>JAWRVZ010000028.1:3145000-3680000 GCA_037043235.1 Rhodeus uyekii
CAGATTTACTAAACAGGGCAAATTAGCTTGAGAGTTCAATTCCCAAAAAGCACCGATGGGAGTGCAAGGTTCTGCATGTGATTTACTGACAACACGCAAATTAACGAACACAGACGCAGTCGTATCCATAATGACACATTCTACACAATCTATCAAGAGCAGCTCAAATTAGCGTCGGGTTTAAGACCTTCTGGAATCTTGGCTAAAAATAACCTTAGTATGTCCGACATTCGCTTGTCAAAAACTCAACTATACTGACATATACAAGACATTTACTGACCATAAATAAAGCCATAATATCTCATTTGACAACAAAGTGTTTAATTATTTTAAATAAATGCAGTGTTTTATTCCCCATTGCTTGATAGTATTGATTTTGGACATGAGGTTTCCCTCCAATGGCTGCAACAATTTGGGTGTAAAGGGTTATGGAAGGGGCCTTTATAAATTCAGTGCTAGTTTTTCACACTCTATGTCTATAGTAAGTTCTGACCATAGTTTTTTAACACCAAAAGAGGGTTTTCTCTTGCGCAAGCTGTACGTATTTACGTACATCTGTTACATTGCTCATCAGCTTCAACCATTTATTGATGTTACCTCATGCATTGTTTTTAATATTGTTTCTCAAGTATCATAATGTTTGCTGTAATGCTGCACTAAAAACTGGTGACGAGTGGTTAGCACATGCGTTCATCTAGTGTATTCTTGAAATAATTTTAAAAAGGAGCGTTGCTTGTTTTTTGCATGTACGGTAAATGGCGCTTCAAGTGCTTTCAGTTTATTCTCAAACAGATCAATGTGAATCTGGTCATGTCTTATGTTGGTTGTCGTAGACTCGCGGTAGTTCAAAGATGAAATGTCTGGTGAGTGGTGATAAAAAGTTAATTCTATTGCGTTTAAAATAACGTAAACCTACTACCTACAATGCCATAATGTTAGCATAAGAAAATGGGAGAAAAAACACATCTGCTAATATTTCACAGGCCTATCTGAGCTCTCCATAATGCAAGTTCACCACGGTACCAGGTGAGCTAACAATTAAGTTTACAACATCAGAAAAAACACACATATGAAGCTGGATATGTGATGTAAATGTCATGATGTATTAGTTTACAAATCACGTACTATGGTAAAAATGTTTTGAGGTTATAATATAGTAATTTGCATGGAGCTGCACAAAAAATAAGCCTATTATCGAATACAATAATCTGCCCCCATCATCATAATTTGCGTGATAAAGAAGCAAAGTTGTTGGTATTTTACTGCCACTAGTAGATGTTTTAGCCGAAAACTGCAGTTACTTGTATGTATGAGTTGTGCAAAAATGTGAGTAGAGGCCTGTTTTTGTTTCTCAATGAATTAAAAAACTTTTTTGTACAATATGTACAATAGCACATCATCCTCTCAAAAAGCCAAAAAGCAGAAAACGTTTGTTTTATTCAACTAAAAGAAACATTTCGACTGACTGTTGGACAGGTTGCTTCCAAAGATTTTAATGTGCTTGCTGCTTCAGATAGGAATCAAATTTGTGCCGGCAGGGTGGCACTGCTACAACTGAATCAAACCACCAATACACTGCGGTGATTGCGACTTCCCCTTCTAGTTTCATCCTTTCAGCAGACTTATCACATGTCCTCACCCTTAACTGATCCAACCAAACAAGATTCAGCAGGCGGATTGGAAACAACATGAGCCACCCAGGAAAAATCTGCTTGAGCTGTGTTATCAAATGTTTTCAGGACATCCTTCATTGTCCAAAGTGATTTGGTTTCCCGCTGTTACACTCATGCTTGAACAACCAGTCTCTTCCCTTTGCAGAAGCCACCATCTTTCTGCTCTGAAATTATCTCAGGCTTTCCAGACATGTTTCAGGACCACTGAGCAAAGTCTCTTCCTTCGTTGCCAGTCCATCCCCTTCCAATCAGCTCAGAGTCTGTGCTTTAGATGGGCAAACAGTGATGTGCAATTTTAATTAAAGCGAGATCAGGTGCCAATGTCTGTGCAAACATAGTTTTTTTTATTATTATTCAATCATTTCAGAATGTGTAAAAACATTCACAGGATGTGGACATTCTTTGTTATCATAGCAAAACTACCCAAGGGAGATATGGAAAGAGAGACAAACAGAGGAAGGAATTTCGCAAAACAGCACATTTTAATACACTTTTCCTCAACCGGTGCGTTTCCACCCAAAAGTGGGTCGCAGCAGGGTAAGTAGGCTCACAGACAGAGGGAAAAAAAATATGAGAAATAGCCCAATTAAATACCGTTATCAACTTTTTTAAAGGATGAGAAAATGCTTCCAATATCATTTGTAGATATCCATATGTTTTACTTCTGTGACATTTACAAGTAAAATAGATATTCAAAGAGGGCAGGAATTGATTGGACAGTGAAATTGAGCATTACGCACCAGAATGGAGCCAGACTAAATGCTAGTTTGCTGAAACAATACCTAAATAGCTATTTGACTAGTGCTTAACATTATAATAATAATAGCCTGTGTGACCTTTTGCACAGATGCATTGTTCACAATAAGACCATTAACGTGCATTAAGAAAGTAAATGGGGTCCGTTCTGATTTCATATTCATTTTACAGTCGCAATGAATCAGATGTAGTGACAGATCTTTTCTTTTGTATTGTCATGCAAATATTTCCATCAAAAAAGATAAATGGAGAGCGGAGACATGGTTCCATGTATCAGTTATTGGTTAGATTTTCAGATATGGGTGGAAACTAACTGGACTAAATGATTGGAGAGGTCTTTTTTACAGGTGGTTATGACACTACAAGGTCATTTTTTTATGAAATGTATAGGCCTACACACATCTATCATTAACAATAAGCATTTATAATTGGATGACTATTTAATCCATGCATTCCATTCTTACCACAACATAAACTGAAAAGTTGTCATCCCTAATGGTAAATTATATTGTCCCTTTATGATATTTTAGTTGACTGTTAAAAGAAATTTGTGTACGTGTCATTTATTAAAAGATAGATAACAAGTTTCATCCTTGTCCTACTCCATGAGTTCAATCTGAGGACAATGCTGAAAAAAGGCCAGGTCTTATAACCCAACCGTGAACATTTATCACCATAGATAAAGCTGAAGAAACCATAAAACACACTGTATTCAAGAGGAATAGCCTGCTGTCAGTATGTAGCCTTTAGCGTGCACAGAGAGAGTGACGGCCTAGGGTGAGGCAGTGCTATTTTATTAAGGTTAAAAGCAGATCATGCTATCTGTCATGGTGGAAAATGCGGTTTGGCTCAGACGGAGCCCTGGTGTTATGTTAGTAAAGCTACAGCTGGGCACAGTCAGTTTAAACAGCTGTCCTGGAACGTCTGCCAAACAGCCAGACAGCAATGCTAACACTCGCTGTAAAAAAAGTAGAATTTATCAAGCTTAATCCACTTGTTTGTGTGGGCCAGCATGCAGTGTTAACTTAAATAACCCCATGGATATATTGTGACAAACAAGTGCTAGCAGTACATCCATCTTGCATGTCAACATTTTCTGATTGATTATTCTTGATATACTTTGTCTCTTTAAGTACACAATGTTTCCTCCCTCTCTCTCTCTCTCTCCTTCTTAGATAACAATAATTATAGTCTATTTAACACAGACTGACTCGACAACAACAAAAAATTAACTATTGGAACGTCTCTGGATGTTTTGAAGGGAGATTTGTCACATTATCTAACTTCTTGGGAGCAAAAACTATTTTAAATTGTAGCAAAGAAGGCTCCCAAAAAACGTATAGAGCAAAATAATATAAAACCATCCACTACCCTACATTTATTTTTAATAATAATAAAAATAAAAGCGTTCTGTTAAGAATATCTAGCCACTCATGGGAGCTGTAGTTTATTTCAAAACCAATTGTGGTGATTTCCGAGGAACATAGTCATGTATAAAAACATTTCCCATGATGCATTTCGAGTTGCGTTTCAGATACGGAAGCTATTCGGGAGAAAATTAAATACGCATGGCAAACTTGTGAAAAATGTCACAGCACGGTGTCAAGAAAAGAAAACTAGACCGGAGTACAGAGGATTACATGTACTTTGACAGCTACTCCGATGTCACCATTCACGAAGAGATGATCGCAGACACTGTGCGCACTAACACGTACAGAATGGGCATATTTAAAAACAGTAAGTCAATAGAGGGGAAAGTGGTGCTTGATGTGGGAGCCGGTACCGGCGTCTTGAGCTTATTCTGTGCGCAAGCGGGTGCCAGGAAGGTGTATGCAGTCGAAGCGAGCTCGATTGCCGATCAGGCTGTGAGAATCGTAAAACTGAATCAGATGGAGGACAGAATCGAAGTCATTAAAGCTACACTGGAGACGATCGAACTGGCCGAACAGGTGGACGTGATTGTCAGCGAGTGGATGGGCTACGCGCTCCTCCACGAATCCATGCTGAACTCCGTGATTTTCGCCCGGGATAAGTGGCTCAAACCCGGTGGCCTCATATTGCCGTGCCGGGCGGATCTTTACATCGCTCCCATAAACGATCTGGTGGTGGAGGGCAGATTGGATTTTTGGAGCACCGTTAAAGGACAGTATGGCGTGGACATGTCCTGCATGACCGACTTTGCCAGGAAGTGCATCATGAACAAAGACATCACTGTGAATCCGGTGACGGTGGAGGATGTGCTCTCCCACCCGTGCAAGTTTGCCGAGCTGGATTTGAACACGGTCACACTCGAGCAGCTCCGAGATGTGAGGGGCGTGTTCAGCTGCCAGTGCTTCGGCTCGTCCTCCATCCACGCCTTGTGCGTGTGGTTCACCGTGACTTTCCCAGCCGAGGAGAAGGCCCTGGTGCTCTCCACATCTCCATTCAAACCAGAGACGCATTGGAAGCAGGCTGTGTTATATCTGGATGATGCTGTGGATGTGATGCAGGACACTAAAGTTGAGGGGGAGATCAGTTTGTATCCCTCCGAGGAGAACTCTAGACACATATGCATCCGTGTGGACTATGTGATAGGTGCACAGAAAAAACACTCCAAAACCTTTAGCATTCCTGATCAGTATTTAGAAGTTAAATAGAGGTTTGGCCGTTACACATTTGTAGTCATTTACCTAGTCAAAAAAGGATGGATTTTTTGGTCATTTTGAATTAAATAAGCATTAGAAATAAAAAAAAGTGTCATAAAATATCCTTCTGGATAGACTGAGATTAAAATAAATTACGATTTGCTTTAAATTATGGTAATATATAATAATAAGATCTACTTGCATCCCTTTTGGAAATTGTGTGTGTGTGTTGTCTCGCAGAATGACAAGACTTTTCATGATTTTTTCCTTTAAATTGGATGTTACTTGTCTGGGGAAAATCGTTTAAACTCACATGCACATGTGGAAGGTTATACAAAATAAACAATGCTTGCCTGAGCTCTGTAATTTTGCTTATTGCGTGGAAAATATATGCAAAAAATGGAACAATCATTCCACTTTTGTTTGGCTAGTAGTGGAGGACATCCGGAGCAACAGGCTATAATCGAATCATTCAGTTTTAAGATAAAGTTTCAGAAAGTGTTTGCAAATCTAAATTAGGTTAGTTTAGAATCATTGGTTCTGGATTTGCTGGTGACCCAACTCTTTTGTTTTTTTTTTGCAATTTTTTTTTTATTGGTATTACAGCACCATAATATTAGCTGAATTGGGGAAGTGACGCTTGGACATGTGGAAAAAAACAAGGAGAATGTAATTTATCAGCCATTGAGCCTGATATAGTGTGTTTAAAGTGTAATTTTTCGATTTTCAACCTGATTTGTATCTTTGTTACAATGTTGTGATATATGTACATTTTCCATGTCTTCCAGATTGAAACTAGATTGTTTCAGGGGGTTTCTTACATTTTCTTTACCTTGCGTTTGGTCTAAAACACTGTTTGTGGTCCAGTTTGATATATTGACTTCAAACATGTTCATTGGAAACCGAGAATAACTCACTCCCCCTAAACATTTACTCTTTGAATTCTTAAACCATGGAACAATACAAATCGACACCTTTATGACTAAAAGTTTGCTAAGAGTATTTCCTGTTAAAGCAAGGTGGCGTTTGACTCTGATAGCAGACAGGTGGGCGTGGCTTCGGACAGCAACATGCGCAGTGCATTATGGGTGTTGAAATTTTCCTACCTGTTTGACAAAAGAGAAGACAACGTTTTTTTTCTCCACTTGTTGCTCTCATTTTTTTACTGTATTCACAGCCAAGTCTTATTGAAAGCCTTTTTTTCCAACAGTGAATGATCCATTTTTTGTTAAATTATCAGGTGATCTTTCTCTTAAGTTTAATTGGACGAACATCCTTTGACAATTTAACAATTACAGTACCGGTAATTCCTCGCCACTTCGCAGTTCAAGTTTCGCGGCCTCAGTGCATCGCGGATTTTTCAAATATATTTATCAAAAAAATAAATAAATACTGCCATATCGGCAGCCGTATTGCGGAAAGTACCGTTGCTTCATCATGATGCAAGAGAAATGATTTCCCAGGATGCCAGACAAAGAGAGAAACTCTCTCAGAGGCTTTGTACACCCACTGGCACTCAGACAAGACACGTGATTGGTTCCCGGCGCGAGATCAACCAATGAGAGCACGAGTGGATGTATCCCGTGAGCTGATTGGCTGATCTTACTTCCTGGTCCACATTAACCGCAATAAACGAGGGATCACTTCTGTAGGCTGTAGGCGTTTTATCCTGTCAAAGTCGATACATGTATGTACAGTCAGTGTTTTGCATTTTTAACAATGCATGATTAAATGATTAATTGAATGTATTTACATTTAGCAAAATAATCCCTTTCAGATTTCAGAACTGACCACTGGCCCATTTTTGGAATGCAATTGTACTTATTCAGATTGAAGCATGTTTCATTGCAATCAGAGGAATAGAGAAAATATGGTAAATCTGTATAAGGAAATGGTTAGAAGGCCGTTTGCAGGTTGGCAAGCAACATACAGTTCATCAGTGAGGGAAAGGCTCAATGTGTATGGCTAAAAAAGGTTTTCTTACAATCTTATCTTTACGATGGCCTTGGCACAAAGAATACGACTTACAAACATTGGCTGTGTCCGAAATGGCATATTCTCTTGAGTAGGTGCTTATTTTAAATGTGATTTCAGATGCAGCCAAGGTGTTTAGTGAAATGTGTAACAGACTATGCTGAGATGGCTGATTGGAATTTTATATTGGCTGATCTGATGGACATTTATGGCCGAGATCTCCATTCATAACTAATTTCTCATTTCGTGTATGTATTAGCTTAAGCTCAATTACCTATGATGCAATCATTTCGTTTTTAGCTGTGATTCGGATTACCATTGAATGCATTTTGGATGCAGGAAGTTACTAATCCTCAAAATCACAGGGAGTGATTTGTTGCAAAGTAAATCCCTTTTCTTTTCACTTATGCGCGCTCATGTTGTTATGTCACGATAAATTGGAACGATCTGTCATTAACATGCTCTCGGAGCCAAGCTTGATTTGATGTATTCCATTTAATTCCGATAGATCAAAATATCTTCCCATATTTAAGAATTAAATGCATCTAATTGAATCCTGCTATTAATAGCTGTTTAGACAGTAAATTAAATCAGAGCTGTGTCTCTGTCTCCTAGACAGCCTCAATGAGTTTTATTCACAAAGGCGTATCATTTTATCCAATACATCCCCCTGGTATGCTAATGATGTTACTGTAAATAAACCAGGGGAAATCATCTGCCGCCTACCATTTACAGTAACCAATATTTTTGATTCGCGAGAAGACAATTTGGAAGCATGTTATTGACAAATTCTAATTTAGAAGACCAGATCCCAAGGCACTAGGCGAATCTCCATGGCCAAGTGACAATTTGTCATCATTATCATTAGTTGCTTTCATTAGTATGGTGACAAGGCCTCTCATGGTGTGATATCTGCCCCCGTACGGACTTTAAAAGGCACTAGATTTAATGAGCAGCAGCTGAAAACAAATTTTAATTTTGAGGGGTTATTGTGCTTACTGTAGATTTGGAGGTTTTGTGTATATTATGTTTTGTAGGAACATCATCTGCTGCTCAATATTACCTCTCCATGTCATATATTGCCAGCTTAAATATAAAAATTCACGATTATGGTGCTCAGTTTTAAATGTGTTGAAAAGTAGCAGGCTTAAAACGTGTAAAAGGCTTTGCCACATATAAAATCACTGATATGTGACACATTTTCTTTGCAGTGCTAATCATTTTCAGCAGAGGTTTATGATTACACGCCATATATATCTCCATCCTAAAAGTTATAAAGTTAAAGAGAAAATTCACCCCCAAAAATAAAAATTTAAATTAGAATTTTGCACACCCTTCTGTCATGTATTACTTTCTTCTGAACAAGTTTATTATTATTTTTGTTAATGAATTAAACAAAAATGAAACAATGTTGTTTGCTGCTGATGTTTATCTCATACGGTCAGTGATTTAGCTTAATATAGTTTTTTGATACGTTTTTTTATCTATACTTGTGTGTGTGTGTGTGTGTATGTATATATCTATATATATATATATATATATATGTGTGTATATATATATATATATGTATATATATATATATATATATATATATATATATATATATATATATATATATATATGTGTGTGTGTGTGTGTGTATATATATATATATATATATATATATATATATGAATACATATCATAAGAGCATTTTTCTTTTAAAAATATGTTTCTAACTTTTGAAGGGTTGACTTTTATCCAACTGTGAAGTATTTCATAGGTCACAATAAATCAAAGTGTAACCATCTTACTGGAGAATCAGAAGAAGAATTAGTCCATTTTAACGTGTTATTGTCTATTTAAGGGTTGTGGAAACATCTCATTTCATAGTGATCTTTCTTCATATCTTACCATGTGACGGATATGTGCTGGATGGAACAGATGAAACTCAATACTCTCCTCAGATGTGAGAGACAGTGATGAGCCACATGAGAGCCAGTCATCAATTCTCAGATAACTGAAAGGTATGACAGCACTGAAGGCTGCATCTCCTACTGGCTGACGCAGTCATGTGATTGTCTGTCCAACTCGATTGCGGCACCGGTGAGCTATTGTGCTTTATGATAGATTTTAAGATGCGTGGCTGTGTGGAATATCAAATGGTAAAGGCATACATTTACCATTTGATATGCGCTGTCTGTGAAGGAAAGATATCAATTCATTTTTGAAGCATGTGTTTGTGTTGATGTATACACCGATTGCTATTGTACATGCAACAATTGCTTGTATATGGTCTTATTCTCATCAGTGTGTGAATGGGCTGAAGTGATTTTCTGTCACCCTGAAGGCTATTTAGGATGTTTGTTTTTTTACATGAATTACTCTATTCAGTAGTCCATGCAGTCAGTTACCTTCAATATTTTCTTTTATAAGCAGTATTTAGGTTTTCATATCAGCAGCTTGACCTTCCCTAATGACTGGCTGCTTTTTGGTTAAATAGAATGTGAAAAAGTTTATCTTCTTTCTCCATAACTAATTTATGCAGGTGTGAGTCAAGTCACATGAATATTTCACACATGGAATAAACATTTTAATCAAGTAATCCATTTTCATTTTTAGCCCAACTATTTGACTTTATATAACTTTTTACATGAGCTATCTATATATATATATATATATATATATATATATATATATATATATATATATATATATATATATATATATTTACGAAAAGATATTCATGTATATATTTTTATTTACAGTAAAAGCACAAAGAGAATCAACCTGATTGTATAACTACATAATATATTCCCTGTCAATTTTCAAAAGTCAGCTGAAAACTCATCTCTTCCTACCTAACAACACACACACACACACACACAAAACTTTTCCTGCCTTGCTTTCAATTTCCTTTTGTCCCTCCATTCTTCAGGCTTTTACTACTTCAAGCAATGTTCAAAACTTTGTATTGTGAGACTCTTGTGTACATTTGCCTCTTCAGGATGAATCGCTTTCTGTATTCCTCAAGTTGTAAGTCACTTTTTAAAAGTGTCTGCTAAATTAAATGTAAATGTGTGTGTGTGTGTGTGTGTGTGTGTGTGTGTGTGTGTGTGTGTGTGTGTGTGTGTGTGTGTGTGTGTGTGTGTGTGTGTGTGTGTGTGTGTGTATATATAGAGAGAGAGAGAGCGAGAGAGAGAGGTTACTAATAAATGTTAAAATCAGTAAATGCTAATACTAATATTAATATGTTAATATTAATACTAGCATTTACTAATAAATGTTAATAAAATCAGTTGCTGATTCCTAATTACATGACAAAAATTGTAGTTAGTAATGTAATCCATAACATGTTTAAGGTAATATAATATGATTACTTTTGGATTACTTTTGACCTGCCTTGTTTATCACATGGATTTGAGTAGAATAATCTTGTACCATACTGATATGAAGAAAAAAATTACAAAGAGAAAGAAAATATATATTCCATTCTTTATCAGCAACATAATGTGCATTAATTGTTATTAGTACATTATTAGTTATTAGTACATTGTCATGGTTTCCCAAACTGGGGTTCAGGATGGGACTGCAGGGGTTTTGTGAGCTTTATGAAAAGTTATAAAGTAATTAAATCATAAAAAAGTAAAATCATTTAAAAAAAATAAAATCAATAAAAATAAAACACTACTAAAAAAGGATTATACCATATTTATTTATTTACTTGCATGCCATCTGACCATTAACCGACATCACAGAGCCGTGAACTTATTATAATATATATTTTTTTAGTTTAATTTAATTGTATTGTATTTTTTGGTATTTATTTTATTATATTATTACTATTATTTTTTTATTATTATTATCATCATCATCATTATTTTTTACTTTTATTATTAACCTAACTCCTAACCTCACATAAGTTTCAACTGACAAAAAAGTTACAAAATATGAAGTTACCTGAATTTGTTACCTAATTAGACATTAATACATGAAAACTGAGTGAAACTGAGTGAAAATGAATTAATTAGAAGCCAATTAGATATGCAACATTACAATGTTGAGGGAAACAGGATTTCTGTAAATCCAGTGATCAATTGCTGTGTTGGTCTGAGGTTTCAGTGATAAGCTCTTGACTAGTGTGTGCAAATCTACAAACCTGGAAGGCCTTCCTAACGGATGCAAGTAGGCATTTTTAGAAAAAAAAATTTAATGAGTCAAGAATCAATTAATAATAAATATTTGACTGACTGCGAGAATAACGCAATCATGTAATCAATGATAATTTAAACTGTTGTCTGCATAGGAGTATTTTAAAATGTAATATAATATGATTACTTGTACTTAATTTTGGGAATCTCTTTATGTAATCCAGATGACCTGCAATCAGTTACTATCCAGTGTGTGTGTGTGTGTATATATATATATATATATATATATATATATATATATATATATATATATATATACATTAGAAGTATCACAATAATGATAATATCACTATTGTAATGATTTACGTTTAATGTGTAGTCCATTTTTTTCCAAGTCCCACCTACGACCATCCGCCACATGTTGAATATAATCCCACCTTCCCAAGGCTTCTCAACTGTCACATCCACCGCAAAGAAATAAGGCTTCACCAAAACCTAACACTAAGCCGGAAAAGTGTTTCCCCGCCGTCGCATTTGTTTGCTGAGTTGTTTGACTCGCTGAAGTGCCATTTGTGCCTTCGATTGGACCACCATTCTCCCGGAGTCGAGGACAGGAGTGGTCGCTTCTGAGTTCAGCTCCGCACCTGCGCGTCTCCAAGATGTCCCGATTGAAACCCGTCAAATATCGGCGTGCAACATGAGATCTCATCGCATTGTTCGGATTGACGCTTTGGATTGAAGCTTTTAAGCGCAGGTGAGATCAAGGAGGACTTTTTATCTCAATGCATGCATGGGTAATGGGTGCGTCTCGCCCAAACTTTTGATGTGCGTTAGGTGTTTTATGGGAATACCGTGCTTTTCCTTCTTCTTAATGCGTCATTTAAAGGTAACTTACCTAATATAAATAGAGTCTTATTGTCTACGGAACTGCTATTTGTTTCTAAATGGATGATTTTATTCTCATTTGCCTGCAGTGCGTAAAATCTACCATGCGCTTTTGCGCACTTGTGTCTCTTTTTGTTTATGGCAGTGGATCTTGCTGGTTTGAAACTCCTTTTTTTTTGTAAGTTGCTAAATTGGTGATACCTTCCTTTTAGATATTACTCATGGGCTGAGAGAAAATCACAATCAATTTGTGTGTAGCATGTCACGCACTGGCAATACTCTAGTTTATTGGTTCTCCATAAAAGACTTTCTGACAGCAACTACATAAATGAACAGCTTGAACTCATTGCCTCTTTATGAGATGAATGATTATCACTACTGTTGTCGTTGTATCTACGTAGTCCTCTCTGCTCAGTGACCACTTGACCACACATTTTATAAGATGATCTTTTAATAAATATAATGCAGTGCAAGTTTTAAATGCCATTAGTTAATTGCATATTGATGGGGTGCTTGAACTTATCTACTGGTGGAAATTAAGTTACTTTTGGGGAAAAAAAAGAGAGGCTACTTTGGTTATTTACTATTGTTTGGAGACTGGAAGCTGAAGAGCGTTACTTGTTTAAACACTAATAGCTTTGCTTTGTTATCTTAATAATTAATAATTAGGCATGTCTGGGATTTGTCATCTCATTTATTCTAGTCCGTGTGAGCTAAAGCTAATTATTTCATTTGACCCTTTTTAACTTTTATTTTAAACTTTTAACTTTTTTCTGTAAAGTGTAATATAATCATAAATTACATTATATGAAATATTCTAAGTTACATATTGATCATTGTAATTGGTTCATTTAAAATTGTATTAGTTTTAGGCTATTAAGAAAATATCTTAGGCATTCTACAGCAGTTATAAACAATAAATAAATAGAAAAAGCAGCTTCATTTTAGGTATCATTACCCTGTCAAATTCTTGTTGACTCTATATAATGGATTACTGCACTCAAGTCGCCATAAATACAAGCTCTGGCATAATGGCTTAAGTAAATGCTACCTTTAGGACCCTGTGGATGGCATATCCTACTTAGTATTTACAGTGAAGAGATCCTCACATCAGATAAAAAATATAAAGCTTAACAATATGATTGTTCGAATATAAAGGGGTACTGTTTTCTGTCCCGTTTATATCTTTGCTGAAGTCCCATCTGAGTTTTAAACTGCTGGCAGAGAGAGAGAGGGAGAGGATGAGCAGAAAACAGTGAGGGCTGAGTGGATGTGTAAAAGCAGAGAGAGTGTGTGGAGTGTCCAAGTGCGTAATCTTCCCCAGCCATCATTTCCCGCCGAACGCGCGTGAGGGAATGCGCGTGAGGATATTCTCGACGCGCGCGGGTCTAACTGGTGCGATTCGTGTCTCGCTCACGACTAAAACGTCGAGGAAATAGTGAAAAGATCACAAAAAGAACAGTTTTTAACAAGGGGGACCTCTTCTCTCTTTATTTTTGATTGGGATATAGGGTGGTTGGAAAAAAATCCGTCAGGAGGAACGGACACTTGGCTATCCAAAGTTTATAGAGGACGGTTATTTGCTCTGAGGTGATTGTCACGAGGCTCACAAAAGAAAACACGATGGAGAAGGATAAATTGTGGGATTTTTGAGTTTATATGATTTGGGACACACGTAGAGGTTGTATTTATGCTATTTTTTTTACATTTACTTTGAAGTTTACCTCATAAATGTATGCTTCGGTAACGTCTCGCACTCGAAAGATGTGGCACGCGACTTGAGGAAAGATTGACGTGCCGCGAGACACCTTTCCTTCGCTGTGTTTAGTCAGCCCGTTTAGATTGGGTGGAGGTGGGGGAGATTCCGTTTCCCCCCCGAACTCATCACATTAAGATTAACAAACCGTCTTTAAGAGGATCCTCCATGGTCATTCATGAACTTGTTGAACACCCAGCCCCTCCGCGGGACCCTAATGTCTAGAGTGAACCTCAGTGACGTGAGTATAGGTTTAGGTTGATTTGTGTGCGTGTCTGTGCGATATATTAGTTAATAATTTACTTGTAGGGTTTATTAATATGATTTTGCTGCAGCTTTAACTTTCCACAGCCTTCATTCCAATTCATTCTGAATAGTTTGTGGTTTGTTGCCTAGTACTTTAACCGCATACTGGCTTACAAGCTCTACTGTAACCTTGAAAACGTTATATTTTGTGAAATAAGAGTGGAAAATGTACGCGATGCGAACCGAATATGATTTCAGCACCTTGGACAGCGTTCTTGCCTTTGAGAGAATGAGAATGGATGCGCCCCCTGGTGGCCCAAATTCGTTTTATTGTGTATGTCTTGGCTGCTTTTATGCACGGTTAATTCTCACCTGCTATGCCCTAATTTGTGTTAATCCCTCAAAGTAGGCAACTGTACAATAGAAAACTTGATCAAACTCTGTAAGGAATAATTTACCTTATCTGTTTCGATAATGTTTAGCAAATGCTGCTGGAGTGCGATTAGTACGGTGACCTTATCTGGTTTATTTTACATTTAGCCTACTGTAAATTTACTTTAAACAACAAACTGAATTAATAATTCTAAACCTTACTTATTATTGGTGTTTCCCTCTTTACCAGTAACCGATTCAGGTTTGTTCAAGTCATTTTTAGTGTACTAGATTTGATCTACACTACTTGAAATTGAATTCTTAACAAAACTTCACATGCGTTAAACAGCATTTTTGCAGATACGTTATACTGTGTTTACAGCCTTTATACATTCATATGTTAATTAAACCTAAAATGTTGTTGCTATATAGATAGACAGACATGATAGATGACTAGTTAGACATGAAATATTGGTTTTTAAAATAATAATGCATGTTGTCTTTACAATCCAATTTGATTTAAGCGAAAAGCCATTGGGTAGTGGTTGTGTTTGAGTCATGCTTTGTCACAAAATGTTTGTGTGGTGAGTGGGGGAATTGTAAGTATCAATCATCACCATCATCAGGCGTTTATGAGATATCTCAGATTTAGCAGTATCACTCATGTAAATATACGGAAAGAAGAAATACTAGCAAGCACTTTAACTTGTGAGTGAGTGAGCTTTAGTTCAGTGCAAAATTATTCTCAACCTCCCAAGATAATGATTTCAAGCTTCGTTCTCCAGTGGGATATTTTGAGCAGTCTGACATATCGCGCCGAAAAACTGAATGCCACAGCAGCCTTTTAGGAAAAGTATATTTAATAATGCATAGCGTGTTCCGATGTCGCAGCAAAGTGTGCGCTTGGCGGTGGAGGGTGATGTTTTGAGCGGAGGGGAGAAGGTCTGTGACAACACAAGACTTATAGGGGCTTTTGTGTGCGGAGATTGAGAAACAAACCCCTGAAGCTAAGCTGCACGACACAAATGGCATTGCTAGAGTAAAGAGTTGCCCTGTCAAGCGTCTTGCGCCTTCACACATGAACAGAAAGTGACAGAACATGCCGAGGAGAGAGAAAGACGGAGAGCACGGAGAGCAAGAGTGGGAGAAGTCAAGCCAGGCTTAGCAGCTGTGCTAAGGGAGATCCCTTTCTTCCGAGGCCAGGGACCTGTCTACTGCAGACAATCAGATTGCATTATGGGATGGGATGTCTGCCAGGTCCGGTGTAGACAAACCTGTGCTTTGATTTTGCGTTCGACTGACAGGCTGACTCACATGCAACCATCATCATGCCTTCTGCTTGCAATTGCCACACAGTACGATGAAAGAAGTATCTCGCACCTGAATATTACAAGAGTGGATGGTTGTGCCGTGGTTAAGTCTGGATTAGAGTAGAGATCATCAGACTCTGTGGGTGTATGTGTTGGGCTGTCATGTTTAGGGAAAACATACTCACTCCCTGCTGCACTGAATGTTTATTTATGAGACCTGTCATATTGGCAGGCTGTTTATGGCAGAATCACTGATCCCATGCAGGCAGGCGCAGAAATCCCGGGAGCGCAGATCTCATCGAGCGCTGCACCTCCCTCTCTATCACAGGCTGAGACTTGAATGGCAGAGGGAGAAATGTGGTGACAAGAGAAAAGGATTTGGGGATAAAAGATGGAGCTGGTTTATGGAATTTGATGTATAATGAAATTAAAAGCAGACGTGTGTCTGTTCTGGCAAGTCTAGTTTAGCAGGTCACTGTTTTCGAGTGCCTCTGAGGTTTCGACATGCAGGCATGCTTCAATAGCCCAGGGGACGAGATCGAAGTAGACACCAAAAAAAGGAGGGGTGTGCTTCACGGTATTACATGATGAGGAAATCTGAGCCTCCTTTCAAGGTCATATGAAATCTGTCAATGATTTTGTCATTTAAATTTAATGCTAACACGTGGCTTACTGATGAATCATTCATTTTTAATAACGTGAAGGGATGCATGTTTGTGGTTTGTTACAAGGTCTTGTCCACCTGTTGCAGGAAAGCAAATTCATTTCTATTGGTGGTATAAAGAGAAATTTGATTTTGTTGAAAGTTTTGCTGAAAGTTGTTTTTTTGTTTGTTTTTTACAGTTAAAGCTGAAATCCAGACACACTTTTTATTTTGACAACTGAGTGCAAAAAACATAAGCAGTTCATGGACAAAATTCTAAAAGTCTAAGCATATTTTTGATGAGTAAACAAAAAAAAAACCCGACAGTGGAATTCTGCATGCATTTAGACTATTTCAAGGTTTTCTAAATAATATGTAATTATTCTATCAACATAAAGTGTCATATTCTTCCTGTTGGAACAGCTTCAATCACCAGTAATGATTCATATTTCTTGCAAAACAACTTTTTTCAAATTATAAAATCACTCATATTGTTGCACTCATATTGTTTTCACAGCAATATGTATTTGTTTAGCTTCTTTCTTTCATTTGACTGGCTAAAACATCACCTCCTCCCTCAATCCCCATAAAAATGTACATGTAACCATGGTCAACAGGATTTGTTGACCATGCTAAACCAGGTGAATGTGAATGAATATGACTTCCCATTAATGGTGGGATTAAACAATGAGAATCTCCTTATCACAGTCCAATGTCAAATCCGAAAGATGTTAGATGAGGTGACCTACCTTAAATCACACCGCTCTATTTCATAATACATCCTGCACTCTGCACCTGCCACATCACAGAATAATTAAGACGACTCGAATATGGATCATGGAAAGTGATAACAAACAGGCTTGTGTGATCTGTAATGTGCCCTAGACGCTTATCCTCCCTGTATCTCTAATGGCTCATTACACTGTCCTCTTTTCCTCCCTCGTCTTTCTCCCCCAGTACCTCATTCTTGCATGTTTGGTTTTTGTGCCTATCGAGAGCTGCATGCTAAAAGTTAGACAATTTTTCCCTTTCCTCAACATTATAGCTGTTAAGAAGTCTCTCCCACCAACTCTTCCTCGCTCTTTGATGTCTCCTCCTCTCCCTCACTCTGTCCTTATTAAATCTAGAGTAATCTAATCACACTCTCCATCCACAATTCTGAATAATGGTCATTGTGATGGATGTGATGAGTTTTAATAAGACATTGCCATACCTTAAGATTCATTAATAAACCTGACCTTTTCCTATTTATTTTTTTTGTATTCATTTAGCTTAATCCATAGATTAAATGTCTTAGTTAAGTAGTGAAAAAATACTCTGAATGATGTTCTTTCATTCAGTGTTTTCCCCCTCCGTAATGCATATTTAAAGGCATGGTTTTGGTGTTGCTTTCATAACAGCTAATATAACTAATCTGTGCCTTTCAAAGTTTAAGTACATCTCTGATCCTGAAATATTTCCGCAATTTCAGTTAGGATAACTCTTTGATCCACTGGCACCAAAGACCCTTTTATTTAGGCAGCTTTGGTCAGATCGTGATGTGATTTCATGCTCCATGATTTTCTAATTGGAGACACCCCGCTCGACTCCCTGTTTTTCTGTGATTTTACAGTGACAGCAATTGTGCAAATGATCCTTTCTGGACTAGATCTGGTGAGAAAAGAGCCCCTGTCTGAGGGTGGTCCACTGCGAGACTGAGCTGTGGTCTGACTCACCGCCCCAACTCGTTTGGGGCTCACAAGGTTAATTGATCACTGGTGATGGGATGAGTGTGGGGTCAGCATCTGTATTGACTGGACAGACTGATTAACAAGCACTAAAACGCTCCTGGCCCCTGCTTTTAGAGCATTTGGTATGTCGTCGTCAATTATCCCCCTGCCAGCCTCCATCAGGGGGAACTGGCAACCTTTGCTCTCTCTTTATTTTGTAGCTGTGTGGTGCAGAAACTGCGCTATTGCAAAATGCACATGGATGACTCTGCTCCATATTGATTGCTCTTAGCAAGGGTTACGAACTGACTGAATCTAATAAACATTTTATATTGGAGAAATGGTAACACACTGCATGACTGGTATATTGATTGTATGAAAAATGGAATCTTCTTTTGTTACAATGAGAAAATTATCACGTGCAAACAACAAAACACTGATAACTATCTTGTTATGATAACTTTTAAGGGATTAGATGTAAATCAATAAATAAATAATTTTTTCATCATCAACTAATCTGGTTAAATAATGTCTCAGGTTACGTATGTAACCATAGTTCCCTGAGAGGGAACGAGAACGCTAGGGCGTTCCCATAGTGCTTCGTGACACAGCTCGAGTTCCCTAGAAAGGGAACTAATAAACCTTTTATTAAACGTAATAATTTTTTTTTTATCTAATAGTTTTGATTTTCTCTGCTAGCAAATATATATATATATATATATATATATATATATATTTGGCTCAAAATATTTTGCCAAAACCTGCCCAATTTTGTTTCGGAGGACAAAGCAGCTTCCATTGGAATGAAAGGGTAAAGCTAACGGATATCTAAAACTGTTATTATAGGTAAAGAGAGGAATCAATTGCGGGAACAGAGTTTATTTAAACTGAAGTGCACACAAAGGAATGGTGAGAAATTTAGAGAGGTCAAGATCTTCAAGGCTGGGGTGGAGACTTGAAGGGAGGGAAGCTTGGGAAGGGAGAGACAGGGTACAGTCCCAGGGCCGGGGTAGAGGAACTTGAGGAAGAGGGTCAGGTGGCGCAGCGTCTAAATGGCAGGAGGAGAGGGAAGTGCAGGGACTGACAGCGGGAGCTGGGGACACAAAAATAAAAGGGAAGGGGAAAAGACAAAACAAACGAAAGCTAAACTTGTCAGGAGGGCAATCGGAAAAGGGCTAAGAAAGGAAAGGGGAAAAAACAAGCAACAAACACTAAAGAAAACAATAAACACGGAGCAAAGCAAGACTAAGACAAGATCTAAATTAGAACTAGGTTAAACAAGAGACCAAGAGAAACGAGAGCCAGGGAGATCTGTAAAAGACAGTGGTTCGATCTGGCACAGGACAGAAGGCAAGAGGGAGATATAAAGGGTGCAAGCCATGAGACATAACAAAGTAACAAGAGGGTGGGGAAACAAGGCACATGACAACAAAACCATGTGGTCCAGACAAACAGGGACACAACACCAACAACTCAGACAAAAACATTCTGCATTATCAATTATTCAGATATTTGTAATATACAATGCCATTTTAAAACAACAAAAACAATTCAAAGTAGTTTTAATGCTTGACTGTATCTTGACTAGTTTAACTTATGAGAAACAAAAACATTTATGAAAATATTTAATTGTACAGAGATCTCATGCAATTGTAGGCATGGCTCCTTTTCTTGCTCTGTTTCACATCATTCTAGTATCTCTATTGCATTTCAGTTTTATTTCAGTACAGCATTTTCCTGTTCTGAAACACAACAGATAAAAGCAGAATTTTGTTTTTTTCTGGAAGTTCCATTACTTGTTTCAGCTTTGTATTTCAGACATACCTTTCAAAGGCCCCATGCAGAGAATAAGACACTGGATGATTCTGGATGAATAGAGAACTTTGATGAAATATATTCAATTAAATTAAATCAATACAGTAGGATCATGAGTGAAGATTAGATGAAAATGAGGCAACTTGAGACAATAACAATCCATCAATAATGTAATCTACAGCTACATATTTTAATCTCCACTTAAAGCTAAATATTATACTGTTGTAAAGTTAGAAAGGTATTATTAACTCAAAGAATAACTCACTTGTGGGTGTAATAAATCATTGATTCTAACTAAACTAAACTAAACTATGCTCATGTTCAGATCAATCCTGCTTCATCATCAAATATATACGTAAACATTCAGTCAAGAATGCATTGCAATCTTCAGGTTGTTCTGGTGTCTATTTGCAATGCATTCTGTGAAATATTTAGAAGTTGAGCTTCTTTTTCTAATAAGAGAGTAAAGGATTTAATGTTGTACGAGACAAGGATTTCACATTATCATCTCCCTACACAAGCAGTTTACAGACCCCATTTAGGGGCTCCGAAGTGACTTCAGCTTGCCGCTGAACAGAAGGTAACGTGTTTCTATAGTAACTTTTGTGAGAGTAACCTCGTGAGTTTGCCTCCTATTCACAATTTCATCAATTCCCAGACAAATGGCATCCAAGCAATCATTAGCTTTGCACTTATTCTCTGAATTCTGACCTGAATCCTCTACATCCTGTGATTTCATTTAGCGTTACACATGGCTGTTGGACTATACCCAGTATCAAAAGAGTATTTCAAGTGTAGGCATGGTGGAAGAGAACGGGACAGCATAGGATTATGGCTAATGATGGGACTGAATGCACGAAATCTCTCGAGATCACGTTTTCTTTGATGGCCTTTTAGATATCTGATATTTCTCTGTGACACACACCAGACACCTGACTGGCACCACCTAAAAGGAGTCGGTGTGCTAATTTCCTCTTGCTGTCAAACTCTATCCCTAACTGATATTCACCATCGTCTCTCTCTTTTTTTCTGTGCAGAGTGCAGACGCCAATAGAGGATGATTGACAGAAGGCAAACCTGAGACGGCTGTCAGTCAACATTTAGCCAGAGAGCCGATTCGTCAGAGTGAGAACCCTTACCGATCATTTCGTCTTCTCTGCCTCCACTTCTCTTGTGTGCTAGCACCCTCGATACCTGCTCGCCATCCTCCCCCTTCCCAATGGACACAATAAAGACCAGAAGTGGAGATTGAAGAATCAGACTTGACGACCTCACAGTGACCAACGGGAAGCTGGCATGCTGCTGCAGTTCTTCCGGCCTATGCTTAACAAAAGTTGGATTATTTTCTAAACCAGACCTAGATCTTCCTCTCTATCCCCTCTATCTTTATCTCTCCTTCTCTCATGAGTCTTTGAGAGTGGGGAGCAGACGGATACTTTACATCATAGTGAATAGTCTATTAGAGGGGCAGCCCGAATAAAGGAAGCAGCCATGCGTTTCCCGCTGCTCTTGACACTGCAGGCATTATGGCTGACTGTGTGTCAGGCCACACAACACTATCCCACAACCTGGGGACACTATGACTTGTGCAAGTCACATGGCTACACGGACGAAGGCCCGACCTGGTATTACATGGCCTGTCAGCCCGAAGCCGCGGACATGACCAAGTACCTAAAAGTCACTCTTGACCCACCCAACATCACCTGTGGAGACCCACCAGAGACCTACTGCACCCTGGTGAGTGAACTAATTGTATGATTTCACCTACTGTGTAAATGTGCTTCACATTTGATATGCATGGTGCCACATGCAGACTTTATTGGAAGTGAAATAGTTTTGATGATGTGGGATGGATCTGCGTAATCAACATCCATTACAAGCTGAGATGCTCAAAAGTAAGTCAATAGAAGTCAATTCTGATGTCCACTTCCTGTGCCACGTCATTGACCGTTTCAATTGATATGGTTAATTATCTAGTTTGAGCTTTGGTGGAAGGCTTCATTAGGTCTTTGTGAACAAAATTCTGCCTGTCATTAGCACTGAAAATCAGAATAAGAAAATAATTAGAGATAGGAGAGGAGAGAGATGAATGATAGAGACCCTTAAAAAATCTTTTATCTTTCTTTGAGAAGGTGAGCTCTATGTCTTTTAATGGGCAGGAATAAGTGTTTAATTATATAAAACTAGATTTCATCATTTAGACATGGTTCTTTAATACTTACAGCTGTCCAGCACTATTAGAAATTAGTTCATTATTATCAGTTTTACTTGTGCTAGTGTCTTCATGTGTGTTTTCGAAGACTCTAAAGTCTTCCTACAGGTTCAGAGAGACCAAGCGAGAGGCGGTTTACAGTATTTAAGAGGTGAAAATAACGAGTGGAGTGGGACAGTCCAATGAGAGTCCTCTGAGTGACAGAGGACCTAATATCTGGTGTGCAGGGAATGAAAAGTGAATTATTCAGTATGTTTTGTCGCTAATGTGTTTTATTCATAGGATACATTATTCAGAGCCATATCTGGGAGGCACTTTTGAAAATGCTGACTCCCTCTGATAAATTCCCAAGGTTAGAGCAAGGGCTGTTATCCATTTTGGAGGGTCACTGTCACAATATAGCTCAGCTCTTTGGTTTCCCAAGGGCCCAGAGTAAAAAAAAAACATTGACACATAATTTCATCCTAGTACACCAGTCAGTTATTTTTGCAATAATAGATGACTGACAAACAGCATGCACTGTGGTCATACCTGCCTTCATTCCTGCCCTCAGTACTCTATACTTATTACATGTCTGTGGCGTTTATAATAGGAATTTAGTTCCTAGTTGCGACAAACCTAATTTCACCTAAGTTGAGTACATTCATAGGCCATGTTTACATAAAATATTTACTGTAAAACTTCTCTTATTCCTCGGTTATTATCAGGCACCCGTGTTGTCAAGCAACATAAATTGCTATTGTCCGGCCTTGAAACCCACTCGGTTTTCTGCCAGTGCATCGAGACCGATCAATTTCTGAGCTGTTAGCCATAAATTGGCAGCAGACATTACATAGATATACTGATTATGCCAATAACAGTTTTTATGATGTCTGTAATCATTCTTTTATTTCCGGCTATTGCCATTAGTGTTCTTTATACAAGAGCTCAATCCTCTGTAATTGATTTCTACTCAGGCTGGCCATGGGCTTCTCCCTCTCCCTCTCTGAGGCTGCTGGGCTGATTAGACCCGTAACAGCCATCACAGGCAGACAGCAAACCCGCTGCGGGCTGGAGGGAACCAAGCACTGGAGAGACCAATGCTTTACCCTGAAATCTGAAGTGCAGGAAGCCGGACAGATCCATTTGTGAAAAGCTTTTATACTGCCATGGGTGATGACCTTCTCTATGGCAAAAACTTGACCCTCTGTGGCCTACGCCACATAATAACGCCTCTTCAACCGCTCCTAAAGCTGTAGACTGTGCTATAGAGAGTGCTATTTGTCTCTGAATGTGTTGTGCCTTTGTTGTCCAAAGTTGGAGACGTCTAGACTTGGATGTTGAAGAGAGTTGACAACATCTACTTTTTCACCTTTTGTGCACTCACTACTAGGGTGGTAATTGGCCCCTCTTCTCTATTTACACCAAAACACCTTGTACTGCTTGTCTCAACATCTGAAATTGTAAAGCAAATCTCTCTAGCATTTCATTCTAAATGTTTATCACCTTAAGCTCTTGGTCCTTGAGCATATAAAAAAAGTTGGCCTTGTATTTAACCTCTGGAAATTCTCCCATTCTCAACACTTCTACTCAGGTCTCTACACTGGCTTCCAGTGATTGCTAGAATGAATTTAAGAAAGGACTAAAAAGCTGCTTTGGTCTGCGCCACCACTACCTTTTGACTTTAATCAAACGGCTCCAACCTGGTCACTGCTACCAGCCATCTCTGTCACCTTACTTCTCATTTTCTCCATGTTCACACTCATTATGGTCTGAATTTTCTTTTCACACTTGTACCTCAGTATTGGATTTGAACTCTCTAGCTTTCAGTTCAGACAGTTTCAGTAAAAAAAAGGGTCATATTTGCAAGATTGACCTCCTGCATCACTAAAACGGATTGTTGAGAAGAATTTTTTGAATGTTTACAGTTAGAAAAGATGTACTCAAATGGCTTGTTCTTCAGTTATGTGGCATTGACACTAATTCAGAGAGATGTCTTCACTTATGCAACAGCTACAGAAGTTGTGTATCTGTGTGTGCGTTAATATGGTCGGTATTGGTGAGGTGATTAACTGGCACCAAAAGGAGACGGAATGACTTGTTGTTCTCGACAATCCACGTCACTCACCCGTCAACCATGTGATCAATGAAGATATGCTTCAGACTGTCTGCTCTTGTGTGGAAAATGACTAGTTTTGTTTTTCTTTCTTTCTTTCTTTCTTTCTTAGCCAATCAGAATAATTTATCCATCATCATTGACGTAGTTAGTACCCTCTGTTAGAATATAATTGCTGTAACAATGTTATTGTATTTGGGGCGGCCTACAAACTCCTTATGAGACCTGAAGCTTCTGCTGATGAAACTGCAAACTAAACTTTACAAAAATGTCTTCTATTGCACTTCTGACTCCTGGTCTTCATTCAACATATCTGGTTCTCAGGTCTTAACTATAAATCCCCTACAGTTAATGGGATACATCATGTGATATTATACATCCTAAATAGAAGAACAGAATATCTGTTTCTAATAAGGGAATGAAACAGTTACACAGTAGCAGAAAGAAAACTAGATTGTTTAAAAATCATAATTGCTTTTATCTGAAGATTGCCCCTTTGTAGCATTGCTCAAGCTTTCATTGTTCTATAAAGTGACATCGCTTTATTTATGTTTTGATATATAATTCTGACCTTTTCCTGCATATTTCTGTGATATTGCAGAGCTCAGGAAGTGATGGAAGACATTTTGGTTCATCAGCCTTCTCTCAGAGCGGTGCCATTCCTCAAGTGGCTTAGCATTGACATTTCAGTGAGATTTGAGTGTACTGTCAGCTACAATATGCCTCCTCTCATATTTAAATGTGCATCTCGATGAAAGCCGAGGGGAAAAGGCTCCTGCCAATACAGTGTTGTCTCAGACAAATGGTGACATTCGACTTTAATCAAATAGTTTATTCATGCCGAATTCATGCTGAGAGATTGCACAAAACCAGCCACAAAGCAGCTTTTCAAAAGTGCTGACTTTCATGAACGGGCCAAGGCAAATATTTGCATTTTAACACTATTGAAAAATTAATTACTTTTCAATAGAGCTGTTAAACATTGGAGGAGTTGTGCCGCGTGATTGATACATTTATTTGTTTTCTTTTTAGCCAAGTCATAAAGTTCAGAAATCAAAGGTTTCTCTGGCTATTAACCGAAGGGACTGTTCTGTAAGTCAATAAAACCAAAAATGATCAAATCAGATGGAATTATCAATCTTGGTCCGAAGTTAGTACAACTCTCTAGAACAAAAATATGAGAATTAGAGCATGTCTGACATTTCAAATTCTCAGAAAGAATTCTTTGGCAGTTCATCTCTTTGAAAGTCTAGCGGAAACATTTGTCATATGCTTGATTTTAGCATATGTTTGCTCGCATCTATCACTACCTATGTGTTGCATCACCATCGCCTGCTGTATGTGTTAAATCACAGCACCCTCTCTGTAAACTGTCAGCTGTTTGGTGGCTTGACGTCTTGAATGAAAACGGCTCGGTTCAAATAGTGCTGAAGGATCTTGTGAGGGGCATCGATCAGGGCATATAACCTCTGCTTGCTCCAGGGGCATTGCAGAATGACTGTGTGCCTGTGTGTTCTGACCAATCCCTTTGCACAAAAGAGACGTCTATAAAAGTTCTGGGGTTTTATGTAAGAAGGTTGATCACAGGGAAACCCATGACAACTTTCTTTCTATCTATCTATCTATCTATCTATCTATCTATCTATCTATCTATCTATCTATCTATCTATCTATCTATCTATCCATCCATCCATCCATCCATCCATCCATCCATCCATCCATCCATCCATCCATCCATCCATCCATCCATCCATCCATCCATCCATCCATCCATCCATCCATCCATCCATCCATCCATCCATCCATCCATCCATCCATCCATCCATCCATCCATCCATCCATCCATCCATCCATCCATCCATCCATCCATCCATCCATCCATCCATCCATCCATCCATCCATCCATCCATCCATCCATCCATCCATCCATCCATCCATCCATCCATCCATCCATCATCTACAGTGACACCTACTAACAGTTTGTCATTGTAGCAATGTTTAACGTTCAGGGAGGAAGGAGGCGGGAACCGGCAGACATTTAAACAGACTTTAATGATAAATAAAACAAACTCAAAACGAAAGTAATGGCGGCGGCCCCTCGCGGTCGACCGCCGCCCACGCAAAACATAACAAAACTCCAGGCCTGGTCCTCTCTCGCTTTCACTGTCGTCGCTCCTCCTTTTAAGTCTCCGCTCCTCCGTGAGAATCGAGAGACCGATGGCTCGCAGGTGTCGCTCATTCTCAATCACGCCACCGGCTCTCGTGACGCTCTCACGGTCCCTCGACCCCGCCCTGCTCGCCACATACCCCCAACGCCCTTCGCAGGCCGGGGGGTACTCCCGAGACTGCGCTCTACTCCCCCCCCCCCCCCTCCTCCGGGGGGGGGCCGATCACGGCAGCCGCGGTACCTGGGGGTAAGGACAGACGAGGCGAGGGAAAAGGAAACGGGGACAAGAGGAGCGACAGTGACGAGAGAGGGGAGAGAGGAAAAAAAAAATCTTGGTCCGGTTCCCCGACACGCTGCCTCTCGGTCCTCGACCGCTCGAGAGCTTCTTCCTCGCGGTGCTGTGCGATGGCACTGGACGCAGATCCGTGGACGGGCTGGCGCTCCTCCACCTCCTGGCGGCCGGCGACGACTCCTCCTTGCGAGGGCAGCCGGCAGCGAGTCCCCGTTCCCCGCTCCTCCCCGTTCACGGCGGACGGCAGCAGGCTCCGGCGCGCTGGCGAACGGGCGACTCCTCCGCTCCCTCACGGACGGCAGCCTCCCACCTCGACCCAGGAGCACGGCAGGGCTCTCCGTCCCACGCGATCCTTCGGCGCTCCAGCGCCACGGGCAGCATCTGACGGACCTCTCGTCTTCTCTCGTGCTGCCCGACCTCCGCAGCACCGCGAGCCCTCCCGGCAGCGAGGGCTCTTTGACAGCGTGTCCCTCCAACCTCCCGGGTTTCGGCACCAGTGTAGCAATGTTTAACGTTCAGGGAGGAAGGAGGCGGGAACCGGCAGACATTTAAACAGACTTTAATGATAAATAAAACATAAACTCAAAACGAAAGTAATGGCGGCGGCCCCTCGCGGTCGACCGCCGCCCACGCAAAACATAACAAAACTCCAGGCCTGGTCCTCTCTCGCTTTCACTGTCGTCGCTCCTCCTTTTAAGTCTCCGCTCCTCCGTGAGAATCGAGAGACCGATGGCTCGCAGGTGTCGCTCATTCTCAATCACGCCACCGGCTCTCGTGACGCTCTCACGGTCCCTCGACCCCGCCCTGCTCGCCACAGTCATGTTATAGCGGCCCCAATATTTAGAATGTGGCTTTGAACACCAAATTAATTTTGGCTATATCTGTGCATTTTCTTTCTCATGAAAATGTCTAAAAACACATAAACACATGTTAGCTATTTACCGTTTTTGAATCTATTCACCTAACGTCAGTAACAGGATGTACTGCATTTCCTGCAGTAGCTTCTTGTTCTAGCTTAACTCTATCAGGACATGGATTTAGGCATACTGGCTGTAACAACAAGATAAGAATGTATTTCCCCATCACTGCTATCCCACAATGTACACTGACAACTTACACATAGTAGTGTTGGGCAATAAGGTCAATAGTAATATTGTCCTATCGTCAGGGTGTAAGGGGGTTGGTTTGTGGGTGCAGCATTTTGACTGTAGTTCTGCATGAGATGAGAACTTTTATAATTTCTTGAGTCAAGAAAGAGTCATAGTTTGCAATGTATTTCCTTCTCTCTATAGCTACCCCGAAAAGCTTGCTTTGTCTGGATTGGCTTAAATGCGCAGTCCTGTTATATAGCCTATCACATATGTGCACTTTAATAAGTCCAAAGAATGCAGTTTAATGTATTTACATAGTGGGAGAAATCTGAGTAAGAGGAAAAAATCTGAAAGGTTTTGTGGGTAATGCTTTAAATTACAACCCGGAAAGTGCACCAAATTTACAATGTAACTTTCAATAATTAGAGTGTAAAGTACTTACGTGCAGGTATAAGGGAACAATATGTAAAGTTTGGTGACTGAAGAGGTAACAATGTGGAAAATAACTAATAATTTATACTGTAAGATTTTATAACTATGGCCTAACTATTCTAATGTTAGGTGGTACGGGTGACCTACGCTATTGTGCCAAACAACAATTAGCAAGAACATACACTTCTACTTAATGTGCTCTCTAGCAGGTGTGTAGTGAGTGAACTGGCACCGTTGTACCGTGACTGCCGCCACATCATCTAAGTGGATGCTGAACACTGGTAGTGATTGAGGAGAGAGCCCTCACATGATTGTAATGTGTGATGGGTGTACAGAATATATATATATACATACATATATATATATATATATATATATATATATATCAATAAAAACTTTTATATGAATGAAATACACATTTAAATGAACTGTTGTTCACCCATCGCACTTTACAATCATGTGAGGGCTCTCTCCTCAATCACTACCAGTGTTCAGCATCCGTTTGGAGAATGCAGCGGCAGCCAAGGTACAACGGCGCCAGTTTCAGGTTGTAATCTAAAGCATTACTGTTTGTGTAAACTGATAAAATGTTCCCCCACCTTGCTCATCTTCCGAGTGGATATTTCTCCGAACCCATCGCGAGCACCACAGAAAACCTGAAGTAAAATGAAATGATTTTGTTCTGCTGTAGATATGCAATTTTCAAAATAATTTATTACTTTCAAGATGTAACAATTAACATGATGGTAATTTAAACATAGTCTTTGTAAAAATATTTAATGCAAAACATTAAATGTGCACAAAAAAAATCCTAGTTGATTAGCAACACTCATTTAATGAACTAGTCAGCTAGTCTCCCACATCCCTAGTTATTTGGCCTATATATTTTCAGTGATATTATTAATAATGATAATAATGATCATTTGTAATTGTATTAGTCTCTATAAGAATGTTGCGTCTCTTTAATATCAAGCACTCTTGACTATTTGTGAATGGATCACTTTGCAATAAAACAATTGTATTCAGTTTAAAAAAAAAAAAATTAATTGAGTCAACTCAGTCCTTCACAAGTTTTCTAATGTGTTGATGTTGTTATGAAATTAGGGAAGGAAAATTAACTGTAGGTCTTAATATTATTTTAATAATAATACTTGCATAATAATAATAATAATGGGAAAATTAGCCAGTTATAGTCAATACATGATACTATCGTCTGTCAGCACAAACCTAGCACACACACACACACATAGTGTTTCATTTTATCTTTCTCTTGGAAAGGTTGGAGAAAGTACAGGTGGCTTAAGCTAAAATTATTTTCATATAAACATTTATCCTGACATTTACCCTTAAGAAGATATGCACCGAATGCTACTAAACTTTACAATTATAACCTTAAATTAACACAAGCATTTCTGAGTCACTGTCAAACTGTGCATTAGAATATTGGAAAATCATTTGGTCTGGTCTGTAATTTGCTCTGTGAATATGTCCCACCGGAGCCTTTGGTTTGCAGATAATGAGAGCAGCGTCATTTGGCTTCTAGTTTTTATTTCTATGACACAGGGAATTTTCTTTAATGTATTCCATTTGACTAAGGGCTTCTTTTCTCTCTCCCTCTCTTAATGCAAGATGAGGCTAAATCCCTCTCCTGGTAATGGGGCTTTTGTTGGTTTCCACAGTTCATCACGCATGGAAAATTCTCAGCTCAAACCTTCTCTGAGGACGGCTTCTAAGAATAGGCAGAATTCTGTAGTAGCCTATCTGAAACGGGGCCCTGGGATCCATTTACTTTTAATTGCTGTCTCTGCCTTTAAGCTACAGATCTTTCCCTCCCTCCCTCCCTCCCTCCCTCCCTCCCTTTTCTTTCTTTCTTTCTTTCTTTCTTTCTTTCTTTCTTTCTTTCTTTCTTTCTGTTTGTCTGTCTCCTTCTCTAGTGTTACTAGAACCATCATGCTTGTGTTGGCTGAGCAGTCATGGTGACTTTCACAATCTGTTTGGCATTCAAAAACGTAAAATACTGTGAAATGGAAATGATTCAGTAACCAGCAGAAAATAAACTTCTATCTAAACACATTCATCACACACTAACTGCTAAGACACCTATAATATTTTATCCACTTGAATGAATCATCCTGTGTGCAGTACGAGTACACGGATTGCTTCTGGCACTGCTGAATTAGATCCATGAAGTCCGGTATCATTCACAGTGTGAGACACAGGGGTTTCAAGAGAACAAGATCCACCATTCCAGCCGTGTGTGTGTGTGTGTGTTTGTGTTTATGAAGGGACAGAGAGATTAACAAAGAATGTGCGGTTTCTAGATGTCAAAGCCAAGCCACTTACTAATTGGAGACTAACAGAAACAGCTGAGTAAAGGAAGGACCTTATCGATAAAAACATTGATCACCGTTAAATGGGAAATGGACCACTGAACAGCAACGTTTCTTGACAGAGGTGAAGGGGATTGATTAAAAAAGAAGTTGAAAAAAAGAAACTTCACAAACACGCAATTCAAGCCGTCTCTCTCATTTTCTATCTTTTTCAGAATGGTCAGTGGAGGAAGGATAAATAGGGCTATTCATTTTCAAGGAGAGGAAAGAAAAGGAAAAAGATGTCTTTTCAAGGGATAGCGGGCAATGAGAAAAGGGCTGAGGAGGCTCTTTGCAGGCCTCGAGGGCTGGATCTCTCTTTCTGAGAGCTGTGTGAAGACAGAAAGAAAGAGAGAGAGAGAGAGAGAGACTGGCTGTCTTTGCCGTCCCCCAGACAGAGCACCTCAACTGACTGACAGTTAAAAAATGCAATGATCTGTTATGCCTGTGCAGGGAAAATTCAAAATCAATGACAATGCAATCAGAAACGGGAATCAAATGCTAAATATTTCCCTAGACATTTACTGCAGAATGACATTTGCTTTTTTGATGAATTGCTAATGTGATTCTGAGCTTATTGCTAGTAGCCCACAGTCAGGTGCGACACCACTGCTGCAGAAGAGCACAAAATTGCACACAAATATCTATGACACTTTATTTCGTTCACATTTAATGGATTGCTTCTGTTTGTAAGTAAAAACTTCCTTTAGAATGATTCTGACTCTTTTTGATTTCTAAAATATAAATATTATTTTCTACGCATCACTTTTATTCTTTTTAGTCTCGTTACTGTTGATTTTCAAGAGCAGTCGGTTTCAGAAAAATCACCCTTTCTTTAATTAAAAAGACAAAACCTTCAGCTCTCATGCACACTTTTTGAAATAATCAGTATTTACTGCGCAAATCAGACTGTCCCAGGACCAAATTAGGAGAAGCCCAAGAGCTTTCATTTAATTAGTGAGACCCTGATTAAAAAACAGGAGCAAATTACAGTATCTTGGGAGGGTGAGGAGAAGAAAAATGGACATGCCACTGAGCGGTTACAGAAGTGCTGTCTGTAGTGAGATTGTTAGCTCTTTATTGCTGCTCTCCAATCTGTAAATTGAGTCTGTTGGTGGATGGACTGCAGTGTCTGCAAGTCTGTGTCCCGCAGGCAGCAGACAGCATATGTCTGGCATTTAAACCTCACCCTTTCCACTCTCCTCTATTTAGACTGACTGAAGACTTAAACTCCTCCCATCTGCCCTATCTAAAACAAACAAACGCATACTAAATATTTGTACTATTTTATTTTTTCTCTACACATTTGAATGGTTTCATATAGTTTCATGTATGAAAAAAGTCTATTTAGTTTTTATCAATGGGCATTTTCCAACTTCTCTGCAATTAAACAGGCTACTGTACCAATATGTCAGTATGTTGGGATTGGCTAAACTATGTGTATTGGTGTTTATCAGGGCGGACCAAGATGCTGAATAGGTGCTGATATGTAAATGTGGTCATATTGTTAAGTTTGTGACGTCATAACGCAAGTTTCCGAATTACTAATAACTGGAATTTAGTTATAATAAATAGCCTGTCGTCGTCATTACTGGAGTCAAGTCTCAAGATACTACTGTCATTGATGAGTGTAGAGCACCATAATACGTATCGTATGAGAGAGAGAGAGAGTAAATGTATAATATTAAGGTTTTATAATTAAATAGATTTAATTAAAATATATATATAAAGTATAAATATATATTTTAAACATTCTGGTACCTACACACACATATACGGAAATTCCTAGGGGGGGCAATCCTACTTCGTAGATTTTCACCTTTCGCGGGGGGTTCCGGTTCCCTATTAACCACGATAAACGAGGGATCACTGTATTGCCTTTTATTATATGCTTTTCTTTCATTTTGATGATCTCACCTAGGAAAATGAGAGCATTATTCATCGTTTTTAGTGGCTATCCACGTATATTCTACTGGGAGATGTATCTTTGTCCATAGTTAGAGAAGACAACGTAATGAGAAACTCTCGTAACTTCAGCAGGTCGTCCTTTTCAAAAGCCTTGGCTTAAAATGTATTGTATCCTCTTGCTGCACATTAGAGAATAGAAATGAAGTGATTTAGTGACACACATTGAGCCTCAGATGTTGCTCTGGGAGTAACGGCTCATCTCGGGGCGTGTTAAGGGGCTCTTTAATGGTGTTTAATGTGTTCGTTCTCTCCCATCCCACCAAACTTCATAGCTCAAGACGACAGCCGCCATACTACAGGCTATTTTCTCTGATGTATGCTGGAATTTGTAGAAATCTCATTAGAGCCTTTTCTTATGGCTTCTATTGTTTCAAGCTGCTCTTTCACAGTGAAGCAGCCTTAAAGAGAGAGGAACAAAACCTTGCATGCATGAGGGAAAAAACTTGTGGAAATGTAAATCTGTATTGAGGACTGCTTAGGGGTGGGGGGGAATCCCTTATCCAGAATGATTTCAAGTGACTGCTATTTTATTTATTTTTTTGTCTGTCATTTAGCCCAATTCAGATGGGTGTTTTTATTTAATAATTCATAGTTTCCAATGAATATTACCTATGAACAGAAAGGATGGCTGCATTTACAGTATCTGGCGCAATATCCCTGGACCCTGCAGTGTTCTCTGCTCATTAGGCGTTTTGGTGGTAACATCAGGGCTCTTCATGTCAACAGTTGTAAAATCCCTCTATTCATTATGCCATTAATTTTGTATTCATTTTCGATTTAGCTTAGAAACGCCTCAGCAATTTGTTTTATTCCCTCTTGAGCAAATTACACCCTGCTAATAATCCTAATTACTCCTCCTAATGTATTTCCCCTTAAACATTTCCTCTAGAGTGAGCCATGAGTGCAGGGCCCATTAAGGTTGCTTAAAGCCGTTGGTGTGGTTTACTCTTAACTATGATCAGCTCTTTTAAAAACATTTATGCCACATATTCGTATGATGGCCAAACACGGTTATGGTACAAAAATGGTTCTCTGTACAAACTTTTTAATAGCCTTCTGCCAACTAATACCACTTTAGCTTGGGTGTCGATGCTATCAGAGTGTGTTTTTTTCTGCTGCTGAGAGCAAACCTATTTAGAATGTCATAGTATGTGAGCACTAAAGATCTCTACCGGTGCTTTACACTGGCACTGAATTCTTCTATTGCTTTTGAACTCTGTTCTGCTTTCAGAGAAGGGATGAAAGTAGAGGTGTGTGCCAGCGTGCCATGTGTCACGTCGTTGGGGTTTATTCTGCTCGTAGATAAGAACACAGCATAAGCCGCTCTTCTCCTCAGTCGACAGGCCTTTTCACGGAATTATCTACGTCCAAAGTTGTTTCTGCTCTCTATTTTTAAACAGGCAATTTGGAAAGCTAGGCATGTCTTCTGCCATAATCGCTTCATGTGAACTCTTTTAGATTAAGATATCGCTTCTTGGTTATGTGCAGCATTTATCTACATTAATGAAATCTTAATTTTGTTTCATTTCATTTTTATAGTGGATTTAAGGTACTATGCATTTAGTGGATGATGTATTTGCTATAAAATAAGTCACTTTTCCCACCCGTTTTGGGGTTAATGGCTGCTGTGTTTTTAGGATTTGGTTTAAGGGTTTAAAGACAAAATGTTGGGAATAGTATCTCTGTAGCTTGTGTTACTTATCTAGGCTTAAAGTGGAACAAGAATAGCTTTCTTTTGACACTGGACATCAGGTGATTTCACTGGGGGATTCACCTCTCCATTCACCATTCCTTCAAGTGTGACTGATTCAGATGTGGGCAGAGGAAACATAAAGGCTAAAGATTTGGGGATCTGAATTAAGGTGTGTGACAGCATTTAGGTTGAAGTGGTCTTGTTAGCATGCAGTGGTGATATGTAGTCTGGCTGTTGTCTGGGTGACAGCATTTTTAAGTTCATGTTAGGTTGGATGGTGTACACTAAAGACAGCGCATGCAAAGCCTTAACCATCCCATTCTAATTATCTCAAATAAATCAACAGATGAAATCTTATAACATGCTCCGATCAATCATTTTACATTTTGTACATAAACTCACTGATTGCACAAATAAGGCACAAAGTTGATGTATAAATGAATACTGAACATCATAAGGCGTTGTGTTATTTCTGAAATGATATATAAAATTTTGAATTATGTATATAATGTTTCTTTTTTTTCAAATTTTCACAAATTGGTTTTTTTGAACCATTCTTTACCATTTAAACACCATGTGTTCCATTATATGTGGCATTCATGTTTTTAAAATACTTTTTTGAATAACATTGTTTATTTTACAATAAAAAAATTCAATACATTTCAGATTTAATTTAATTTAACCTGTTCATCTGCAGAATTCCAAACATTTCTATATTGCTCAGAATATCAGAATTTGTCAATGTCATCATGCATAATTCAGAAAGCCTTCTGTATTTCTGCTGTTGCATGGTATTCATATAACTGAGCTGTAATGAAAATGCATAGACATGGTACCATGATCAAAAGGGGTCAGGAAAGAACACTAGCACTCATTAACTTACACACATCTAATGTTTCTGCAGCTTTTATTATGAAGCAAACCAAGGCATACTTATTTTTTCATTGAGCTAAAGCTAATGAATATTCAGTGGATCATTTTGGAAGGCTGATATATCTCTGACTGGCAGCACCAAAACATCTTCAATCGTTCCCTTTTGGCTGTAAACCATCCGCTGCATGACAATTACAAACTCACTCAATAATACTGCTGACAGCTGTCACAAACAGTGGAAAATTTGGTTCATTTATTTAGAGTTTTATTTTTTTCTCAATTTGTGCATTTGTATTTTTTCCTCTGTGTGACCTTTGGGAGTCATCTAAATCTCTTTGTAACGCTGTATAGGTGTTCAGGGATAAAGAAGGTGGGAACCGGCGAACATTTAGCACTTTAATAACCAAAATAAATCAACAGCAAAATAAAAGTTTTATTTTATTGTTGTTGATCACACAAACACCAACCCAAAGTGAAATGTCCTAGCCTGGTCTTCTCTTGTCCTTCACTAGCATCACTCCTCCTTTTATGCTTCCACTCGGCCTCGTCCTGCTCGCTACAGTCTTGCTTTCGGTTTCAAGAGCAGATGTGTTTGGGTCTACTGGATTCAAAACGATATACAGTTTTTTTTTTACTTTTTCTATTTTCTATTATTGTTTTGCTTTTTTTCGATTTCTTTTTGTACCCTTTCTTAACTTTTTTTGGCTGACTACCCTCACTTTCACTTGTGCAGGCCTTTTAACAAAACACCAATCGAGGGAGACTTGTTTCTGCCTCCCTTTAAAAATCTTCTGCCACATAGCCATCACTTCCTTAATTTCAGTTTTAGAAATGTTTTCCTCCAGTTCACCCTCCTCCTCCTCACCACTGCTGAGCTCTTGCAACACCTGCGTATGTTCCATCGTCTGTTGCTCAGTCAGCGATCGACAGTTCTTCCTGATGCTCCACAATTTCATGCTTCATTTCCATGGTCATCATGCGTTTCTTCTTCTCACTACCATCCTTACCACTCACTTTCTTAGAACTCATCGCTATTGTGAAGAATAATGCACAAAATAGAGAGAAAAACACCTACTCGCGGGCGATGCGTACAGAAGTCAGCGAACACGTGAAGTGAACGTGCGTCGGCATCGGCGTCAGTACGCGTGCTCGTATCTCGAATATTTACTCGTATCTAGAAGCAAAAATCTGCCCGAAGGCTTGCTCGTATCTTCGAATACTCGTATGTAGAGACGCTCGGATCTCAAGGTATTACTGTAATCATTTGCCGTGGATGCATTGGTCTGAGCAAAAACTTTGATGCACCCATAATCTGTTGGTATGAAATAAAACTGTGAAACTATTACACATTATCTCAGCAGGGCAATTGCCATCATGACATTTCACACAGTTTATAGACAAATATGTCCATGTACCTGACAAGCAATATACTATAATCAGCTGCAATCTGAAAATAAGACTTAATATCCTCAGCCATGCCAGTAGATCCCAGGGGGTGTGCAGGAACAGACAGGAGACTGACTCATGGTGTCAGCATGTGCCATCCCGGGGTGGGCAAAAAGGACAGCCAGTTAACCACGGTCACAACCAGAACATTGGTCCCTCAGAGCTGACAGAGAGCTGAGAGGAATCTGACCCACACCTCGACAGCTAAGGGGATAAATGACATTCAACCTGGGAAGTAATCAGTCCTGGGAGACAAGAGAGAAAGAGAGTGAGATGGCAAAGGTGTGGGGGTTCATTTAGATATGGTAGTGGTAGGAACAGTCACAGGAAGTTGGAATCCAGTTTGAATGATAAGAACAGAAATGCAGATCTGTATCTATCTCTCATTTTCTCGCAATTAGTAATTCGGTTTCTAATCTGAATTTGTAGGCTCTCCCTCTTTTTCATCAATTTATCTATCTCTTCTAAGCCTTACTGTTCTATGTAAAAAGGATTTAAAAAGCAGCCAATATGGTGAGCTCTGATACACATCATCTCATTCTATTCTATTTGATGCTCTTCACTTTTGCGGATTAGGACTATTGATTTCTGTAGATAAATTTAGATGATCACAAAGCCGAAGCTAGTGCTATTCCGTGCAGAATAGTTTTATGTGCTCAGGCTCTCGGGAGTCACTACAGAGCTGTTACGAAACAACACTAAAACAAGCACTAACATGGAAACCAATAAGTGACACACTTTGAGCTCCTTTTCTGTCTGTGTACTTTGTTTTCTTATACCCCCAATTATTCTTATACCACCCCTTATTTGAATTAGTAGTTGCTACTGTACCAGTGCAAATGTGGACACAAATATTATCTCCATTCACAAATGTAATGTATATGTGAAAACAATGTCTTGCTTGAAAATCTTGAGAGCTAAGGAGGCTTGTGTTTACGGTTGCTGGGATGATTTATCTCACATTTACTAACTGAAGTAGCACAGTACTGCATTATCTCGCGAAACTATTCAGTTAAGTGCAACAATTAAAAATTAATAAGCAAACAAACGCTCTTTCCCTTGACTATCACAGTGGCCACATTGCCTTAATTTATTGTGGTTTTGGTTGATAGCTTGATAAAAGGCTGTGGAGTTTTCCTGGGGGTGTTTCACTTACCCAGATTATGTAGTTAAACATGTTTTGTTTTCTTGCTGTAATTAAGGAGATGATTGTCACTCTACAGTGTAGTAGAAGAGGTTATATTTTGGCAGGCTGTCAAAATGAATGCGTTACTACATTTAATCTGTGCGATTAATTCATATTGACCAGCATTATGTTTTTAACACAATTAAGATTTTATGTAATTTGATATGCAGTTTGTTTTGTGCATACCTTGTTCACACAATGATCATCTACCTCTGTTCAGTGTTAGTTTACAAGACAAACTTAGAATTAGATTGCTCCCATTATTAATCAGCACAGCTGTCTAGACTGGAAACACAAAGTTCAACTTAATATTCAGTTCTGTTGTTCAGCTAATCCAAATTTGGTCAATAGTCAGTTATTAGTCAATCCTAATTTGGCTCTTTTTTATTTTGTTTAATTCACAAATAAATGAAAGCATTGATGACATGCGAGCAACATTTGAAATTCGAAATGTGATCTTACACAAAAAAGTTCATCAATCTATGGGTGCGGGTTATGCCAACGATTTTTTACACAAAACCCAAAACCCGCTGGCTATATGAGTGTGTGGATTATCTGCTTCTGTGGGTTATATGTGGGAAAATCGGTAAAATATGTTATGTGGGTTATCTCGATAAACGGTTATCTCAATGCTTTTTTGCAACCCCTGACCCTCGACATAAACAAACTCCACTGTATTTCACATCAACAGCCTGTCAGCGATGGCATAAATAATGAATTATTTATTATGCTAAAGTTAAAAGTTAAAGGTTTTTAAAGGTCCCTAATTTTCTTTTGGAGGTCTCCTACAATCGATTTGCACGCATCAAAGGTACGCAAAACGAAACACACACAAAAAATTCACATAATGTACATTGCACATCACCTAATTTTAATGAGTAAGAAAATGGTTTGCTAGAAGATTCAGTCTCTCTAAACTCCCTCCCTCCCCCCACTCTTTCCTTTTCAGATAGCCCAGTCTTTTGTGATTGGTCTACCGAAATGCTCATTACCATATCTGAAATTTAGGCTTCCTCAGCATTTGTATACACAGAGATTCAAACAGAAGTCTGGTGGTTTTTTCTTATCAATTTCAGCATGAGTCCGTATCCCTTTGAAGAGCATGAAAAGTAGATTTGCACCGCAGAAAATAGCATCTTCTCGACATGTCAACAACATAAACCAAACTCTTCCAGGTGTGTGAAGTCAAAAAACTGGTTAGAGCCAGCAGACGGTAAAAAAAAAAACTCTCCGATAGGCAAAGACGCAATGCTAGTCGCATTCTACCAAGCACTACGTCTGATCAAACCCCACGTTTACCAGAACTCTACTGGTTATTAAGAACTACAAACAAACTGAAATAAAAACAAACTTGAAGCTGAAGAAACCCTAAACGTTAACGGAAAAGACCTGCGAACCCGAGTGACTGAGCAAGAGAGAAAGAGAGCTGTTCTCTTCTCAGCGTTCTGCGCGTGAATGAGCAGGGCGGACCGCGAGACGCATCAAATCTGTATGTGTAGGGGAGGGGCGCTGTGACTAGCCTATCACAGAACGCAGACACAGTCAGCTACCCAATGAGGATGTTTATTCAATCCGAGCACAGATATTGACTCGTATTACCCGTATAATACTCGTACTCGACAAAAGTGCTTTATCCTTACCTTACCTTACAGTATTTTTGATGATAAAATATTTTTGAAACTATAAGCCTGTGGTTTCAGTGTGTACTGTAGTAATATAGATAGCTGCAGTATTGTTTGTCATTGGAAACACAGGCTGGTTCTCACAGTCGACCAGCTTAACACCGACTCTAGCACCAGCGTTGTATATGTGGTATGTGTGTACATGTTGTCTGCTCGCATTCTTCCCCTGGATCTGTGTTTGCTTCTTGATAAATGTAATATGTAGTGTTGTCTGACAGGGGACAGTTAACACCACTCTCCAGTCTTCATTCAGCCCAAGCGTTCTCACTTCCTCTCTGTCTGCCAGCATCAAATTAAGCATTGCTTTCACAGCAAGCCTCAGCTACACACAGTTTGAGTAAAAAGAACTCGTATGCATGTCCAGACTGCATGATTGAGCCAGTGGGTTCATCGATCCAGAAGGGTCCATCTCATGAGTTCAATTGTTGTGCCATTATATGCCACCAAGTATCTTTAAATAATCTTTTATGTTGCAAAATTACTGATTGGGCTGTAGATAAACCCTGAAGGCATTCGTTGCAAATACGTCAGTAGCACGGCAAATTAAATCCAAACTAATTACAGATCTACAATGTGATTCTTTTGATGTTTCCTTTTCACTGTCATTCTTGTAATTTAGGGAGTTATGCAGCTGAATGGCGTCTGATTTAATTACTTGTAGTGAGCACCATATTCCCATCAGAGGGTGGAGGGATAGAGGGGGATTGGCAGGGATATCACACCTCTCTGCCAACAGCCAACCTCCCTCTGCCGCTGGCTAGAGCCCCACACACGCGCTGCTGGAGAGAAGTGTTACTTTCTCAGTGAAGAAGCCTTGATAGAAGTTCACATATGCTCTATCTGTCTGTCTGTCTGTCTGTCTGTCTGTCTAGCTCTTTATCCATCCATCCATCCATCCATCCATCCATCCATCTATTTACCGATTAAGCAAATGTGATGTCACACAGCTACAATCTACAAATGGCTTGCTCTGAGACAGGAGTGGGTGAATTTTTACCATTATTGGGTGGTTGTATACACACACTGCTGACACATTTATGTTCAAAAACCAATTTTTAATATTTACTAAATATTTTGTACTTGTACCTGTCTGAATCTGTCTTTTCAGAGTGACCTGTTGTTTAGAAAAAGCCTCACATTGAGTTTCCACTCAAAGGGTTTTATATTGGATATATAAAACTCATTCGGACCTCTCCCTGAGTCATGCAAGATGCTGCTGGGTCTGACCTTTTACCTTGGAAAGATGTAATGTCAAGGCTTGCCAGGAGTGCTTTTCTAGATTCTTCTCTTCCTTGACTTGACTTCCTGGCTTGCTGACAGCACAGATGTTGAACACAGCATCTTGGTTTTTGTTTTATGGATTTTATTAGCTCAAATTATATTGTTATTTGTTGAAACGCATTGTAGCCTATTAATTCATTCTTATGATTTGAAAAACAAAGCAATTAATAGGTAAGCTTTTCTCTGATGCTGGAAAAGGGAACTTCTGGACATTTCACAGAATGTTAATTCTTAGTTGAGTGGTAGAACATTGGTTTACAATGTCAATGACGTGTTCAAATCTCAAACAAATAATGTTTTTATTATTATTATTAAGGAAAAGAGATTTGTACATATGTCTGCTGGAGTTTTAAAGCACGTTGATTTATGTGACTCCATAATTTTTTTTGCTTGCATTTACTTACCATGCATTTCCATTTTACACTAAGCAACAAATGTTATCCTACAGTATTACTGAATATACATTTGTATTATTCCAATCGAAATATCGAAAAACAGCAGTTCTGTAAAAAACATTTTTTTTTTAAATATCCAGAAATGATTGTAAGGATGCCTGTGGAATTTAATTTTTTTTATTTATTATTATTTAATTTATTTCTAAAACTAAATCATCTCCATAAATGCTGTCGGCCAACAACAGTTAAGAGCAGATATTTACAGTGTTGTTGTCATTTTAAATGCCTACTACAAATAAAAATGACACAATGTGTTTTGAACCGATACATTTACCTTTCAAACGTTTTTCTTTTGTGACAAATATTAAACTAGAGGCTAAATTTGGAGACCACACTATGAAGTTGGTTTGAAAAGCCTGAACCTTGAGCCAGGACTCAAACTCGGATCGCCTAAAGTATATTTGCGGCATATATTGTAGCGATGCCCACAAGGCTATAGTCTTATCGCTCAGATATCAACTTATGAAACATAACTCTGTACCAAGCCGGAATGATTTGCCCGAAAACAAGTAATTGATTTAAGAGACTAAAGATTGTCCATTGTATGCAAAATAATATTTCTCATGCTTAACCACTTCAGAGATGGCAAAGCTAGCAGCAAATGTCAGAAGGACTAGCTCTCAGCAGGGTACATGAGCGCTGAGCGCTTGGAGATAGCATGAATAACCTTGATAAAAATAGCGGTGCAAGAACATATCCGGGGATTTGAACTGTATCTGGCTAAAGGTGAAGTTTGAGTTGGAAAAAAACTTGGGCAGCAACTGATGAAAAAGAATACATGCACAGAAAAGAACATGTAGAGAGAAACTGCTACTATTTGCATGCTAAATCCCAATTTTTGCGGTAACAAGCTAGAAACAAAATGAAGCGTTATTTTTTTTAAAGTCTACAGCAGAATCTGGGGCAGCTTTGTGACATGAAATATACAGTGGGAGATACTATAGACAGACAGGTAGTACTGAGTGTGGGAAGGAAAGATCACTCCTCTGTGTATGTGAAAGCATGTGCTTGTGAATAGCTGCATCAGAGCTGGCCTCACTGCCAGGCCAACATTATACAAGACACATGTGCATCACTTCTAGCACTGGCCTTACGCTCTGACTCATATCTAATGAAATAATTCAGATACTAACCAAAGGGAAATGTATTATTTTCTCTCTCTCTCTCTCTTAGAGTAAGTGACAAAGAGAGAGCAGAATGGAAAAATACAAGAAAGATGTTTTAGCAGAGGATAAGGAGGTTTTTTTGTGCCGTTTCGCATCTAAAAATCACAAGCCCCCGCGCAGAACTTCAGTCGGAGCTGTCAGCTGCATCGATCTCAAGGAGAGATGTGTCAGACAGAGCCGAGAGAAGTGGCTGAGAGTCTGAGCTAAGGGGCCTGTTGGAGAAACAGATGGAATAGCAGAAAAGGAGATAGGAATAGTTTGACAATAAACATCAATAATGAAAAAAAGTTTGACAATAAACATCAGAGAAAGCAAAGAAGGGTTGAGACAGAAGGAGGAGGATATGGTGGAACGTTCAGTCTGTAACAGAGATTTAAAACATGGAGATAAATAATTAAATCAAAATGCGGGGTGGAAGTGCTTGCAGGGTTACGCAGGCTCATACAGTTTTACTTTTTATAGTTTGTTCACAGATAGATTTCTCAGGACTTTAGATTAGTTTGAAAAAAGCATATGGGACACATCTAACTCTACATATAAAAACCATTAACTTTTGTGGGATAGTTCACCCAGAAGTTAAAATCTGCACACAGTAAGCAAAGAGACTGTTATTTCTTCCTTTTTAGCAGCCATTGCTCTATTAATATTCTACTCTACCACTACTCTTTTACTACTCTATCTACTATTTGTTTGTGTCACTGTCACACTATAAGGATGGCGGTGTGCGATGCGGAGGCACGAGGAGTACAATTGAAAATACTTTATTAAGAAACGAAAACAAAAGACTTGAAACACACCAAAACGACACACTCGTTGTGCGAAACTCGAAATACATAAAGACACGGAGCGGCATCCACACACTCGGGAAACAACATCCAACATAACGTTAACAACTGGTAAAGACAAAGGAGCACAGGAAGTTATTAAATGACCAATTCGGGATTGGGAACAGCTGACGAGACTTGGGCAGTGATTAGACATAGACGCGAGCATGCAGGACCTGGAAGGTACATAAAATAACCTGGAAGGAACAGTCACGTGATTCTTCAGAAATCATTCTAATATGCTGATTTTATGCTCAAGAAACATTTATCAGTTGAGGTCTATTTTTATAAAAAGCATTATACATTAAGAATTCTTTGATTTATTGAAAGTGCATATTTCAATAAATATTGATATTTATTGAAATATTGAAATACACATATTTCGTGTGTGGCATCCACAGACTCAGGAAACAACATCCAACATAATGTTAACAACTGACAAAGACAAAGGAGCACAGGAAGGTATTAAATGACAAACACTGGATTGGGAACAGTTGACGAGACTTGGGCAGTGATTAGACATAGGTGGGAGCGTGCAGGACCTGGAAGATACAGAAAAGGTACCTGGAAGGGAACAACGGGAGACAAGACCGTCACAGTCACGTGATTCTTCAGAAATCATTCTAATATGCTGATTTGATCCTCAAGAAACATTTATCAGTTGAGCTCCATTTTTTGTAAAAACCATGATACATTAAGACTTCTTTGATTTATTGAAAGTGTACAAAAGAATTTACAAAAGAGCAGTATTTATTTGAAATAGAATTTGTTCGCAGTCGATCAATTTAATGCATTCTTGCTGAATAGTATCAATAATAAAACTGAACCCAAATTTTCGACTGTTTTTTTTTTTTTTTTTTTTTTTTTTTTTTTTTTTTTTTATGGCTCCCAGTAGTGTACATGTGTTGTGCTTAACCAAGTGAGGTCAAAATTGTCAAAATTTGTTGCATATGTTAGGTTTATCTCTTGTGTGAGTAATGTTGCCCAAGTGACTGTACGGAAAATGTGTGCCTTTTCATAGTCTCTTGAGCCAGATGTTTATGAGGTAGTTTTGTTCGGATGCTACATATCCGAAGTATGATAAATATTTTTGTTGTGAACTCACTGTTCCAAAGGAGAGAAGGAATTGTTTCGCTCTTTTGTTTATTTATTTATTGATATAAAAAAGTTTTTGTTTGCTTGTTTCTATTCAAACTAAGGAATACTAAGCTTGTTTTTCCATACAGAACTTTCACGAATTTGCAGAAATTCTAATTCATAGAACTCTTTTAGTGATGCTATTCAAAACCAGCAAGGATCCACTTTATTTAGAGGAAAAACAACATATTTAAAGATATCTGAATTCATCCTCTTTTATTTTCAAAGAATTGTGAAGAAGTGCTATTTCTGTAAATGTATGTGATATATGACAATATGAACCCTCCATACTTGATTCCAGACACACACACACACTCCTGTGAACCCCCACGCTGAGCCCTGACAAGTGTAGAATGATAATTTAGGGCTTTCCGTGCTATTTTCTGGGTTATCTCATTAGATTAGTCTCAAGGCTTAATTCATCTTTTATTTCTGAGGAGTGGAGTTAATCAGCCAAGTTGGTCCTTTTAAAGTTTTTAATAGCAGCTTGTCAGGAAGCAAATGAGTCCGTCTGGACTGAAAGACATTCTGGTTTCATTACACGTGGGAAAGTAAAAGAAAAAACATGCGACATGCTTAGAATGCACAGTCACCTTTTAAACTTTTTTGTGTGCAATGTCCACAGCGTCTGCCTCTCTCACCTCGTCTTTTTTTCTCTGTAAACACAAAAGATGCTTGTGTGTGTGTGTGCTATGTGCACACATGAATAAGTCTAGCAGAGTACAGAGGATTGTTCTCTGGTCCCTGGAATCATCTGTCAATCATATTTCACATTCAACAGTAAAAAAGAGTAAAAGAATCCCCGGCGGATAGTCCAAAGAGGCTTCGCTGATCGGCAGGGGTGGTAGGAGTAGAATTTAAAGACCTCTAAAGCAGTCTGCCACACACAGACGACATTCAAAGCCATATTGAGTTTAATCATCCCACAGTGCTCCAGTGCCCAGAACAAAATGAGCAAAATACAGCCTCAAAAAGGCTTGTTATATCCAAAAATGGTGAAAGTATCAAATAGGGACATTCTTTTTACACCTTCACCTTTTACTTTTCTGAGATTGTCAGAATTGCAATATAAACCAGATTAAACACAAAGGGAGATCTCTCAGCCAACAGTAATTAATATCTGCACAGCGACTCTTAATTAAGCCGACACAAAATATTAAAACTATATTATGAGTTAATGGCTATTCTAGATGACTGAGATTTCAAAGGAGGTTTTCTCGTATCAAGGGACAATTTCCCTGTGACAAATAAAGTCCCAGAAGAGTTGTTGAAATGATTCTGAATGAAACCCTCAGGCTGCTATTTACAGAGATTCACCAATGACATGGCTGAGAAATTACTTTGTAAAATGCTAGATGTAGCTGGCAGGAACAATATGGGTCCATATCGCAGATCTTTATAAGACATTATGAATTGCTGCGATGTTATTTGCCAATCCTTACAAGCGACGCTTGTCTCCTCTCATCTAGCGTATTACTATTATCATAAGAATATTAGTCTTTTGAAAATGCTGCAAAATTGAACCCCTTACTAGGTGAAATGAGTTTTCTATTCTGTGCGCCCTTAAAGGAGGGTGCGGTCAACATCGAGACGCTTGTACATTCAGCCACTCTGGCGAAGCAGACACACAAAATATGTTTGTCTGACTGCAGGAAGAAAACACAGAGGAAGAAGGATTGAAAAAAGAGGAAATGTGATCTGTCTGTCAGTTTAAGACAAAGGCGGGATTATCAGGTCTATGACAGCATGGACAGCCTAAGCCTCTATAACTTCTGCTGCCATAGTAACCCACACTGTGGCCCGGTCATGCACTATGAATGATGATTTGTTAACTGAGAGACTCAAGATGGGGATGATCACAGTGGGATCACAGTGAGTCTGTAAATAATTCTGTAAAAGCCAATAAATTCACTTTAACTGTTCTAGTCCATGTGCTTTATTAAAGGACCATTACTGTGTATTTTTAGCATGTTTTTCTCAAACCCTTTTATAGTTTTTATAATCAGTGGTGTAGGGCAGTGGTCCCCAACCTTTTTTTTGCCGCGGACCGGTAAACGTGCGATAATTTTGCCGCGGACCAGTGCCCACTCGAGATCGCAAGCGAGACTGTTCAAACGCCTCCACAGGCACTTGCAGCCGTTTGCAGCAGCTCACGGACCGGTACCATTTCATCTACGGACCGGTCCGCGAATTCGCACCTGGTACCTGGTACTATATGGCACCTCATAATGGTTCTTTGTAGCACCATTTGGTGCTATATAGCACTAAAAATGGTTCCCCTATGATTACGAGCCAAAGAACCACTTTTAGTGCTATATAGCACAATTTCTTTTTAGAGTGTATGATTATAATTATATAACATAATGATTACAAATAAAGAACATTTATTAGTAAATTAGTATGATCACAAATACCAATTTGCAACAAAGTTAATGTATTTAAAAAAATAATATATATATATATATATATATATATATATATATATACATATATATATATTATTATTATTTTCGTGGGTATAGTATTTGCATCTGTTTGTTTCATATTTGAATCAGTTCTCCTCTGATTAATTACAGTTGGCAAGGTAGCACTAGGGTCCTAAAAGTTAGATCTTGGGTCTGTGGTCCTGAAACTGCAGAATTCGCTGCTGCAGGTATTCCATTTATGTAAATTATAAATGTTTATATCTAGTATTTAGCAGCTTGCCTTGTCCAGTATAGGCGATTGTGTAATACTGTTCCCATGGCCGAACAGGGCGAGCTGCTGAACACTGAACAGGTGTAGTATAGTTTGCATAAACGGATTGGTCATAATATATTAAACTCTTTCATTTTAAAAGAGCAAGAAAATTCTGTTTTTCACAATGCTGTATGACCTTTAAAGAGAGAGAGAGAGAGAGAGAGAGAGTGTGTGTGTGTATGTATGTGTGTGGTATCTCAGACTTTTGTTTAGAGTTGAGTTTTTTCATTTTATGTGTAAGTGCAATGTTTACGTGGTGAGTCTGTGCTCTGCGGTAATATCACTGATTAGTTCTGGCAGATCAAAAGAAGGAATAACTGAGCGAAGCAGGTCATCAGACAACTTTGTGTGGTATTTTTGATCTTTTGTGATTGTCTAATGAGATCAGCTGTGGGTGCTTCCTTGCATGTAATGGCTGCTTCTTTTATGAAGAAAAGAAATGGACGCTCTTCATGGCATTGGAAAGAAGAAATAATTACTACCACAAGAAGTTCTTTGTACTACTTAGAACATTAGGGGTGGAGCATCTAATGTCATCCTGACTTCATTTGTGCTCTCATTTTCGAACACTCAAAGGGGGCTTGAACCTCTGGCTCTGATAATGCTGACCCAGTACAACAAACAGACAACTACAGGCTAGAGAGAGTTCTGCTGTGACAACACATCAGCCTGAGATCTGACATGTAATCTCTATAAATGCTTGATGGCAGCAGAAAGCCATCAATAATCAGTAGTGAGCTTTTGATTAACAACCGATACAAGAATGAGGCTTCATCTTCAAAACTCTGCTCTCTTGCATGCTTTAACAAGTCCATTTTGTAAAGATGCATGCAGCTGTTCACTTTTCATCCCTCAAGGAATCACCTTGAAGTCAGTAGGTGGGATCTGCATCTGTGAATACAGCCTCTTAAGTGGTGTCTTTTGAATTGTGATGTTTCTTCCCCTTCTCACAATGTGTCCATAGGGAAGTTTTCCAGGCCATCTAAAATGATATGCTGTAGCTTTTCTATTAATCTCAGATGGGACAGTCTGCAACAGATTGTGTTAAGCCTCTAAAAATCCTGTCACATCCATCCATCTATCCATCCATCCATCCATCAGCAGTCATGGGCAGGGTTAAGCAATCTGCTAGAATCTGCAAATGGCTTGTTCTGAGACACTGCTTATCGTCACCTTCCTAAAATATTTGCGTAAGTCATTTTACAGGTTTCTCAGAAAACACAAAAAACTGAGCCAATAATTGAATAACACACTTGACATAAGCAAAAAAAACTTTTTTGTCAAAAAATGACTTAGGAAGGCAATTATTTTAGGAAGGCGACGTTATGTAGTTTATGGTAATTAAAAAAAGAGGAGTGGGTCATTTTTTACCATTGTAGGGTGGTTGTGTACACACACTGCCGACACGTTTATGTTAGTGAATTTTGCATATTATTTTTTTTAATTGAAAGAATGAAATAGCTCAGAAAAAGGGCGTAAAAAACATAATGAGTGCTATTGTTTTTTTGTTTTGTTTTTTCATTGTTATTCAACCTGTAGCTTTCAGTTAATTTCTCAAAGAAAAAAATGTGTTTTAGAGTTTCATGACTAGTGCAGAGCAAATAATTTTATATTCGTTTAAATGGAAAATTTGCAACTAATGTGACCCCGCCCCCATCGGACAGTCTGTATATGCGATACATTTGATACAACACTTAATCTATGAACAGTTAAATCCCATACTTAATGCCACTAGAAACAGGTTAGAAACATGGAATGTGCTTGCTTTGCATTATGATCATTGTGTAGTCTATTGAGGGTTTACTGAAGCAACATAAGCCATTCTAGGCATATTTATTCAAATCAACTCAATCAGTAGTTAGGGATGAAAACGTTTGAGACTAATCTCCTAGTATAATGAGATTTCCTCAAATAAAAGTTAGTCCACAAGTCAGCACGTTAAGGTATTGTTATTCATTACACGGTAAACACTTCTCGTGTATGAAAAGTATCTGTAGATTACACAGTACGAGCAGCAAGAACAACTTGATATATACAGACAGCTATGTACATTTCTTTGTCAGGGTGTTGATATAGCAACTTTTCAAGTGAAGTGTTTCCTCTAGGATTTTTCCCAGCTGTGGTGGCAGGCCTATTACCACAAGGGGACCGAGTGATTTCCCATGGCCCGTGCCCCCTTCCCCCCCGGTGGCTTAACCCTAACCTCTCCACTCACAGGCCACTTTCAGAGTTCTGAGTAATTAAAAAATCAAAACAAAACAAATCTCAGAAGATGTTTATTTGCAAAGGATTAAACTGCCATAGTAAGAAAAGCCTGAAAAATGTATTTAGTAGGGAACAAATAAAATGTATAATGATCCACAATTTTATCCTATAAAATTATAAGACATTACTTTTAAATGTATAGCACAGCTTTTTAATGAGGCAACAACATATTATAGATAGAGAAAAACAAGATTGGCTGTTAATAATTTTTTATTGTGCAAAAGTATTATAATATGAAAGATTCCAGCCTCCAGTATGGAGCTGCAAAGCACTTATGCGCATTACTTATTAAGCAACGTGGAGTCATATTCCACAAAGGCAAGAGATTATTATATTTTATTATATTATATTAGTCACGATCTGGAACGGGTGCGATACGGAGAACCCAACGAGGAGAAGCAGATTTCACTGCAAACAATTTTATTCAACAAAACAGAACAGAACAGAACAGAACAGAACACTTTAAACACTCTCACTAGCGTACAACTAGGGACCAGGATCAAGGAACCGGCATTCACAAACAGGACAGCACCACGACATCAACAACCGTCAAAAACAAAGGAAATGTAAGAGGGTTAAATACACAAGGGAATGACGAACACCTGGGAAGACTGACGATGAATGATGACAAGACAGGTGCAGGAAGGGCATGAGAGGAAACACAAGGGACCCGGAAGTGAAACAACACATGACACAACATACAGGAGGTGACAAATGACATGACACACAGGAAGTGACAATAGACCTCACCGACAGGAAGTGTAACCATGACCTTACAGACAGGAAGTGCACAATTGAACATACCGGACAGGACTCATGGTAACAATATTATATTACTATATATTATATATATTAGAAGAGATAATCATATCAATGCAATAGTTTATTGACATAGATCTTTATCTACATATAAAGTATAATAACTTTGGAGTGAGTTTCCTCGCGATACACTGTTTGAATGCTGAATGGAGAATGACTGAGGAGAGATGACTTTCCATTAACTTTAACTGAATGACTTAAATATTCATTTGTACCTCACAGTAATCCATTGAATGGCTTGAGAAGACTTGGAATATAGTGAACAGAATCTTTATGGTGCTTTACAATGTTTTTTATGCTTTAGTGGGACTAAACAGAATAGTATGCATAATATTGGACGTCCTTGAGAAGCCGCTTTTTTTTTGGCATGATGGCCTGTCCCGGCAGAATGAATGTAGCAGAAACACTGAAGCGTCAAGAAACTTTTATTCGTAACGTTTCTCCTTCAATTCGATATGCAATTTTATACTGCGTTGTCCCTCAAAACTGGTACAATAACAAGCCTAAGCAAGCGTAATTGTTTAATTGTTTTTGCGTAGGCTTTAAAATACTCATTTTGCTCAATTACCGAGTGAACATTTCTTTGAACCCACCACGAACACCAGAGAAAACCAACGCATAAAAATACGAGGTAATATTACATGATTTTATTTTGATGTAGATACTCATTTTTCAAAATATATTCATTTCAAGAAAATTTTAAGCAAAAATATCAATTTAACGACTACGCTTTCTCCTGGTCGACTAGCAGCAGCACTATCGGCTTGTCTCAAAAATCCCTATTCATGACTTTTTAAATGCTTATATGTGTGAATAATGTATATTTTAAATCCAGGCAACATGTTTTTGTGTCAGTGCATTTGGCAGGTAGGGATTGAACCAGCTTCACTTTTTGTCTGGTATCTCGTCCCGCTGACCTCTCGTTCAAAAATGTGACTGTAATTCTTGGTGGGATTTATCCTGGGGTCTATTACGCACAGTAATCTGTGTTTCCTGTATTCAAGCAGCGTGGCGGTGAAGCCCAAGTGTGTTTGCGGCTATTCTGCAGGGCGAGCTCAAAGGTGCTTGGAAGAGCAGAGAGGCAGATTGAAAAGGAGTCGGAGCTTCAATCAAACCGAAGGCCTTGGAGAAATCTATCCCTCCTCCAAGGTCTCATTTATGCACAAGTGATGGATTTAACTGCAGTCTGGGGAGAGAGAGAGAGCAAGAGAGAGAGACAGAAAGAGAAAAAGAGAAGAAATTACATGCCCAGGCCCTCATGTTTATTTGTAACACCTGCAAGCCGTGCTCGTAAAATCAAATTTGCTCCTTTGTAATTTAGTGGCTAATGTCGTGTCATATGAACAAGTTTGATTTAAATCATTTCATGTTACCACCAGCAAAAGAGATATGCAAATGGACTGACCTGAGCCTGTAGTACGGTCTGGCAAAACAGCCTCTGACAGATTAGACATTAACATTTGAAACGATTGAGGAGAAATCGCTCTTCACACTGGTCTCCTTTAGCTGAGACAATTACACAGTAGATTTCACAACGTGAGCACTGATCTTGGTGTGGCCGCTGCATAGTAATTTAATTTCCAATGAAACGATATTGATCTATTTGTCATTTCTGAAGAGTTCAAAACAGCCACAATCAAATACGTGAAAAGCATGGTAAGAGAGTGCTGGAACAGACAATACGCTTGCTGATTTGTGATGCATATTGGTGTGCGAGCGTATGTAAGTTTTCTTTGGCGTATGCATATTTGCACATATGTGTTTGTCAAAGAACCATAGAGTGGGAAAAGAGAGAGGGATGGAGATAGAGAGCCAACTTTGATCCGGATTGCATGTCACAAACATCTATCACACAAAAGAATTTGTTTGATTGGTCGGTCCTATATATCTCCGGAGTGATCTTGTAATCCGAAGCCTTGCCTGTCAGTATAACAGTCATATCTCATTCAATTTTGCCCTCAACAAGAAATTCCCACCTGAATGATAATTTTGTAAGTGGCTTGGTCAGAATAGGTCCTAAACTGCTAATATTTGTCTTTACAGTGAATGTTTTTTTAACTCATGTCAGGGCTTCACCTCTCATTTTCATACATTCAAGCTAAAAGCTTTAATTCTACTTCCTAACATTCGATTTCAAATCGCAATTCAGAAATTTAAAAGGCGTTCTCAATGAAATTTTGAGTGGCGCTCTAATCATGCAAATTAGGCTGCGATGCGTCAGAGGCTGTAGTTCAAACGGTCGGCGTCATACAAGGTCAAAGTTAATACTGTCTGATCTTTGAGAGTCATGCGACAATGCCCTGCAGTGGTAATGTTTTTTCTTGACGTGCCATAGAGTTCAGTGCACACGAGTCATGTAAAAGAGCCTGATGACTTGCATAAACTGTTGATTGTGGCTGTGAAGAGGCAGGCTTTTGCCATTTGTACTCTTCTGTTCAAGGAACATTATTACATTGATCATACATCTTCATTCGGTCAAGACGCATTATTGCATTGATAATAAATTTTCATTCCACAGAGATGTGAGATCAACCGTGAGAGAAACACTCAGCCAGGCATTGAACAGACGAACGGCATTTGTAGGACGGTTGGGTTTTTAAAGGCTGTGTTTAGTAAGCAAGTGAGAGGTGATTCATGAAGGCTGTGTGCGTGTTTGTTGGTGTGAAATTACCCAGAACACATTTAATGGGGACAACAGGCTCGGATTAGAACCAGGCAGCTGAGTGCATGTGTAGTACATCTCTGTTTCTATTTTTCTTTCTCTCTCTCTCTGGTCCTCTTAGTTTTTCATAAAACTTCATCAAACTCTTTGTTTTGGAGCCTTACTCTCATAAACACCAATTCCAGAGCGAGCAAAATCCCCAGCCCTGGTTCAAGTATCCTAGGTGTCCTGATTTTTTTAGGATTGACAGAAACGTCTTTAGTAATAATTACTGATTTGTGTCAGTGTGACAGTTACATCAGTTTTTCTAACGTAGTCCTTGCATAAAGCTCTCAGTGACATGAATGAACTTTTTTTGTTTGCTTTTCAGTGTGCTTTTTAAAGGTGATGTCTCTTTAGATGTGAGGTTTGCAGTGACTGGGGAAAACAATTCATCTTTATGAAAGGCATTACTGTGTAGCTTATTTCCTCTCATCAACCTATAATTTTGCAGCTGCAACACTACAAATTACACACAAATTGTAAGTTTGTGTGTGTGTGTTACAAACATTCTGATTGTGGGCAAAAGTATAATATCTGTGGTGATACTGTAATATTTGTTGTTATTTAAAAGCTTTATCTCTCTCTCTCTCTCTCTCTCTCTCTCTCACACACTCACTCACACACTCACTCACACACACACACACACACACACACACACACACACACACACACACACACACACACACACACACAAACATTTATTTATTTATTCACTACATTTTTACTGCACAAATTTAAACTTAACTGCACAGCTGTTCTAATATGATACGATTGTTGTTAATTCATTGCTATTCAGTTTCTCGATTGTCAAAAGAGTCCAAGTGCAAGTATTGCACATTGCAGGACAAATTATGCACTAAAGCCTAATTCTTAGTTGTAGGGGCTTGTTTAAATCACTTAATATCACATTCCAAGATTAAGCAATAGTGGTTTTGATGCTCGCTAGCTAAATATACTCTCATAGACACCAATTAGTTCTTCTCTTCATAAGAGGGCTTGTTCCTGCTGAAATAGAACAGCTCTGCCTCTTGACTGGATGGTCTAGTGAAGGGGTATTCAATATTCAATTAAAGTTCCAAGAGGTCCAATCGCTATATTTCCTTCACAGTGAGGGTCCAGACAATACTTTTTGGGAACAGTTAGAGCTACATTTACTGTATATCGGGCAACCTTTATAAAAGATAAAATTCACAAACACACAAATTCATAAACACTCAAAATAGTCATCAAATGGATATGATCAGATTTTCTGAAATGTTATTTTCTTTTACACTGCTACGTGTATGGAGAAGGTCAGAGAAAACATAGCTACTTGAGGTTTACCTCTTTAGAAAGTATGGATCATTTTTTAATTTTACACAAAATAATAAGTTGCTAAAAACAAACAATGTACGTAATCTAATTAAAGTGCTCATCATGAGCATAAAACAAAGTTTTTATGTTGTCATCTCTAAATAATTTTCAAAATTATAACATTGTTTAAAAAGAAATGCTCTTTTCATGCTAATGAATAATGCTAAATGCATGGAGGGAAACAAAATGTCAAAAAGCACCATGAGAAATCTGATTTGGTTAAATTTGTTAGTTTTGAATCAAAAAAAAAAAATGTGTACGTCTATGTTTTGCATTTTCAGCATTTTAGCAAAAGTGGCAATTTTTCTGCTCACTGTATTTCTACTAATGTTAAAATAACCACGTCATCTACAGCTCTCCATGTGACACTTCACATCTTGAGAGAGAGAGAGAGCGAGAGAGAGAGAGAGAGAGGCAATACACATGCAGCAGAAAGGGCTTCAATGAAGCATGTTTGGCTCTAGATATAAATAGAGGATGTAGCGCCAATATATCATTACCGTAAGCGACCCTGAGCACCTGTAGTGTGAACCGCTCCATTGTTTCTACCCACTGCTCACTTTAAACTGTAGAAATGGTAAAATGGCACAATTATGTCCATTGTCCGGATGGAACCAAGCCATGGTCCGGATCCGGAATGCGGTCTGCCAATTGAATACCACCAGTCAAGTGAGAGGCATGTAGACCGCAATGGTGGCTCTGATCATTCTCCAAGCTTACATGCACAGCTGTAGAGGACTGGATGGAGTGCATATTAATGCCACTTTGTCCAAATTAAAAGGTTAAATGGTTGTCAGGGCTTTGTTGTAACACTGGCTTGGAGGGCAAGGCAAGAGGAAAAGCCTATTAACAGAAGTGCTTCTTTTTGTTCCCTTGTGTACCTTTCTGCCACTGTGTCGCTCATTTTCTTCTCTCCAGTCCCTTTCTCCACCTATCCTTTTTCACTGTGCTCTTCCCTAGTGCCCAGGCCTGCAGATTCCCGCAGAGAAAGACAGACATCTCCCGCTTAATCGGCTGCTGTGTTTCTTGTTCAGATAAATTGGAGCTTGTTCCTCTTAGAGGTATTTCCTGAAGGACGCCACAGCCACACGACAGTATCACAGCTCGCCGAGCCCCTGCTTAGCGCATACCAGCATGTGGCACAGCAGAACATACCAGTATGTTTAGTGCAGGGGTGCTCAATACGTCGATCGCGATCTACCCGTCGATCTCCAAGGTACTATTGGTAGATCGCATGACAAGGTGAGGTGACATTGTCATGAACTGACGCTATACAAATAAAGTTGAGATGTTTTGAATAAAAACTAGACGTAAGCGTATCAGCCATCCCGTCACTTGATTGATACACAGGACAACCAGTCAGATGACATCTGATTTTTTACCGTACAATTAGATCACTGTGTGTGCTCAAACAAACAACGCCCCTGAGCGCTGCAAAGCTAACAAGCTAGTCGTCCTTATTTTTCGCTCGTTTTTTTCCTCTTAAACGTAAGATAGGGTATAAAATGAGTGGGGGAGCAGGACCAAGTAAGAAGAAAAAAACGTATCACTTTCATACGGAATGGGAGGAGGACTTTTTTTCACGATGACATTTTCAAAGTGCGTTTGTCTCGTCTGCCAGTCTACCGTCGCAATACCAAAGAAGGGAAATGTGGAGCGGCATTTTCGGACTCATATAATTTCTCAATAAATATAATGGGTAGATCATTTTGACTTGGTCATTTAAAAAGTAGCTCCCATGCTGAAAAAGTGTGAGCACCCCTGGTTTAGTGTAACCATGTTGATTGGTGTGAATGTTTGAGAGGAGGATGGTAAAGAAGGGCACCAATCTTATATAGAAAGCCATGAACAATCTTCATGCAAGCCAGAACTACACTTATTTCAATGCTTCTTTCTGAATTGTAGATCCGGGGTATATTTTTCACCTGCCTATCGTGGTTGTGATAAAAGTGCACCTCTGGGTGTCCTTACCTCAAGGTACAGAACAAGGTAGTCTTTATGCAAAAGAATGACTTGAGGAGAGTGTATTATTCACAATTTGTCAGTCTGACCTTCATATTTTTCTCTTTTTAATGAGCATTTTAACATGAATCTGTGTCCGTTTTTAGCTCTTTAGAGACTCCATTCTCTTGCTCTTTATTATCGTGGATAGATGAATCTTAATACAGGGAATAATCTTCTCGTAAATTATGTGCTAAACAAGACTGGTTTTACTGGTTGTCTGCATGAGGGAACTTCACTTTAAATGGCTCTATAAAAGATCTATGAGTCTTTGGGCATTTAATGGTCAGTCCCTTTTCTAGATTCAGCTAACAGCTGGAGAATAGATTCAACCACTGCTTCATATCCATAATAACTATGATGTACCACCTCCAAGTCCTGAGCCTTTGAATAATATGTTCTAGTGGCAGTTGAGGAGATTCCCCCCGTCCATGTAAGCGCTTTGAAAGACTTTGATAAAAAGCGCTATATAAATGTAATGAATTACTATAATTTATTATTATTATTTGAAATATGAGTACTCTTCATCTAATTGTAGAGATTCACTGATTGCCATTTTCTTGGCTGATTCAGATTTCCAATTGTATAACCTGCCGTTACTAATTTTTGCCAATTCCGATTTTCTTACTTAGTATAATTGACAACATATACTAACAAAAGTTTTATTTTCATCAAAAGTCAGTAATAAACAAGTTGCAAACAACAGCACAAATGCATTAGAATAAAGCTGTCAGGGTTCTGCCACATTCGGTCTAGCAATTTCTTGTTGTTGTGGCAGAGCTCTGACACTACCGTAATGTCTTGTGTTTGGTGTGTGTGCTTCGAGGATTCGAGCCGCGCGCGCACTTGTCTGTGTAACCTATTATGTGCGGGTTATGATGTCCGATCCCGATTCGGACATTCATGACCCGTGTGTTCGTCCTTGTCGTGAGCGTGCGAGCCGAGTGGTTCCTCATTCTCGCGCGCTCTGTTTTGTGAGTGGGCGCGGTTTCAAGCTCTGCTCGAGCCGTACTCTCTTGGGTCTGTGTGCAGTATTGTAAGCACGCGTGTTTTCATCGGCCGCGTGCTATCATGTTGTGTTTAGTGTTGCGCGCGCAGTTTGGTTTTCATGTGAACACTCGGCAAAGCGCTTCTGCATTGGCTGCGTGTTCGTGTCTTATCATTGTTACCCCCTCCCTCCTTGTTTCCTTGTCATTAGTTTGATTTTGTCCCAGCCGTTTCTGATTAAATTACCCTTCCTCCTCTGTGTATTTAATCCCTTTATGTTTGCTGTCCTGTGTCGCGTCGTTGTCTATACATTGTTGGTTCTAGTATCTTGTGTCTTCTCCAGTCTAGTCGTGCCTAGTTATGTTTTTCCCCCTCGGGGTGGTTTTTGCTTTATTTTTGTTAATAAAAGCCCTAGTCCCTGCACACTGAGTCGTCGCTTTCTCACACCTGACAAAAGAGAGCTATGAAATAAACATGGCATTAAGTTTGTTTGATGAGTCTAACAGTAGGATATTATTCAGGTAGGAAATTAAAGTAAATAAGAGGTAAATAACACTGGATAGTCTTCATTGTAAACATTAAATGCAGATTAATGCTTGCAATTAAAGTTATAAAATGGTCAAGAGCATTCAGTAATTTTTTTGGTCATTTGTTCTTTGATTAATATGATTGCTGTTTAAGCACAGTAAGCCACTCAATTTGGGGCTTTTTAAGACTGAGAAGCAGCTTGTGCCCTCCACTTATTTTGATCAGCGGTTCTTACCTTTTGGTGTGAGCGTGAAACCAGCGGGGATTTGTAAAGTTATGCACAATACAAACACTATTTAGCCGAAGCGAATATGATGCGTGACAGGAGGCAGATGTGTGTCACTTTGCCAACTGAGAGAAGAGAGTGAGAATATGAAGCTGTTAATAAGGAAGTTAGTAAAAAACTCTTTTGTTTGGATTTTCATTTAACTGTTGTCTTTGTTATTTGTTCTATCTTGTAGGAAAACCCCTATATGTGCAACAACGAGTGCGACGCAGCTACAGACGAACTAGCCCACCCTCCCGAGCTCATGTTCGACTTTGAAGGCCGCAACCCCACCACTTTCTGGCAGTCCACCTCCTGGAAGAAATACCCTAAACCTCTGGCGGTCAACATAACACTGTCGTGGAACAAGACCATTGAGTTGACCGATGACATTGTCATCACTTTTGAGTCGGGTCGGCCTGAGCAGATGGTTTTGGAGAAGTCTCTGGACTATGGACGGAGCTGGCAGCCCTACCAGTTCTATGCTACTGACTGCCTTGACGCTTTCACTATGGAGGCCAAGACGGTTAGAGACATCACTCAGCACACATTGCTGGACATTATCTGCACCGAGGAATATTCCAGAGGTTACGTGTGGAAGAACGACAAAACTGTACGCTTTGAAATCAAAGACCGCTTCGCACTGTTTGCTGGGCCTAAGCTGCACAATATGGCCTCGCTGTATGGACAACTGGACACCACCAAGAACCTGAGAGACTTTTTCACCATTACTGACCTGCGCGTACGTCTGCTAAGGCCTGCCACAGGCGCCACCATGGTGGATGAGAACAACCTTTCCAGATACTTCTACGCCATCTCTGACATTAAAGTACATGGCAGGTAAGACATTTGGCTTAGTTGCTGTTTCAGTCGAATTTTGTTGCCCTTGGCTCTTTTTCTTTTTGAATTTTCTCACAATCAGTTTCTCATTATGTAGTTCTGTGTATTGAGAGGCAGGGTAGGTGTGCTTAGTTTTATATTTTATGGGGTATGTTTTATGCATAGGCTTGATTTATATAGATAGACAGAACTACAATGCATTAAAAATATATAACATTTCAGGGGGAAACGTTTAGTACAAGCGCAAATATATTCTTCAATGTGGAATCAAGCATTGTTTTCTACTATTCTGATTAACTTTCGTTTCACGGGAACCTTGTTGAATTCAAAAACCTCCCTTGGACTGTTCTTTATGCTTTCCTAAACTCTTGCAAAGTCAGGATGAAAATTCTGAAGTATACTTTCAAACTTGACACTCTGTGATCAGTCTTAAGACTGTGAAATTCACTGTTCTGACACCCGAGCTATAAACAGGAGTTCATTCTCTAATTATACATGTATCAAGGGCCATACCCGCCTCCATCTCATCTCACCTCACCTTTATATGTTCATTTCTTTCGATCTTAACGAGGCGGCTAGATTATTTTCAACATCTGTCCCTGCTTGGCCAATTTCATTCTGAGGTCAGCAATAAACATGTTAATTAAAAAAAATAAAATGCAATTATGTATCTAATGTCATTGTTAAAGGATGCATTAGAAGTAATATTTCTCACACCAAACTAATCAGAAAATGCTAAATAAATCCTTAATGGAATAATAATTATGCAACAATATTTAAGAAACGTTTACAATAATATTGATGTAGATGATGATGATGATTTACCAATGATTAATCAATTAGTATTGTATTATTATAGGGAAATTAGGCCATGTAAAGTCTTCACATCAGAGTGCACAACACAATACTGTGTGTTGAGTCTGTGGATGTTTCTAAACCTGTTACTGGGTGAAGATGACAGTTGATCACAGGAAGCTGTACATTTTAAATCTCCCTCAAGGCTGTGTTCTCATTAATGGCGCACAGTGATGATCGGTGAGTGTCATCTCTGACGGATATTTATGAGAGCAGCGACTTGTCGTTTTGTTTCTAAAAAGGTAATCTAGAGTTCAGCCGCATGCTTGTTGTAGAGGGTTTTTCTCCGAGCCTCCCTGTCATGGAGAATCATGATTCATCTACCTCCGCATGCTCACAGGAAGCATACGCTCCTTCATCCCCTCAAATGTGTTTCTGCCTCACAGTGCATGAGCCACTAGAGTCTGGCAGGAGGCGGATGACCCCAAGCACAGAAATTCCTGGTCTCAGAAGAGATTCAGTCTATATCGGTATGAAACAAAGGAGCCAAGATGCAGCACTGGAACGGAGAGCTAAGTAGGTCAGCAAAATGAAAGAGAAAAGAATATACACTTAAGACCTTTGTAGCATAATTAATGTTTGTTGTATGGAGATTAATAATAATGATTAATATAATATATATATATTATATTATGATATATATATATATATTAGGAAAGACAAGTATGTACGTTTTGGAAGAGCAGAGTTGTGACATCTTTTTTGTGTCAGAAACAGTTGAAAAAGAAAAAAATTACATCTGAAGAGACTTTGTAATTCTAAAAGCCCTGATGTGAACCTTTATAGATTATAGGCTATATTCTGACTGGAATACTAACTTTCTACTCACAAAAAAACTGCAAAGTATATACTGTATACTGCCAGTACCTTATATTTTAAAGTATATGCCATATATTCATCAATTTAAGGCATTAAATATTTTAATTACATTATTTTTTTATTTAATTATATTGTTTATTTTCCATTTTCAGTTACTTTTTTGGCTGATATTTCTTCTGGTTAATCCATCACATTGGAAACGGTAGTTCAAGTCAAGCTTTTTGTATTGTGAGTTACATTTATTTCATGTGGTAAGCATTTTGGCAATTGTAGTAGGCCACATAATTTGAATACTGTGCAGTGTGTACATTTATGCATTTGGCACTTTTATCCAAAGTGACTTATATTGCATTCTAATCAAGTTCTTGCTTTTCCTGGGAATCGAACCCATGACCTTGGCGGTGTAAACACCAATACTGGTTGAGCCTCTCTCAGTAAACAGCCTCTCTCCCTCAATCTGAAAACTACAAACAACACTCATTTCTCCCTTTCTTCACTTCTGTCCATCCATGTCTTTTTTTCTTTTACTCCATCCTTCATCTCCCCCCCCCCCCCCCCATCTGTGTTTGATCAATAGAGTGTAATTAAAGGAGGGATGGAGCAGGCTCCTGGAGGAACAGCTTGAGTCTGACTCTGTCTCCTCTGACACACTGCTGGCCCTCACTCATCCTGATGTATAATGTATGCATTATACATCAGCCTTCTCTCTCGCTCAACCATAGTCTCTGCAGGAGAACTGAAGACTCCTGCTGTTCCTTGTTAGCTTGCAGTGAAGACAAAGAGGGGTGAAAATGTCTTATTGAACAGCCACGTCTAAAAGACAATCTTTAAATTTTGAATTACAGCTGTCATGCTGTCATTTGAGATTAATGCATCTTTGCGTGCGACATGATAAAAAGTTGGGGCAGAAATTGAATTTGCAGATCTTACAGATCAGCATGAACTTTTCATTAAGTGTTTTGAGTAGTTTGGAGTTGGATGGCTTGTTTCGTGCATTGAGCAGGTCTTTGTCAGTCTGTTTTTCAGCAGACCAGTACAGGCATATCCCTTCTGACTAAAAGAGGGAGTCTATAGCTATATAAATATCCATATGTGTATTTGTGTGTGCGCAATGACTAATTTCATAACCGTTTAAATTGAAATTTTACAAGCGATTAGTCAACTAGTGTAACCCCGCCCCCTTAGACAGTCAGTATATGCGATCCATAATCTATAACAGTCAAATCAGATACTAAATGGGATTAAAATAGGTCAGAAACATGCAATGTGCTTGCCTTTATGATCATTGTATTAATCTTGAGTGTTTGCTTAAGCAACATTAGCCATTGCAGAAATATTTATTCATAAGTAGGCGGTCAATAAGCAGCACTGGACCAATGTGTTAAAGACTAATAGCCTATTATAAACAGATTTCCTCAGATAAATGTTAGTCCACAGAAGCCAGCATGTTATGGTATTGTTCATTACCAGTGCAACCACTTGCGTGTTCGTGTTTGAATGGGCTTCAAAATTATCTGTACACGTGACAGGCAGTAAAATCACAAGAAAAGCCTGATATGTACCGATAACTATACATTATTTACCCTTATTTTCTTATAATTAGAATGTTGATATAGCAACTGTTCAGGTGTAATGCAAGCTTAATTGATATTCTCTTTTGACTTGACATAAAAGAAAAACTGAAAGGTTTTGTGTAAGCTTCTAAAACACTTCCAATGTTTGATCCGATTTTAAATCCACTTCCAATTGTATATTTCTCTGAACCCACCGTGAGCACCAGAGAAAACCAACGCATGCAAAACCCAAGGTAAAATTAAATGATTTTGTTTTGCTGTAGATATGCGCTTTTCAAAATAATATGTTAATTTCAAGATGTAACATTAACATGACAGTAATTTAAACACAGTCTTTGTAAAAATATAAAGCAAAACATTACATGTGCAAAAAAAAGTAAACGACTAGTATTTTCCAAGTCAACTAGCAGTATCAATATTGTTTAATTACGGTAACTAGTCATCTATTTGCATAGAAACCTAATACATGTGAAGTAGGTACTTTCTCATCTTTAGATTGTTACTTATTCACCTAAATAATAATACTGTGGGTACTAAAAAATATGTTAAACTCAATTTCAAAAGCTTTTCTGTTATCTGTGCAAAACCGTTGCATATTTAGTTAGGCCCGGATACAGTTGTCTCCCTTGGGGATCGATGATACGGTGATTGATCGCTTAATTGCGGTCCTCCTTGGCTGCTTGGATGGGCAGTCGTTTGCTGAGAAGTCAATGTGTTTTTCTCTTTCCCTTTTTTTCCAGCCTGCTTGGGCCGTGCTGAGGCCAGGAACCGGAGGACAGATAATCTATTTGTGCTAATTTCGAGATTCACCCCACACCCCCCGCCCCTTCCAGAATAAGTCATTCCACTCTGTATCTTCCTCTTGCCATCTCATGTGCTGCGCTCGGCACTTCAGCTCTTTCACATCAGCACATTTCATTGGTCCGGTCGTCTGATGTTTCAGCAGTCTTCTGTTCCACATGCTCTTTCACCACAAAACTTAATGTAATCATGTTATAACCTCCCGGCCTCAAATGATTGCAATCCGATTTGCATGTCTGTGATTTTATTTAAAGCGTTTGATTTTGCGCTTATTGTTACAGAGATGGAAGAATTCCAGTGCAACTTTTTATATTGGTTGATATGGACACCGATTTAGATGTATTCCATTTGACCTCTTAACACCATTGACAGATCAGGATGCTGCTGCCCAGGCAGTTAATCTGAGACTGTGTGTGCGTACATGCGTGCGTGTCTGTATGTGTGTGTGTGTGTGAACAGAATCACAGCACAAGAGATCCAAATGATGAAGTGTAATTACACACCCAATTGATTCTGGCACCTCATTCATCATCCAGTCATCATGTTATTCACAAACACCGTTTCCAGGCGTCAACTCGGCTAAGAAAACAATTTAATGTGTAAAAATACGCACTTGACCCTGCAGATGCATAGCTGTTGTCACTGCATCCTTTGAGCCAACTCAAGAAATTTCCCCGCTCTTATTCTCAATCTAGCAGAATTCACAGTCGTCTCTCTCGTTGTTTAACTTGCTTTCTTGTGTTCCCTATCACTCATAAGAGTGCATTAGATGACTTCTCCTTTCAACGATTTGGGAATTAAACCAAATGCAGGTGAAGGATTAATTCTCACAATTCCTCAGAGTAACTCATGATTGATGAGCGCAGTTAGTCGTTTTGTTCTCTGCATCTGATTATCTGTCTACATCTTCCTAAATCCTGACCTTGATTCTTCTGAAGACCACTGCCCTTCCTCAGCAGTCCTCATACACATTTTATAAAGAGTTGTATCTTATCTTTTTTATATATTACATATATTTTTAGATTATAATACATTTTTCGATATGCATCCTTGTTTTGCATTGTTTGTCTTTTGATCATGCTATAATAATATGCATTTATTTAGTTAGTTAGTTAGTACAGGACCCTGACGTGGAGAAGGGCTCACTTTAAAAAGAGTTTTGTTCCAAATGCCATCTCAATCCTTAACAGGTTACAAAACTGAACTTTCACATTTATTTATTTATTGTTTGTTTTGCTTTATGTGGATATGTTTTTTTTTTCTTTTCTTTGTGAGCGTGTACTGTATGACAGTGTGTGATAACAAATTTCCCGTAAGGGACAATAAATGATTCTATTCTATTATTTGTAGTATTCGTATAACATCTATCTTTCATGGCAACTGAAAGCACTTTACACATTCAGAAAAAGAATGCATGCAAAAAATAAAAACAAGTGTATTTTTTTCATTGCTCACTTATTGGCATCTCTTTTTGGCTCATCTTCTCTGCTGTTCTTGAGCAGCCAGTTGTATATCTAAGAATTAAGGAGTAGTAGACATGTAGCAGCACACCTGGTATGTCACCCCTGTTACCATTAGAACTGCAGAAGCTCATTCAAAACATCTTAACAACTCGTTAAGTTCATTTGTTTTGCTTTTGCATATTTTTCCCTTGTTTCTACCTGACCTGTATACTCTCTTATTTATGGATAACAGACCTGCTTGTTGGTGTTTCACAGCCTGTGGTTTTCACCGACTTTCATACAAAGAGCTTCACATATTGCCCAGCACTTCCTGTCTGAGCACATGGGGCTCACTGTTCTGTCTCTTTCCACCATCGCCTCCCCATAATAAGATACCCACTGCTTTGAGAGTTCCCCAAGCAGTGCACCTGCAGACCGTGGAGGTAGAAAAAAAGAGGGAGAGAAGAGGAGAAGTGTTGTGCGGCAAAACAGAAGCAGAATGCTCCGTATCTGGGTAGCCCAGCTGCCAGGTCCCAGATGTGTGCGCGTGTGCATGCGTGTGTGTCGTGCTGGGCTGATGCGTGACTGCCATGCTTGGTCAGAATTTAAAGGGGGAGGGCTAATCTCTCTCTGTTCCATGTGAATCGTTCGGCAGTTCACATGTTTAATTAGCTCCTGTTTAAAATAAATGTTGTTGTGCTCTTTGTTTCTCGGGCCAATTGATTTTATGAATTATACAGCAGCAATTTACGATGATAAACTAAATTCAGGCAGCACTGGAGGAAATGACCATTAAATATCACATTTACACATCATGTGAACTTAAGAGAGCGGGCATCTGTCATATGGCCATTTTAACATTCAGTACATGCTCGGGATGTCACAATAAAACAATTTCAGTTAAGACCAATACCAATTCCACTTAATATTTATTTAATTCAATTTTTTATTTACCTATTAGTACATTAATAATTGAATTAAATACTTTTTCAAAGGTTTTTTTTCTTCTTCTAAGGGTTTATATTTCAACATTTTTTGACAGACAAGCAAAGGCAAATACTTGTGTCTGCTGAAAGGGAGCATATCAGTTACACCGTATATGGAGTCAGTACTGAATTTCAGGGCTCTGAACAGTTCAAGAAACAAAAACAAAATCAGAAACATTTTAAGTGGAACATAAAAATTAAAATATTTTAAATTACTAAATTAAATTAATGGAGGGCCAGGCCTGTGAAGGGGAAGAGGACCTGGATCATGGGTTGATGGCAGGCCTGGGTCGGGGTGCAGTGGTGGGACTGGACTATGGACCAGTGCCGGACTTGGAGGAGCAGAGGGTCATGATGCAGTGGTGGACTAGGGCCATGGAGCAAATCTAGACCTTTGCCATGGAGCAATGGTGGATCTGGGCCATGGAGCCATTAACCGGGGTGCAGTAGTGGCCTGGGACATGGATCAATGGCGGACTAGAGCAGGAAGAGGAGGGGCTATAGAAGATAGGAGGAGCTATAGGGGTTGCCACACCCTCAACGGAAATGGACACACAACAGCCATGGTGGTAATTCCAGTGCTGGCCCAAGCTCTGCATCCACTGGAGGTTTGGGCATATTTTCCTCCTCCAAAAAAATCTTTTGGGGAAATTTGAACTCACATGATGTGGGGAGGCTCTGGTGTGGTGGCCATGACGTGGAGAGGCTCTGGCGTGGTGGCACTGACATGGTGAGGACATGATCCATGGAGCCATGAGAATTACAAAATAAAAGACATGAAAACATGAAAACCCAAAACAGCGTGACCGTAATCAATATTTCTTTTGTTTTTTTTTCATTAAGCATGTCACAGTGAACTCTGATGACTGCCATATATTTGAATAGCTGGCTGAATGTTCAGTAAAACCAATGCATCTTAAAAGTCTTAAAATGACAATATCAATGTCTTTAAAATGCTGCCTTTAAACCATTTTATAGAAAAAAAAGCTCACTAGGTTTTAGAACACAAGCTGATGTAATTTATGTGAAATTGACATGTTGCTTTGAGATATGAAGATTCTTTTTTTATTTTAGTATTTGTGTATATGTTTCTCCTTCACTTGTTTCACAGAAGGTGAAGTTTTGGTTTATGCATGAATAAAAACACATGCAGACCAGTGATTTAAAATATATATTTGAAAGTCCATCAAAAGGAAACCAAGCTCATGAGACTGAGTGTTCTCATTAAATTTGAAAGGAAAAAGAAAATCTACCCTGCATTTTGTGGTTGCATTGCTGATGTGTCAGACCTGCAACCCACAAGCCCAGTAAACATGCTGATAATTATTTCACCTGTTTGGCATTAAGTAAGAAGAACAGCTGAACCACTCTGACTTATCAATAATGTAGCAGTCATCCAGAGACTGGGAAATGCATTTGCTACTCCGAGAAGAGAATGTTGTCTTTTGGGACTCTGATGACTGACTGAGAACTGTGTTAATGATAACATACTGAACGTTTGGATGCCTCTGGACACCCTTTCTGATTACCAGCGACTGCCTGATCCAGCACATTCAGTCAGAGGAGAGGCACACCGTAGCCTAGAGGGTGTTAGCAAACCCGTCTGTCTGTATTGTAAACTCTTTGACCCTTCTTAAACAATATACTCTATTTAGGCTGAAGACAACTATTTATTGTAAAGACCAAAATCTAGCAGGATTTTTCTTGCTGTTTCCAAACAAAACCGTTCGAAATACTATGTGGGCATACTCTAATGTTTATATATTTTTCAGTCATGACAACTCTCGGAGTGGATAAATGTCAACCAGCATTTATTGGCATGAGCAAATGAAATAGTTTGTCCAGAATTTGTTCAGCCTTGCCTTTTGTTTATTCAAAAATAACAAACATAGGAAAGGCTCCAGCAAGAAATTGTAGGACCCCTGTAGCAGATATCTACAGTTGTTGCTCGGGAGGAAGATGGATAACAGAAGCTTTCACATCACACAGTGTGCTGATCACAGGCTAGTGTACTATATATATATATATATATATATATATATATATATATATATATATATATATATATATATATATATATATATATATATATATATATATATATATATTAGGGATGAGCAAGTACAGCATTATCTGTATCTGTTAACCATATGAATAATCTGTATCTGTACTCGGACTGGGTGGGGCCTAACTCGAAAGTGGGCGGGATTTAAAACTGGAAGTGGGCGGGTTGTCTTGAAATGGGTGGGCTTTAACCGGTATGTTATTTTTAATCATGCAATTGATATGGATTGATCAGACATTGTTATATTTATTGCTGATTAGAAAACTATATACATGACAGCATCAGCTTTGAAGCATGAGCGTCAGATCAATGGTTTTGATCACGATAACAAACAAACTATATACAGAACTAAGTTTTGCAACAATGAATACAACACATGCGATTGCAATTATGAAGAAATCATACATTTTTAATCATTATTTTTTGCGTGAAGTAAAAAAACTGGTTAGAGCCAGCAGACGGTTAAAAAAAGAAAAAAAAATCTACGACAGGCAGAGATGCAACGCTAGTCGCATTCTACCAAGCACTATGTCTGAAGAAACCCCATGTTTACCAGAACTATACTGGTTAATAAGTAAGTACTACAAACAAACCGACATAAAAAAGTGAGTGAGCAGAGCGGGACAGAGCAAATCTGTGTGTGTAGGGGAGGGGCGCTGTGACACACACATACATATATATATATATATATATATATATGTATGTGTATTGTGACGGGTGTAGTCACAGTGGGAGTGGTGATAAGCCCCAGAGAGGCGTTTATTGAATAAAATAGTGTCCAAACAAAACGAAAGTAAAATAAAGTGTCCAAATAAACAGGGGACCTGGTGCCCTCGTTGTGCAAAACGTTCGGTGCAGGAGTGGAAGTGCGAAGGAGGATGGGTCCAGGAGAGGGGCGGGGGTCCGACGGTCGCGGGTGTTTCCCTCTTGTCTGATGCGCGGAGGACAGCGGCTTTGCTTCCGGCGGCTCGTCCTCTCCTGACGCTGAACTGCAGGGAAACAGCGGCCCGGCATCCTGGCCCGTCAGCCGCGTAGCGAATTAGACCCTCCGACTCTCTTCCAGAACCCACGAGGACACCAGCGTGCATGCACGGGGAAGGACCCGCCTCCCGAGGAGAGGCGCGCTCGTCATTTATCGGCGGCGGTGGTAAGGCTTCATTGAACTCAGGTGTGTGCCACCACACGCCGCCAATTCTCCTCATTACCGCGCCCCTCCTCTTCACCCACTCCAGTCAGGAGCCTGGCGAAGGGCGGCGATACGAGTGACAGGGCGGCGTCGAGATCAGGGGGAGGCAGCCGTTCCGTCACAGTATATATATATATATATATATATATATATATGTATATACCTGTAGAACACCCCATACCTGTAGAACACCCCCCCCCCCCGCACTAGTCACTTTCACACACTGCTGTGTGTACACAACCCCACAGTCAGACTCAAATTCTATGCATGTTTACAAGCTCTTGCACTACAAAAATCTTGCACTGTACCCAAGCCAGCTGCTAGACTCACAATGTTCTCTTGTACATGTACATTTGTATAGTCTATAGTCTATGTATAATTTGTATTTTATTTTATTTTTTAGTCCGTATAGGTTAACTTTTTTTATATATATATTTATAGTCATGTGTCAGTAGGTAAGTCATGTATAGGTTTATATTGTTTCATGTCATGGTTGAATGTCTGTACCTATGTAGCACCGTGGTCCTGTGAGACACGACATTTCGTTCCACTGTATGTACCCACATGTAGCGGAATGACAATAAAGCTCAACTTGAACTTGAACTTGATGTATATGTATATGTATATATGTGTGTGTGTGTATATATATATATATATATATCAATGCCTATTTTGTCTAGCAAAAAGGTGTTTTAGAAATTGATGCAGTGTAGTGCATCTACTCATTTCCCAAGCAATTAAAGATATATCTCAAAATCAAGAGGGTGACATTTAATTGCAGTCGCTTTAAAAATAAAAAACCTTCTGCTAATGTTTGATTTAAAAGTGGTTTTAAAAAGAAGTGTTGACAACATCAAATATTAAAATTAATTTAAAAAGAAGACGTGAAAGGTGTTGTATATTTCAGCATTCCCCTGCAATTTGCAGATCAGAGGCCCAGTGTGTTTACAAGAACAAATATTACAAATATCGACTTTGAAATCAGTCATTGCACATTAAATGCACCTTTTATGACCAGTGATTTGTGCATATTTTGCGAAAGTGACTTGTCAATTAGTGTGAATATTTCTTGAGTGTCAGTGTGTGCATGTGCCTGAATCACTGTTTAGAAGAACATTTCTCTCACACTGTCACAAAGACTCCTTCCTCCCAAGCAGAGCTGATTTGCATTCCACTCACTCATACCGTCTGTCTGTGTCTCTCTCTTCATCTCTCTCTGACCTGATCACTCACAGATGGCACAGCCCTTATTCTGTTCCTCCTCCTTTACACAGCGCTCAGCAAAGGAACGTGTGCAATCACTACACAAATGGATTAATTATGTTTCAGGGTACAAAAAACCTCGGTGAATTGTATACAAACACATTGTAAAAAAATCAACACATGCATACAGACGTCCCTTGCCATAAACATGCGCAATTTCTCATGCACATAAACACATACATGCATTCCTGTGTGTACACAGCTTAGCACCATAAGCAGGGCAGATACTGAGGTGAGAGGAGGATTTTTACAGCAGAAAGCCATAGTATCACCCCGGAAAGGATGATCGTATTTAGAGGTTCCAACAAAATCCCTATCCCATTCAAAGCCATTGACTGGAATAAAGCTATTAGCCTCCCTCCAGATTAGCACTGTAACGCAAGAGTTATTATGTTAATTTGTCGAAATCAGGGTTAACTTTGTCACTCCTTCTCAGGAGGAAAGTCTTGGCCACTTGCTTCAGAGAAAGTCCATCCTAAACGTTAAGGCACATGCTTATATCCATTGTGCCTTATTCATGAAAAACAAGCAGAATTCATTTTTATGTAAAGCATTCCGAGAACTTGAGCAGCTGGTACACAAAAACATTTATCTGCAAGCTAAAATACACAATATTTAATTTTAGCTGCTAGAGGTCACTTATTCAAAACAAAGGCATAACTTGATGGCACTGTGAATGAGCGTGGAGTTATGGGAGTTGTCCGCAGCTGATGGACTCCGGCAAAAATCATGTTCATGGATGAGCTAAATGTCTTATTAACATTACTGTGGTTTGAAGCAGGGTGGGCCAAGATCCATGGGAACAGAATGAGTTCGGTGGAGCTATACTTATGCTTACAGTTGGACAAATCCGCTCTTTTCGTTGCACATGTGGGGTAATGCAGCTCTGTTTTATGAAATAATAATTTCCAGACTTGAGTATTGTAATGCTCTTCTGGCCGGACTTCCTTCGAGTGCAATCAAACCCTTACAACTGATCCAGAATGCTGCAGCTCGTCTAGTTTTTCAAACTCAAAAAGGACCCACGTCACACCTCTCTTGATCTCTCTGCACTGGCTCCCACTTGCAGCTTGCATCAAATTCAAAGCATTGACTCTTGCTTACAGAGCTAACAGAGCTCAGCACCCTCCTACTTCCACTCCCTACTACAAATCTATACAGAAACCTACGATTGATTAATGAGCGATGACTCGTGGTACATTCACAGAGAGGTACAAAATCACTCTCAAGAACATTTTTGTTCACCGTTCTTTGCTGGTGGAACAATCTCCCTGCCTTCATTCGGAATGCAGAATCCCTGTCAAAATTTAAAAGACAGCTGCAAACTCATCTATTCTGAGAGCACCTAACATAACATTAAAAAAAAATCCTTCCTTGCTTTCACTTTCCTTTAGTCCCTCCATTTTCCAAGCTTATACTGCTTCAAGCAAAAACACTTCGAAACTTTGTATTGTGAGCACTCTTGTGTACTTTTGACTCTTCAAATTTACTTTTGATGAATCGCTTTCTGTATTCCTCAAGTTGTAAGTCTCTTTGGAGAAAAGCATCTGCTAAATTAATAAATGTAGATGGCTTGTTCTCTCATCATTCCCATATATTCCCCGTGTTTCTTTCAGTCATTGTCCGTCATTGTCTATGGTACGTTGTGTTCTGTCCTGGTCTCGTCCTGTTTGCGATTTTGAAACGTTTTGCATGATACGTGCACTTTTGGTTGATTAAATGGGGTTTGTTTTGAGTTTTCATCTTAAAAGTTTATTTGAGTTCATTCCATGTCTCCTCGCCTTCGTTTGTACCACAACAACTCTGACGGCGTGTTGAGCTAGATAACAATGATATAACAACGTTTTCTGATGATAAATGTATCCATAGAGTTGCTTGTGTCTAATAAAACACATAATATATTAAAGTGTCTTTGGGGGTTCCATGGTTTCTACGAAAGGAAAACTAGAAATTGAAGGTAACGAGGATATGATGTCATTGACAGGCCGTGTCCTGATTAAATAGCTGATTTCTCTGGATTTAAAATTAGTTCGAAACATTGGAATAATGGAAGTACACAAGTCAACAAAATGTTTTGACGGCCGGTCCTTTGAGGGCGCCGGCGAATTGTGAGTTTGCGCTGCGCATTTTACAGGCTGTTTAAGTAGCAATATATGCATAAAATAAAAGGCAGACTCGTGAGTGCAATTCAGCAACTGTATTCAAACATAAACCGTGGCAACAACCGCAACATAGCCCAAAGCAATCGATTGCCGATTGCATGATACATTACATCCCGTAACACAGGCTGCAGCCTCTCACTGTACGTGAGGGCGAAGAAAAAAAAACGTCCCCTCGCCGCTTCATTTCCTCACCCACACATTACGGAGAAGACAGGCATCAGCAATAAAATGGACGGAACAGAAGACGACCTGCAGAAGAATGGGAGCAACTCTTTAGTGTCTCTGATGAGGAATCTGACGTCGAAGGATTTTAAATAAATATTTTTACCGGTAATTCTCTTTCGGTATTGTGTTCATTAGTTTATGTTGTCAATAAATATATGTTATATAAGTTATACATGTTATATAAGTATATGTTATACAATAAATAAATGTTTTTTATCATGGCTGCACGTGTTCAACAACGTTTTTGTCAATTACAATGCTTGGTGTGAAACAAAATTTTATACCGATTTTTAATCGAAAATTAGGGGTGCGCGTTATACACGTGTGCGCGATATACTCGAATAAACACGGTATATCTGTATCTGTAGAAATCTCAAAATTATTTGTATCTCTACTGGAATAAAACTGGAAGTTAGCAGGGATTTAGCTTTAACTTTGTGCAATTACTTGAAGTCTATGGTTTTAAACGTATACCCTATTTGTTTGCTTTGTAGTTATCATTGAACAAATATGCCTTGTATAATTCATAAAATAATTATTTTAGTAGAACAATTTTATTTTCAGCATTTTGGTTGATTATTACTCTTTCTGAGAGACATGCAGGGAGTGTTGCATTACTCATAATACGACTCTTGATGGATATCTATGAGTAATCCCCTCATTGACCTCACCTTCACTCAACATCTCTGCCACTAATAACCCCACCCCCTCCCCCACCACAAACCATATGACACACATACATACACAACATTCAACTGTCACCCTGCTTAGATTGCTGATGTTTCTTTCAATCATTATGCGTGAGAAGCTTTTACCTGCATTATGAACATCTTTTATGTCTCAAGGTGCTTTTGCTAAAAATGAATGAGGTGCTTACATCTAATATTTCTCTCTCACTCTGGGCTGATGCCTGTTGTATGGGACAGATGAAGACCCAAAGCGCTGTAGGATTCCAATCGCAAACTGCCCTCTGACCCCAGGCACATCTGTGCGGTTCAGGCCGCCTCTGATGATGGATTAAGAGTCTTTAATCAGAGCGTCTGGGGAGAACTTGGCAATCTGAGCCAGGCCAATTCACGAGCCCCATATAGCCATGCATCATTACAACACAGATATCCTCCGACCTCCCTTTACCCGCCTACCTCAGACCCGACACATTAAGATTTAAATACATCCCTCATCCACCGTACTACACATTCAGCAATCGAAGAAGGTCACAAACCCCTGTTTTTCCAGAGTGATAATACTGAAACACAATCTGTTTGCTGCAGCAGTGTGAAAGGGACAGGAAACAAAACAGCAGATTGGCTGTGTAAAGCCAGATTCGTGAGTTTTATTTAAAACGAATTCCCGCAGTGATACTCCATCAGAGAGAGCCATGTCATCGGTATGGTCATGGCAGGCATGTGGTGAACTCGGCCATCAGGCTTATAAGGGCTTTTCTGGTGCTTGCACTGGGAGATTCTTTGTTAACCAGAATGCCTCTACAGATTAATAGCACTTTACCATGGTTTCATTGTGCTTTTTCAATTTTACCCTTTGTACACTACAGAATGTAATTGAGAATGACTTTTAGAGATAGATGGATGGAGGAATGGATGGATAGATGGATCGATCTCCATAAATCCCTGTATGTAGATTGCCTTGGGTCCGTTATTGATTTACTGCTAGATTTTCTCAGGGAAACCGAATACTACAGTAAACTTACCAAATGTCAATTTAGACAAAAGATTAATCAAAGACTAATTTTTTTTAAAAATACTCAATTGTTGTCCTTTTACTAGACACTTCACTAAAGTTGTGCATTTGAACCTCTAAACAGGGTATAAAGCACAGTATATAGCATTACTCACTCCTATATCTTTTGTGTGTAGTCTACACTTTCAGCTCATTTTACAGTTCTGTTTTAGTCAGTTATCAACTGTCACTGGGCCCAGACTCTTGGAAATGTGTAAAACTGTAAGAAATGGTCCCAACAAAATTCAACAGATAACATATGATGTAGGCCTGAACGATATCAGTGTGTGTTGGGGCGGAAAAATTATATTGCCGCTTCACTCTTCATAGAGCCAACAATAATAGAACTACTACTCACGATTGACACATTCACATCTCAGTCCAACAAACAATTGTGGAAAAAGCAAAGGCAGAGGAAGGAGAACAATCGTGCTGCACCAGGTACAAATATGAACACTCGCCGTGCGGTCCCAATCAGGGAATCCAAAGATGTCAGGGGAACTTTCAGGCAATCCGGGGTACCTGAAGCGCTACCTGGTCGGGGAATCCAATGCAGCCTGAGGAGCTCAGTCTCCGGTTAATCCAATTCACTCGTGAATAACAAGTGTGTCACAGTCCTGCGAATGTAACTCTCACAAACGATGAACTAAGGAAGGAGTTCAACACTTCTGTATGAAATTAGACAAACTTACTACTCTCAGGTTAAGCGAATTAAAAGTCAATCATAACTGTGCCATAACACTTTCCGTGCCATCTCATCTCTCTTTTTCCTTTCCACCACAAATCACATCTTTCTCCAAACCAAACACCCAATCAGAGACTAGTTAAACTTTATGCACTTTTAACAACGTTAAAGTAATGCTCAATACACTCGAGGTGTTATATTTTCAACAGGGATAGATAGATATATAGATAGATAGATAGATAGATAGATAGATAGATAGAGAGATAGAGAGATGAGGGATGGAGAGAGATGGATGGATGTACAGAGGAAACGATAGATGGATGGATGGATAGATAGATGGATTGATAGATAGATGAGGGATGGAGAGAGAGATGGATGGATGTACAGAGGAAATGATAGATGGATGGATGGATGGATGGATGAGGGATGGGGAGAGAGATGGATGGATGTACAGAGGAAACAATAGATGGATGGATGGATGGATAGATAGATGGATTGATAGATGAGGGATGGAGAGAGAGATGGATGGATGTACAGAGGAAATGATAGATGGATGGATGGATAGACAGATAGATGAGGGATGGAGAGAGAGATGGATGGATGTACAGAGGAAACGATAGATGGATGGAGGGATGGAGAGAGATGGATGGATGTACAGAGGAAACGATAGATGGATGGATGGATGGATAGATAGATTGATAGATAGATAGATGAGGGATGGAGAGAGAGATGGATGGATGTACAGGGGAAACGATAGATGGATGGAGGGATGGAGAGAGATGGATGGATGTACAGAGGAAACGATAGATGGATGGATGGATGGATAGATGGATAGATAGATAGATGAGGGATGGAGAGAGAGATGGATGGATGTACAGAGGGAACGATAGATGGATGGATGGATGAGGGATGGAGAGAGAGATGGATGGATGTACAGAGGAAACAATAGATGGATGGATGGATGGATGGATGGATAGATGGATGGTTAGATGAGGGATGGAGAGAGAGATGGATGGATGTACAGAGGAAACAATAGATGGATGGATGGATAGATAGATAGATGAGGGATGGAGAGAGAGATGGATGGATGTACAGAGGAAACGATAGATAGATAGATGGATGGATGGATAGATAGATAGATAGATGAGGGATGAAGAGAGAGATGGACGGATGTACAGATGGAACGATAGATAGATAGATGGATAGATAGATAGATGAGGGATGGAGAGAGAGATGGATGGATGTACAGAGGAAACGATGGATGGATGGATAGATAGATGAGGGATGGAGAGAGAGATGGATGGATGTACAGAGGGAACGATAGATAGATAGATAGATAGATAGATAGATAGATAGATAGATAGATAGATAGATAGATAGATAGATAGATAGATAGATAGATAGATAGATAGATAGATGCAGCATTTGCAGATACTACATTTTAACTTCTCAATCTTGTTCTGGGATTGAAGGTGCTAGAAAGAAAAGAAACAAACTTTGGTGCCTGGAAAGGTACACTCAAGGAGAAATGAAGGAATATTCTTTCTTCATTTTAGCAGAATCTCCTTGACATTTATCTCACAGCGATCCCCAGACTGTGCCTTTATTATTATTTCTACAATACACAAGTTTCATGCAGCTTATTGATCTTTCATTTTTATTAAACTCATTTATTTTTTTCATGTAAAACATGCATGAGATATGACAAAAAAGAAAAAAGTATGAAGAAGCTTGATCTAAAGAATCAAGTTTAATAAAAATGAAAGATTAATAGGCTGTATGAAACGTGTGTATTGTACTGGTATTTAAATGTTGCATCCAGGTACATTTAACAGTATACATCTCCCTTTTTTTGCATGTCACACACCAGCACCCTGGCACAATGTTCTAGACTTCTGATACGATTTCCAAGGAAGTCAGACTTCATTTCGTATTTGCAATGTCTCAAATAGGAATTTTTAAAATCAGACTTTGAATGGAATGCAGCATGAGCCCAGAATAGATTTTGCCTCTCTAATTTCCCCAGCTTTTCTTTATCTTGTGATTAGTTCACTGACCCCTGAATAATAAGAATGTCTTAGGGCTTACATTAACAATCTGTAATAGCTTGTGGCTGCTTCACAAAACAAAAGTAGGACGACTGAATGTTCTTTAAATTGTTAAATGTATTGTGGATACAGTGTTGTAATTTCAGTGGCAATGTTTGGCTTCAGGGTCATTCAGATTTCTTCCAATTTAGCTTGCTAACATTGTTATTTAGCAAATGTGAAGTTCTCTGATAATTGTGAGCCTATAGCATTAGACAACATACACGTTCCTCTTTTCAAAGTACAGAATATCCATTAAATATCCACCATGGCCACTTGAATTGTTATGTTTGTCACTCATTAGCAGTTGAGTGAGAGGATTAATCTGACGCAAGTTGTTACCATCTGTTTTTAGTAAGTACTGTTACATCTATTTGAACCCAGATGAATCTCTTAGTTTGGTCATCGTCGGCTCCTCAAAGCATTAAGCTGTCCCTGAATATAACTTCTCTTGCTGTCAAATCCATGCAGTTTAGCAAAAAGCAGTAGTTGCACAGATCTGTCTCAGAGAGATTGCACCCACTTCTCGGTGCTGTACTGCGGTGCAGTTGTCTGTGTGTGTCAGGAGGCAATTAGAGTCAGCACACAAGATGCCCTGTTTCATTTATCTCAGATTCAGAGTGAGGTGCAGTACTCAGGCCTCACCTTGTCAGCTTATGACACGCTACTGTTCACAGCCAATCACAAAGTCAGAACTGGCTGAAGTAAACACTTTACAGTGGATGGAGAAGTAAACACTTTACAGAGAAGTAAAAATTTGTCTCCACCTTGATGGGAGGAAAGGCTGATTAGTGATACTTGCTGTGTAGAGACGTTTAAAACACACACACACACACATATATTTCAAATGAAGGGAAGTGAAGCACATAAAAAAGGATGATGCAGTTCAATATGAAAATGGGCCACAATGTATTTGTTAAAGAAGTAGTAAACCTAACCTGGAGGATACCTTGAAGGAATAGTTCTGTAATTAACCTACCCTCATGTCATTGCGAACCAACATGCTTTTGCCCTTACGAGGAATGCCATTACTGAACCCCAATTTCACAGAAAAAATTGTATGCAAGTTTGGAATATGACAACATTTGAGTTAATCTGGTACTAAAGCAACAACTTATTTATGTTATTTTATTTTTCTAGACCAAAGCAGACCATTTCTCGCAGACCATTTTTTGGTTTGTGTCTATGTCCAGTTTGAAGCGTGTTTATCAGAAGTGTGGCAGTAGATCAGTAGGTGTGCCAAGTAGAACAGAACTGAAAGAAAAGGTGTCTAAGAATATGGTTCTTTTTAATATTGGGGCAAACAATTTTCAATTAATCTAAAAATATGGGAAGATTGCATCAACTACAAAGATGAGAAACAGTCAGGCTTTAAAACCCTAAACCACCCTACATTAATAAAACCCATCATCACAATTCAGTCAAGTACAGATGCTCCTGAACAAAATTACTGAAGGTTGTTTAAAGATAAAGGATTGAAATGTAACACTTGCTGGTTAATTTATAAGTTTTCAAAATAACTGGATTTTTGAAAGCAACACTGCACACCAATGCAGTTTTCCCATTTGCTTCAAAAGTGCAGCCATTTTCTCAAAAAGCCCAAGATACAGCAGACCTGTAGACCTGAGTTGATTTGGAAACTCAAGACCCCTTCAGAACCATAACACTTTGTCTTCAGTGCCATAAGTCTAACCATTGCCTCCTCAGATCAGATTTTTGCCCCCTCAGTTTCAATCTGGCCCCCCTCCACCCCTGACATGTGATCAATTTTAACCCTTTGATGCGTATGCCATCGTAAACTCATAAGTTCAAATGTACTTGCTCCCTTCAGTTGGCGCTGAGCCACAACTCTGTTTTTGACCACATAATGTTTACTTTAGGTTTCAGACAAGTAGGCAATAGAAAAAAATAGTTTATTAAACACACTGATGTCTATGGAAGCAGATAATAATCATTTCAATTATAATTTGACATTATGTTTTATATCAGATAGCCAACACATTGTGTACATAGTTATCATAAAGTTTACTCTATTCTTCTTCAAGTTCGCCGGCCACTTACATTTATGTATTTCAGCAGAAACGGATGAATATACTGACATAAATCTGACAGATCTGATTCTCGGATTCATGGTGAAAACTCACATGGTGAGCACATCACGCTTTATAAATCAACTAACATGATCATTATAAAGGTGTTTAAACGACATTCACTTACACATATTTGACAATCAGAATATGTCACATAGTTAATTATTTAGAAACCGCTGATTCACTCGTTCTCTCACATGGTGGTTCTCACTTGCACGCATAGTTTTCCATATTTAGATGTAAAGAGCAATCTAGTGCAACATGATTAGATTTCTCAACGAGACAGTGCCACTATTTGTCCACCGAGCTCTGTTCGAGACCAGCAAGTTTTTAGGCCCGGAGTTAGAAACCCGCACCAGAACTGCATTGGTGGAAATGATTTTCTTTCTTCTGTGGAAAACAAAAAGTAATTTAAAAGGTTAAATTAATCCATACGACTTGTGTGCTATATTCCAAGTATTCTGAAGCTGTGAGATACCTCAGTTACTCACTGAAACTTTTATTATTCATTTAAATTGTGTTTAGCTCCTCCTGTCTTAATGATTTTTAAAATGGTTTTCATCCACTGAAATAAGCAAACAATCATTTTAGTGAGAGTTTTGACCTTGTTCTCTGTATTACAATAACACCTGCACGTTTAATTGAACATAATTACTTCACTTACTTCGCTCACAGGCCATTCTGTCTTTGCTCAACCTGTTTTAGTTGGATCAGCATACTTAGCTGTGCATGTGTAAGCTTCATTTGGAGATAATTGCTAATAATTATCCACTGATAAGTCAGTACGCTGCAAGGTAGCTAGAGAACGGGGGCTTTTTTGCTGTCGGTTTTCTGAACTGGTGCGAGAGCAGATAAGATATGAATTGATGAAGATGAGCTCTTTTTTTCCAAGAGGTCAGTTGTAAGGGGAACCATTTAAAGAGAGACTATGATGCTGTTTGTGCTTTCATTGTCAATCAAGCTTCTATTATTTTGGAGGTCACAGACTTATGTGCTTCAGGCTAGTATTTCCATAAAAGATAAATAAATAAATCACTATAAGCATCTTCTGCCTCCTGCCTTCTAAGGAAGACATTCAGCCTTTAAACATTTGTGGGAAATATGAATAATTAATTATAACTTGTTATAATTAATTATACATATTTGGACCAGTTAATAGAATTACCTTGAGAGTTGATACCACAATCAATTAACCTGTTTGTCCAGCAAACACTCAGTATTAATTGTTTATTCATTCTAAAAACATTTAATTTTCAGAGGTACTCTGAATTCACTTCTGAGTACTACTCGGAGCATGTAGCCAAAATCTGCATGATTAGGAACTATATATGTATATGAGCATGAACCATGGACCACTTTATGTGTGACATGAACAAGACTTCATTAACTAGTCTAAACACTTAAACTAATACGCATGCATACAGTTTAACAGGGGAAAGCAGAATACAGGAAAGCAAGTAGTTATTGCATTGTTTGAAATTCATCTGATATACAACCTTGAGCAAAACATCAGTTTAGTTTTAACTCACTCTTCTTTATAAGGGGTAGGGATACCTAATGTATAAAATAATGAGACTAAGTTTGATGCTTGTATGTCTCACCCATTTGAATAAAACTGTTCTTATGCAAATTGTTGAGGCTCCAGTTGATCTTTGCTGATGTCTTGATGAGAAAGAGGAGCTTTGGGGAATGGAAAGACAAGGCTGGAGCCTGGCACAAACTTAGGGCTCCGCAGAAGACTTCGAGCTTAGCATCATCTTCATGTTCTTCAAAATGAATCAGAATCGGGATCTTTTAAAGTGTGAAGAAGTCACACCCTCTGGAGTTGAGTAAACAAATAAGTTGTTGTTCCTTTGGAAGGAAACTTTACAATCCTTTATCCTTCTACTATTCTTATAATACTAACGTGTCACAGTTATCAAAATGTAATGTAAGTTGACAAACAGAGAACGGTAATTTGGAGTTCATAGATCCCAAATAAGCTACACGTTATTTTAGTATTTTAGTTTTAACGATAGTATGCAATTCTGAAACGGTTATCCACAAGAGTTTGAATTAAAAGGACAATCATGAGATGGGAAAATTGGATACATGTTAATACATTTATCAAGTGGTTATAAATAGAATATACAGGATAAAAAGAAAAGAATTAAGTGAGAGTCAAAACTCTCTGTAAATTAATTTGTCTTATCAGTCTTCAAGTGTCGTGTAACCAAATCCTGGTTCTGCCTGTGTGTTAGTTGCAGTTAACTCTAGCCCAAGATTTGCACCTTTTACGTCGCTTGCTGTTTTTTTTAATGGGACACACAACAGCAAGTGATGTCAAAGGTGCACAACTGATCAGGCACTTACCAGTCACTTAAATCTGATAGCCATAGTAGCTACCTGGTTGTTTGTGCCTCCTGGAGTGGTGGTTGTGTCATGGCGGACAGAGTAGATAGTAGCAAGGTTCAGGTCCCTGGGCTTTATGCAGCAGGTGCCCTGGTCGGTGTCACCTGTCATCCTGAAGTTGGTTAGTTTGGGGCAGGTGTTGCTTGTGGTTACAGGAAGTGGTTAGGGGAGTGGTAATGCAGTGTGAAGAGAGTTTCAGACTGACTTAGTACTGGTGGCAAGAGGGTAGCAGGTGGGTGTTCACCCTTTGTTCTTTTCCAAGCCACTAGGCGTTTGGAGTCTGCATGGTCACTCTGCTCTGGAGTTGTGTTGGGCAAGAAGTTGGTTCTTCCCATTACTCCTCAGGTGAGTTCTGATCAAGGAGCTTTTTTTGCTTGTGTCTAACTCCGATATAGGCATGTCCAGCTGTCTTTGTGCAGCCTCCTTTTGCTCTTGAAGCGGTGTCCTCCTCCATTCCAGGTTTGTTGCGAGCTCTGATGTCAGCTCCTCTGAGTCTGTGGTAGTAAACATAGGGAGTTAGATGTCTTGGGCAGATCCTTTTCCATCTGCTGCTGCAAAGGTTTTCAGGAAACTGGCTTTGGCAGAAGGCTTTGGTTTCCACTCTGTGCTTGGCTGGGGGAGGTTGCTCTGCTGATTGCATCTGGGGGAGTGAGATGTCTCCCCTGCTGTGGTTCTTTTTGCAGTATCTCAAGAGTATCTGCAATGTCTCAGTTCTCTTTGGACCATATCAAGTTCAGCTTTGGTGTTGTCCAGCTGCTGGGTCAGAGCTTCAATCCCAGCTCTTGATACATTCACCTTGACACAGGTGACCTTCACAGTATCGGATTCTGGCGTCTTTGTCCACTGTTTTTAACACTGACTCTTTGTTAAAGAATTATTTTTCCAGGTCCTCTCTGGCTGCCTTTTCCAGCTGCTCTCATTGTTCAGCAGCTGTCCAAGTCTTTTGAAGTCTGTGAATTTTCTCCTGTGACTCCATTCTGCCGGGCTCTTTATGTCTGTCTTGAGCCTCCATCTCTAGATGGTCTATGCTCTAGCTTTTAGCATGTTTCAGCTTTTTGTAGAACTCTGTGATCTGGAGTTTGAGGTTGTTCATATTTAGTTTCAGGTTCATGAGGTTGTGGGATAAGGAGATGATGACCTTGTTCAGTTCTGTGTGGTCTAAACCTAACTCTGGTTTGAGTTTTCTTCCCTCGTTGTCCAGTTGCACCAGTTGACTCTGGTGTTGTATATCGTCAACAACCATAGATGGGAGAGTATTACTCTTATCACCAAGCCAATCTTAGGTTAGGTTGAACATCTGCAACATTTTGGCACACTTGCAGTGAGAGTAAGGGCAAGAGTCTGATGCAGTCTGCTATCGGTACAATTTTAAACAAGCAAACAATTTAAATTCTGTTATCATTTACTCACCCTCATGTTATCCAAAACTTTATGCTTTACATTATTCTATAGAACACTTCATGAAGATATATTTTGTGCTCTGCAAAATAACGAAAGTCACACAGGTTTGGAACAACAAGAGTGTGAGTAAATAATGACAGATTTTAATTTTATTTTGTGTGAGCTGTCCCTTAATGCATCTTGAGTTTCCGAGATTAAATTTACACAATGATGAAATTTATAAGACATAGTGAAGGGGACAAATCATATATATATAAATGTGTGGTTCTTTACTCAAATCTATTGCATGACTTCAGAAGTGCTGTAGTATAGTGCAAAAGTAATGCGGACTACATTTGTGGTCAATTTTGATGCTTGACAGCAACCATTGTATGGAAAAGAACTTGTTGGACAACCAGCAAAATGTCAAATTCCACAAAGTCAGAAAGTCATATATATTTGGAATGACATGAAGGTAAGCAAATAATGACAAAATGTGAGTTTTTAGTTCAACTATTTGTCGAAGAACATTTTAGGCTGTTGTAGAAACTCACACATACAAAACCGTGTTTGTTGTGAATATAGAAAAGCCCTGGCTAAATTAAGACAGACAGTCTCTATGGTGCAGCCCTGGAGAGCAGCTTTGGCATTAAAGTCTAATTAAATATATTTCTTTACTGCACTTCTCCTTGAGGCAGCTATTGCACCTCATCTCCCCTGGTGACCAGACTGGAACGAGAATGTTTCGTTTCTGTTAGCGATGCTACCATGCCGACGGCAAAGAGACCCGGCAGGCCCTTGCTGTGTTCCCTTCATTACATCAGCACCACGGCTCTGCCGCGTATCAACACCGTGATTAAAATATTACAGGTGATAAGAGGATATGAAGGTCAAACTACAAGAAATGCTGCGTGGAATCTGAGACCTCCACCTGAACTGAACAGGGAGGCCTAATCAGAATGCCATGCATGCCTTTAACTCCTTGCAGCTTAATGGCTTTGTTTTGCTCGGTCGCTTGACCAGCCTTGTTAGTTAAGGCTAGCGAGCCATTCATTGCAATGCATAGCTTTTTCTGAATAATACAAGTACCTCATCACCCACTGGAAATGTTGCATGCTCCTGTATAACAGCCCGGTTTTTAATGGTTTTTACTCTTGTGTAGTTTTAATATGTCTCAGAAGTCTATTACTCGCTGTTTATATGCAGTTTAATGACCCACCATAATATCAGCGACTAATTTGCATCATATGTCATTATTTGGTAGGAGATTTTATTGCATGCAAGCTTGCTGACATTTCACAGAAGCAACAGATACATGCTTGGCTCACATGTGCCATGTGTTTTAAAGAGGGTGTCCTAGAATCTTGAGATTTGACATGCCCTTCTGTTAAATTAAATAAAATTAAAAAAAACACTATAGATAATGAGATGCAAATCAGGGTGTCTGGAGAATAATGCCCCCTCATTTATTCTGCCCGTGTTTACCTGCGGGGACTGAGCAGTCATTTGTCACTTCCAAACGTGATTTTGTGCATCACATTTATCAGCCCCTGCACGCACATCTCTTCGGACACAACGGTTTTAATGGTTTTAATAATACTCCTCTGAACCCACACTTGGCAGACCATACACCTGTGTGAGAAAGAGGGGTGGCAGACATCAAGCGCCTGGCTATGCCAATAATCTGTGAGGAGCCTCAGTCTGGAAAAAGTTAGATCAAAGACTAGTGACTAATCAGAAAAAAGTCTCTTTTTTTTTTCTTCAGTGTTGCTTTAATCTGTTAGAATCATGCTGAGCAACTTTAAAGGAATTCAGGTTATTCTCTAACGTAATATCTATGGACGGGATATGTGATGTTCTGAATATTACCACAAGGAATCGTTTTAGTACTTATATTAAATGTTTACATTAATACATTTACATTAGCTATGCAAGCCCCCATTTCCGCCACATAAGAAAAAAAATCACGCATGAAAATTGACATACTTAAATTGAAATTACGACTTACTAAGTTGAAATTTCGACTTAAGTCATAATTTCGATTTAGTAATTCATAATTTTTATTTAAGTCATAATTATGACTTAAGTATGTCATAATTTCGTGATTTTTTTTTTCTTATGTGGCGGAAATTGGCTTCCAAGTGGGCCAGAACAGTTCAGAAAGTTTTTCATTTATTTTGCTATGTATATAAATTCTGGGTACTTCCACTTCTGGTTGGAGTTTGCTTCATACATCCCAAGCTTTATGAATAGTCAAGTATGAAATAAGTTTCTATCTTCTCCATCTTCTTCTTTACTGCCTTTGACTTTGCATTTATTATTATTCATGCTATTTCTCTCTTATTTATATGTATACATTCTATTTTTTTCTATTTCCATTTTACAAGTATTTTGTTCTCTCTTATTCTCATGGGAGTCACATAATCACAAACTTAATCATGTTGGATGGAATACTAGTTTATAGTATTCAAATATTAATTTGTAGTTTTATATTGTTAGTCACACTTTCTATTAGGTGTCTTTAACTATAATGACCTTGCATCAGAAAATAAGTACAATGTATTTATTGTGTTGATGTTTTATTGCAAAATGCTTTTTCTGCTACTGATGTGTGATACAGATATGGTTATGGACAGGTTTAGTGGTATACCTACCCAGAGGTGGGTTAAAAGGGAAGGGAAGGGTCACAAGTGTATTTACAGCTGTAATTACGGAAGATGATTACAGATGGCATTACATGCCAGTAATTATAATAATATAAGTACAATGTAAAAACATGTATGTACGTAATAAGTGCATTGTATTTAATGATTAATTTCAATGTACCTATGTAGTAGTAGTTAAATACACATAATATAAAGTTGGAACATGTAGTTTAGTATAATCAAAGATTACGATACAGATACAGATTAAAACAATTGTTAGTCAGTTTACGAGTCCAAAATATATTTTTGCAAGTGATGGTCAATTTCATTTACAGAATTGCTGGTGAACAGACACACACATATAAACAAGTTTAGCAGAACAGTTTCACTTAAATGCATCACATTTCTTTACGTCAGTACTGCATGAGTGTCACAGAAATATCCATCTTTTGCCTTTCTGCATACAAAATCAATTTGTGTGCTTAGAGTGGAAACCAGGGAGAGCAAACCTCCCTGTAAAATGTGTATGTGAGACAAATACTTGCATGGGAGTTGTCCTCAGTGTTCATGGTGAATATATAACCAACAATATTTAAAATATGACTGCCTCTGTGGATTAAAGATTATTTATTATACATCATATTAATAGTAAAAACAATCTCTAAAATTATGATAACTGTGAATACGTAAATAAAGATATAGGCCTAATATACTCCATGATCACCCACCCGATTATTTCACTTTTTCTCATTGAAAGTGTGACCTGTCTGTAATTATTTCTTTTCCAGTGGGATAATTATAAATAACCTATCTTTCAAGAGGAAAAAAATACTATGAAAATAATGATGTGGATTTTGCAGAATCCTTGACACTGTCTGCAAGGTATTAAAGTCACTTTCTGGAAGCTTCAGAATACCTCCACATGCAGATGCACGTTTACTTGAAATGCAAATGATTTACAAGGTCACTCTGGTCTCTAAGTGCTGTTTCCAATTTTTCTCTCCTCTCGGGTGTAATTGAACTCCACAATTGAAAATCCACAAGGGCATATGTTTTAATTCTTTTTTTTTCCACTGTGACAGGTGCAAGTGCAACCTTCATGCCAACAGCTGCATCTTTGACAAAGAGAAACTGACTTGTGAGTGTGAACACAACACTACGGGGCCTGACTGTGGCCGCTGTAAGAGGAATTATCAGGCCAGAGCTTGGAGTGCTGGATCCTATCTCCCCATCCCCAAGGGCACAGCAAATATCTGTGAGTATACACACACACACATTCCCATTACACTTACTGGAAAGAACAATATGGGCTCTATGTTTGTGGATAACAAGGCTCACATGTCCTTTTACTCTGACCATAAACCATCTCTCTTACTGTTGTCCTACCTTTCACAATGCTCTCATGGTGTCTCCCCAGAAGCCATTACCCTACTTCCAATTTAAAACCAGGTCCTGACAGGAACTCTGACACATCACAGTCATTTCTCAACTTTAAGAAGGGCTTTTTTGTTTTATTTAATATTTGATTTACTTCTGTTGAATTACAAACTAAATACCCATAATTGTTTACTACAGATATAGTGATCAAGTCTACAAATGATGGTGGTACCATGGTATTGTTATCCATAGTAATGTGATATAAAGTGGGGTACAAAATCTCAGACCATAAAAAAATACTTCTATATTGCTTATAAATTGTATTTTGTCAGAGTAACCATTTAAGTGAAAAGATAATATGGATTTCTATTTGGTATGTCCTTCTTTAGCTTTAATGACAGCAGCATTCAAGCTGCATGAACTCCACAGATTTGTGCAATAACATCTTAAATATTTCTTCTGTTTTTGATTTAATCACTTTTTGTTATATTACATTTTTCAAAGTCATACACATTTTATTTTTAGTTTTAAATTAAACTTTTCTTAACTGACTGTATACTATATTACCATATACCATATTTATATATTGCATTTATATTTAGGCGAACTTAAGAGAATACCTTGGTATTATCATCACTGAAATGCTTAAGCAACCATTAAAAAAAAGAAAGAAAAGCTGTCATAATTTACTCACCATCATGTCATTCCAATCCTGAATGATTTACTTTCTTCTATTGGCACAAAATAAGATATTTTGAATACGGTTTCAGTTGTTGTTTTTTTTGGTCCATTTAAATGAAAGAAAAAAAATAGATGAGTAGATAGTGGCAGAAATTCACTTTTGGGTGAACTATCCCTATAAGGAGTGTTTTCCCTTCAGAAAGATGCAGAACACTTGTAGGACCTTTCTTTCACAGAACACAGCGCATGTCAAATGTTAGAACTATAACAGAAGGACAGTTAGCCTTTAGAAAACCAGTGCTGTCTGTAAGCCTGGGGACTACACCACCACAGCAGTTTATTTCAAATGGCAGGAGACAGAGCTTTCAATCCAACACACAGTATGTTTGCCCTGAAGTAAACTAACACTCAGCATATGCTTCTGGGACTAAAGCACTATCACGCATATCACAGATATGACCTTAGCATGCACAGAAACTGCATGCATGCCAAAACTTTCTTTTCAGTCTTCAGCAGGTTAGAGAGAGAGAGAGAGTGAGAGTGTAGCAATGCATGCCTCCTGGCAGCAGTTGTACCTCATGACTCTCTAGAAACCGGTGAAGTGTTTTGAAGGACTGAGATTGACAAGACATTATTAAGAAAAAGACCCACTATAAAACACAGCTTCACCTTAAACCCCTTATTATGGTCCTATATGAGGAGAGTGAGAAATCCATAACATAATAATGCTGCAAAAGACAGGCTCTTGGATCATTCCTTTTGGATTAAAAATAATTAGATTAAACAATAATAATATTTCAGACAGAAGAAAGGCAGTTTGTCATTTTAAAACCAATTGCAACTGATTTTACAACAGTTCTTTGTGCTTGACACCATGCAGTAGGACGATTGAGACAAACAGAGTAACTAATTAATACTGGCAGCTTTTTTTCAACAAGTTGCATTATAGTGATTTTTTTTTCTTCAGATTCTTTGAATATGCAGCAGAGTGAGAAAAGGCAATAATCCAAAACACTGATAACAGTGTGTTTCTCTCTTGCTTCTATATGTAGTTAAATAATTGCTACTGTTCATCATACTACTTTCAACAAAGTTATTTTTACATTTTTAGTTTTATTTTACAGATTGTTTTTAAATAGACTAGTATATTGACTGCAGATTTACTCATTTAAATGTGTTAGCGCTCCTTTTTTTGGGTGTGTGTTGGTCGAGAGTAAAGCGGTTCCTCTTAGTCCGAGTGGGTCAGACAAATCAAGAAAAGAGCTTGAGATTGAGGAAGGAGTGTTGGATATCACTCTTTGTCAAAGCGTGCTCAGACTTCTGGGATGTGGCAAGATTCTCGCTTCAGATCGGAACGGTGAGTCGGAGAGCGATCAGTTGGAGAATTAGCCGTGACAGACCATTTCTGCTCTCGAACAGTGGGGAAGTGATGAGGGCGCCCCCATTTTCTCCCTCCTGGAAAAGGCGACAACAGGACTCACACACAATGTTCTGGGCTGTGCTGATCTGAATCTAAAATGCCTTCTTAAACTTGACTAATGTTTGTGTGTTTTATGGGTTGTCAGATTGATGTAGGGTTTGATGACATGAGTCAAAATAAGGTCTGATCTGCACTGTGCCTGCTGTTTCCCAAGCAAAGCAATAGCATTTGGTATGGTTCACGCACATAAGATCAGCAAGCCCTTGTTAACGTTAAAAAACGGGAGGATTAGCAAGCAATGCTAATTGTTTTCCACGGCTCTGCTGAGTTAATACTCTGTGCTTTAAGACAGCACTTCTGTACAGAGAACTGACTAATTCCTCTTGTCCTGGCAGGATTAAACTGTGCAAATGAAACTTCAAATCAAACTGGTCTGGCCTTGTAAATTACTTGCGATCAAAGCACTTAAAGAGAGATGTGTCCCGACACAGTTTCTGTAACGGTTTTTATCGCTCCTCATTGACCTCAGCTCCAGTCCGTGAGGATAAAAGCTGAACATGATATATGCTTTTATGCGACTTATTGATTTTACAGCTTTTTAACATTTAATTATTTGAAGACAAAATTCCACTCAGCATACAACAGGAGCCATGGAAATCATGCTTGAGCGAGATCCACCGGAGGAGGAGATTCATAATACCTCATTTACTTCTGTTCAGCCTAGCTAGCGAAGACAGCCCAACACATCTGGAGATGACAGTCGCAATGAGAGTAAATTATTATCAGCGGTGTCGTAGTGTACGACTGATGGCTGGTTTTGTTTTTAATTAGTGTACATAAGTAAAGGGCTGCCAGATGTCAGTGTGTTCGCCTGCCGTTGTTCGGCGTCCTTGAATCAAACGGTTCGTTCTTGGGCTGAAACTATAACAGCTGCACCCTTCCTCCCCCACCTGCCATCCTCTGACATGCAAACTTTCTTATAGGAAGAACATACACTCACGGAGGAAGCGAGGAAGACAGTTCCAGCCTTAGAATGTGTTCAGTCCTGTAGAAGATGTTTGCCTTTCTTGTTTTGTAACATGAACGATCTTGAAGAGTAATTAAGCATGTCCTCGATCCTCATTCCACTGCCGTACGGATGCTCTAATTAGTGTTATCTGAAGGGCCAGGTGGCCATCTTGTCTTCTCCCAGAAGAGGAGAGTTATTTCATATCATTTGTGTTATCTAATTATTCATTTTAACATCTCCACCCTAGCTGCATATCCTCAACAACCACCACTGTTACCATTTTCATCTTGACTCTTGAAGTGTCAACCCCGAAAGCATATTACGCTCCTTCTCTCTTTCCATCCTTTTCTCTTTCTTTGTTTTCTGTTATGTTCTCCTTATTCCCCCATGAGACCTGGTTTGTTTACTCTGCCTTTTCCACATCTTTCTCTGTGCTGCCGCAACGGTAATCTCTCTTTCAAATATTTGTTTCTTCCATCATAGGATTTTCCGCCGTGTGTCGCATTCCCAGAATCTTAGCTGTGACTCATCCCAGGCACTTTTTCATACTTGCGATCTCCCGTACAAATCTATTCACTCTGCCCTGTAAGACATTCAGATGGAGGCGCCGTTACTGTAGCAGAGATTGGCCACCGGTGTGGATTGTCACATTTCCTTCCGTTTTGAGCCATGCGGTTGCTCGTGCATGTCACGGCACACATCCGTGTAGAAAACAGATGATGGATGGCCAGGAGATGCAAGTGGCCAGGGAAAGTAATTACAAACTTTGCCTAGGGTAGAAATTTTGTAGATAAGCTTTGCCGGAATGTCCAGGTGAACGGAGAAAGCAAACAGATGAGACTGTGAAGGTCAGGATGTTGTTCTTCTAGAACAACAATAATGAGGCCACCAGCAATTCAACTAGCTCTGTTTCCAAACATCAAATAAAGCATCATACAGGGTTTTGTCCTTTCTCTGGCGACGGACGTGGGCGGTTAAAGAACAGAATGGCTTTCAAATGAGAAAAAAAGGGAAGTCGAAAATTTTCATGCTGTCCAGCGGGAATCCCTCAAGCTGGATGACTTGGCAGGCGAATGAATGTGTTATGTAGGGCAGGACAGATCTGGTATCTTGCCCAGGTTGGGTTAATTACATCCCGTCAACCTCTGGGAGGAAGCCTGAAAAATTAACTGTCAGTATAACATGTGTTTAGGTGTGTGTGGGTGGATTTTCCCCCCGAGAGACTGTCTATTCTTTATCATTCTGTGCAGGTTCATACAACATTGTAGGTATATTTTGACAGCCTAATTGATTGATTGGGAGAAAAGGATCTAATTAGTTTATGGAAAAGTGGATTTGCACAAAATTAACAAAGGATTTGTTTAAAATATGCATAAAAGGAATGTAGAATAATCAAATTTGACTTCATGTCCTAGTCATGGCCGTGGGATCTAGGTGTGCTGAGGGTGATTCCAATAGCTTTTCCGCTACATTGGAATTTAAAATGACACGATTTAAAATAATGTTTAGATTTTCATCATGTTTTTAATTTTCCACCTTTATTCATAACATTACTACTTTATAAAGTTGTCAAACATGGTTTTATTGCAGACATTGGTCTTTCCTGTAGCTCAACCAGTAGAGCATTGGTGTTTATACACCAAGGTTATGGGTTCGAATCCCAGGGAAAGCAAGAACTGATTAGAATTGTCAATGTGTTCCTTGAATGTAATGTAAGTCGCTTTGGATAAAAGTGTCTGCCAAATGCTTAAATGTAAATTAGTGAAAACCTAAATATAGAGGACTTGATGAAAGCATCCATTAGCATTTGGGGCCATTCACACATTTATCCATTCTACTATGCTATTTTTCTGCTTGCATCTTTTACAGCCTCTCACACATGACACAGCATTCCAAAGTTACAATAATTTTATCTTCTAAAAAACGCGTCTTGAGACCATTTCTTGCCATTCCACTGCCTGCGTCTTGTTGTTGCTTTGAAAGTTTTTGCTAGGGCTGACCATGACCCTCAGAACCTAACTAAAAGTGTCATGGTAAGGAATGTGTAAATATGCATTAAAATATGCAATATTTTTCTAAGTGATCTTATATAACTCGGTCCTCAATCATTCATGTACGTGTTTTTTTGGCTGTTTAATGTTAGGATTTTGTTTAAAAACTTCCACCACATGACCGCCCTGCAATATCAAGTCAACAATAAAATTATTTCCTGCAGCTATGGTCCCTGCTAAACCTAATGCTGTTACATTTTCCTAGTTAATTAAACATTACTTAAAAAAGAGAAACCAAATCCATTTTTTAATAGATTCTCTCACAGACACATACACTCACATTAAAATTAGTCAGTAAGCAACACAACACAATTAGCCATTAAGCAATTTTTGCAAAAAAATCTTCTGATAGTGTAAAGAGGTCATTCAGTTGTTTCAGGTGTGTCAGAAAATAACATATAAAAGTAGGTACAGTAAAAATTGAAAAATCCTCCTGGATATAATATATTAATTTAGCACACGCACTCCTCATCATCAGTTGATCCTAGAGACTTGAATGACCCCAGAGTGCAGAAGTTCAGATGGTAAAAATCAATGGAGTTTTGCCATAAACATAAGCAGCCTAATGTGTTTCTGCATCAGGCTTCACAATTTGATTCCTTCTCTCTGACATAATGGAGAGTTCCAGCAGGTGGGGGGGGCTGAAAACCACTGTGATTGAAAGGTAATCTAATGATATGACACATGATATTTAGCGTCCGTCTCAGGCGGACGACTGTCCAACTCAAAGGAGAGGTGAATAAATAAATATATTAAAAATGAGGTCGTATAGCACTTACATGAATCGTGAGGATGAATGTGAACCATGACTAAAAGCCTGACTGTATTTAAAGAAAAGAGAGCGAACAATAGGCTATGAGAGGTGCTGTGTTTCACTGCTGATGCTGTTTAGAGTACATAGAGACGTCTCTATTTGTTTCTGTGGTGTGAGATGCAGCATCAGTATAAGTCGTAATTCTTCTTCCATGATGACATTCAAATAAGAAAAAAAAAACTCAAGACTTGCATTGAAAGCCAAGCCATACTGTATCTAGGGACCAGATAGTCGGGGAGCCAAAGTCTCAAAAGCTCAATAAAATGGGTTGAACCTGACATGGTCTGCCATACTTTTTATTTGTGTTTTTTCTGTTAACTTTGACCATAAGAACCAATAATTGGAGGGTCTGCTCTGCCGGAAATATCGCGAAAAAAAATTGTGGCCATTTTAGTGTATGCACCCTTTATTTTTTATAAGAAAAATTGGGAAAAAAATTTTTTTCCTCAAATCCTCAGTGGGTTTGGTAGGCTGTCAATAAATGCATTCCAGATACACAGAACACATGTGCTGACAACATCCACTGAAAAAAATAACTCTTAAAACACATTTTTACATGATTTTGCATCAATTTAATGCAAAAAAATTAGGCGTTTTCTCACTTTTTTTCAATATTTTCATCTTTACTTCATTGGCAATCAACTATTCCCCCAAGTTATGACATCAGTCAATATGTCATTCTTTTCAGCAAACAGTATACTCATTCCACAGAAAAAATCATAAAAATCCAACCAAAATCAATGGATCTGTGATGATTTCACTAATAGTTCATCAGCAGGCTCAGAACCTCAATAGAATTGAATGCTACTCTCAAAATTCCAAAAGACATGCTGGATATTTAACATGGTTTTTAATGTCCACGTTATTAAGCATCATGGCCTAGGCATCTTTTTAATTTCAACATAACCCTGTTCTCCCAATGGAAATGTGTCACACAAGAAATATAATACAGCAAAATGACTTTCATTATTTTATTGCCACCGATGACAACTATTACTACTTTAACGAAAAAATAATTTAACATAACTTAATTAACTAGGTGCAGGTCCCTGTGAGGTGAGGTAATCAGGAGGGTGGCACACTGCAGATACTGCTCTGGGGACAGACCTTCACCCTCACCACCTGAGGAGACACACACACGCGGCCTGCTTACGTGTCCCTATCTTCAAGCATAAGTTCAATCCTTGAACATCTGTTGGGGTCCCCGGTGCAGAGACATGCAATGCCACACTTCACATTGGCTCTTGCACAGTAGCATCTTCGGGCACACATGCTTTTCTTGCAGCGGCAGTATTGGCTGTGTTTGAGTTCAGAAGGTTTTGCCTCTTTCAGCATCATGGTTGCCACCAATTTGCCATTGACAAGTTGTCTACCAAAATCAGTGGCAGCTGGGTAGGTTGGCTGAACCATGTGTGCCCGCTTACACACAGCCAACTGATGCAGGGCTCGGCGAAGGTGTAATAGGAAGGCGTCTTCAGTTGGTGGAAGGCAACGCATGTCTCCTTTGATGCTCACAAAGAGATGGGCTCGCAGTGCATCTAGAGTACCACCAAAATCACTCCTGTCATAGAGTGACACCATGTATCGCCGTGCTGCTGTTATAACCTCTTCCTGAACATCCAGGCTTTCCTCAGGGTCACCGTACCTGCACAGCGGCAGAAGGTCTGTCAGGTGTTTAATAGCAGTTGTGTAGGCCCGCCTTTTTCCTCTTCTGTACAGATAGCTCACTGTGTCACATCCGGTAAGTATGTAGGTGCTGAGGAGAAGGGATGTAAGATCTGATGCTGCAACATCATACTTTCCCGCCAGAACTTCTGTGATGGCATGAACAGGTAGAAAGATATCCATCGTCTTTACCCACAGCTCCTGCAGCCCATCCATGTGTGTGATGTAGTACATGCACATCATGATCACATCTGTGTCAGTTGCTACCACTACAGCCCGTTTGTGATGTAGAATTTGTATCGAGTATGCAATGTGAGCAAACATCCTGGTATCTGCCTCCTCATGTTTCTCACAGGAAAGTTCTGGAAGCTCAACCTGACAATCTGCTAACAAGAGGACAGTGCGACCAGGATCACAAAAGATTCCTCCAAGAATAAGTGTGCATCCTGCAGGAATTGACTTGTTCTGAGCTGCCCATGCTTCCCCCATGTAGTTCAACAGATTAGCTTTATTCAGTGGATTGTGAATGAAGCCTTTCCATTCAGGTATAGGGAGAGTATCATGTGGCTTGTACTCCTTCATTTTGCTGGGGCAGGTCTTCATCCTCTTCCCTCGTTCCTCACCTTTCAGACTTTCAGCAGGGGAGACATCATATCGATCACCAACAAAGTGGATGCAGTCACACTTGTCTGGGAGGATTCCAAGGAGCTGCCTCAGGTACTTTCCTTGCAGTTCATGGAAGGTGCTACTCCCAAGATGTTGGTAACGTTGAATGAATGCCATGGCATCTACTACCATTACAACAGGCTTGTCAGACGGCGGTAGTTTGTCCACTTCCCCCCATGAGCTGCCAAGGGCTGTCTTGATTGCAGCCAGGTAGTCTGCCTTGTTTCCTTTACGCATTGCATAACTTTGGTCAAGGGATGGATCTGGCTCAAACAGGGAGGCTGGGCAACTTGTCCATTCATGGCCAAACACTTCCACCTTCCTGTCTTCCTCTAAGTCCTGAACAAAGTACAGGTTCCGCACAACTGCACTCTCCTCCTCATAGACCTTTTTGGCTTTGAATGGCTCTGGCTGCAGCAAGAAGAACAGACAGTGAGAAAGTAGCCCAAATTAAACTTTCAAACTTCACAGCAAAGCCAAAGAAGTCAATGTCCATGGCATTCAAAGCCAAAAAGGTCTATGAGGAGGAGAGTGCAGTTGTGCGGAACCTGTACTTTGTTCAGGACTTAGAGGAAGACAGGAAGGTGGAAGTGTTTGGCCATGAATGGACAAGTTGCCCAGCCTCCCTGTTTGAGCCAGATCCATCCCTTGACCAAAGTTATGCAATGCGTAAAGGAAACAAGGCAGACTACCTGGCTGCAATCAAGACAGCCCTTGGCAGCTCATGGGGGGAAGTGGACAAACTACCGCCGTCTGACAAGCCTGTTGTAATGGTAGTAGATGCCATGGCATTCATTCAACGTTACCAACATCTTGGGAGTAGCACCTTCCATGAACTGCAAGGAAAGTACCTGAGGCAGCTCCTTGGAATCCTCCCAGACAAGTGTGACTGCATCCACTTTGTTGGTGATCGATATGATGTCTCCCCTGCTGAAAGTCTGAAAGGTGAGGAACGAGAGAAGAGGATGAAGACCTGCCCCAGCAAAATGAAGGAGTACAAGCCACATGATACTCTCCCTATACCTGAATGGAAAGGCTTCATTCACAATCCACTGAATAAAGCTAATCTGTTGAACTACATGGGGGAAGCATGGGCAGCTCAGAACAAGTCACTTCCTGCAGGATGCACACTTATTCTTGGAGGAATCTTTTGTGATCCTGGTCGCACTGTCCTCTTGTCAGCAGATTGTCAGGTTGAGCTTCCAGAACTTTCCTGTGAGAAACATGAGGAGGCAGATACCAGGATGTTTGCTCACATTGCATACTCGATACAAATTCTACATCACAAACGGGCTGTAGTGGTAGCAACTGACACAGATGTGATCATGATGTGCATGTACTACATCACACACATGGATGGGCTGCAGGAGCTGTGGGTAAAGACGATGGATATCTTTCTACCTGTTCATGCCATCACAGAAGTTCTGGCGGGAAAGTATGATGTTGCAGCATCAGATCTTACATCCCTTCTCCTCAGCACCTACATACTTACCGGATGTGACACAGTGAGCTATCTGTACAGAAGAGGAAAAAGGCGGGCCTACACAACTGCTATTAAACACCTGACAGACCTTCTGCCGCTGTGCAGGTACGGTGACCCTGAGGAAAGCCTGGATGTTCAGGAAGAGGTTATAACAGCAGCACGGCGATACATGGTGTCACTCTATGACAGGAGTGATTTTGGTGGTACTCTAGATGCACTGCGAGCCCATCTCTTTGTGAGCATCAAAGGAGACATGCGTTGCCTTCCACCAACTGAAGACGCCTTCCTATTACACCTTCGCCGAGCCCTGCATCAGTTGGCTGTGTGTAAGCGGGCACACATGGTTCAGCCAACCTACCCAGCTGCCACTGATTTTGGTAGACAACTTGTCAATGGCAAATTGGTGGCAACCATGATGCTGAAAGAGGCAAAACCTTCTGAACTCAAACACAGCCAATACTGCCGCTGCAAGAAAAGCATGTGTGCCCGAAGATGCTCCTGTGCAAGAGCCAATGTGAAGTGTGGCATTGCATGTCTCTGCACCGGGGACCCCAACAGATGTTCAAGGATTGAACTTGTGCTTGAAGATAGGGACACGTAAGCAGGCCGCGTGTGTGTGTCTCCTCAGGTGGTGAGGGTGAAGGTCTGTCCCCAGAGCAGTATCTGCAGTGTGCCACCCTCCTGATTATCTCACCTCACAGGGACCTGCACCTAGTTAATTAAGTTATGTTAAATTATTTTTTCGTTAAAGTAGTAATAGTTGTCATCGGTGGCAATAAAATAATGAAAGTCATTTTGCTGTATTATATTTCTTGTGTGACACATTTCCATTGGGAGAACAGGGTTATGTTGAAATTAAAAAGATGCCTAGGCCATGATGCTTAATAATGTGGACATTAAAAACCATGTTAAATATCCAGCATGTCTTTTGGAATTTTGAGAGTAGCATTCAATTCTATTGAGGTTCTGAGCCTGCTGATGAACTATTAGTGAAATCATCACAGATCCATTGATTTTGGTTGGATTTTTATGATTTTTTCTGTGGAATGAGTATACTGTTTGGTGAAAAGAATGACATATTGACTGATGTCATAACTTGGGGGAATAGTTGATTGCCAATGAAGTAAAGATGAAAATATTGAAAAAAAGTGAGAAAACGCCTAATTTTTTTGCATTAAATTGATGCAAAATCATGTAGAAATGTGTTTTAAGAGTTATTTTTTCAGTGGATGTTGTCAGCACATGTGTTCTGTGTATCTGGAATGCATTTATTGACAGCCTACCAAACCCACTGAGGATTTGAGGAAAAAAAATTTTTTCCCAATTTTTCTTATAAAAAATAAAGGGTGCATACACTAAAATGGCCACAATTTTTTTTCGCGATATTTCCGGCAGAGCAGACCCTCCAATTATTGGTTCTTAGGGTCAAAGTTAACAGAAAAAAACACAAATAAAAAGTATGGCAGACCATGTCAGGTTCAACCCATTTTTGAGACTTTGGCTCCCCGACTAAGAGGATCATAGAATCTTGGGATGTGCTCTTTTGAATAAAAATTCTAATTGAGTTCACGATTCTCCCACAATTCTGAAGAGACAACAACAAATATATATATATATATATATATTTACTAGAGGTACTGACAATTGAATTGCTGCAGTCTATTTGAAATGTTTAATTCATTTGAATGAATTTTTTTTTTTAATCGTTTGAGTAAATTTTCCAATGACTCAAACTGAGAAATAAAAATACAGTAATACCTTGGTTTACGAGTGACTTTGTATACGAGCAAATTGGTGTACGAGCATTGTATTGGAGTGCGCAAAATTTTTTCCCTTGCCCACGTGCAATTTTTGTGGAAAAGTCCTAACTCTCATCATCTTCGCGCGCATTTTTACTGGAAATATCCTAAAGACAGCCTCTCACAAAGCCAATCACCCCTTCACTCGTTCATTCTCTCAGCGTCGCTCGGTTTGGTTGCATCATTCACCACAGTGATACTTTTATAAGTGATTTACAGCGGTTTTACCTTGTGTTGTTAACATTAATTGTGATCGCTATTGTTCACGTAGCGAAATATCTATGTACAGTACAGCATATAGTCAATGGCCCTCAAGATGAGTAAGAAAAAAGGTACAAAATTCTCCTTCTAAGCAGTAAAACCCTCCTCTCATCTCCTTCACCCCAGGAGCGATGCTACTCAAAGCTAAAGTGCGCGTTACAGTAAATTGTCAAGTATTTTTAGAGTTTAATTGTCAATTATTAATTAGTATTTATATGAGATCTTAATGGTTATAATTTTAACTGTAATTAATAGGATAAAACAAAAAAATATTTAAAATGGGCATTTATGGTCATGTGGAACGAATCAAGTGATTTTTTTTTTGTGCATTCTTATTAGGAAAATTGTTTTGGTGTACGAGAATTTTGAGTTACGAGCTCGCTCTTGGAACTAATTAAACTCGTAAACCGAGGTATTACTGTATCCTGTAAGATTCTGAGTTCAGAACTTTATTGTTATTCTAAAAACAGCTTGAAGCCGTTCTGCCAAAATGGTTTTGGGGTGTGCCACTTTATTATATAATAGTGGGGCTAAACACTGCCTCCCCAGAAGAATGCTTCAACATACCTGCCTGTTTAGCCCCACCCACCAATTCGCACATGTAATACACGAGAGAGGCAAACGTAGGTCTACACAGAAAAAACAATTAATAAAGATGGCTCAGAAGACAACAAGATGCTATGCAGTGCCAAGTTGTGGAAAAACACAGTCTTTGCATTGCCTTCCTTCTGATCTCTATATTAAGAAAGACTGGATGTACTAAGTTCTAGACTGTGTCAGTAAGAACTTGGTCCTTTGTTCTCAACTTTATCACTAATACATTTACAAACAAGGCACAATTTGATGCAGGATGCATCAACTAAAAGATGACACACAAAAGTGAGAGTAACAGTTTTTATCACATGGAAACTATTACTCTGTTATTTCAGATTGTTTGATATGTACCAAGTATTTATGCATTGCTCAATTGTGATTATATACAGAAAGCGATCAAAGAACACTCTTTATAATGTCTGAAGCTGTTGATCACACAGCATCAGTTTATCTAGGCACTTGCCAAAATTCCCATTATGTAATCATTGATGCTGTTACACTGCATTGTTATTTATGGTGAAAGTGCAGAAATCACATTGTAATAATAATAATGTCACCGCCAACAATACTCATCATTGCAATATTTGACAGGAATAGATCTAAATGCTATAATCAACACTTTTCACTTTTCACAATTCTCAACTCTTTTATATGCAAAGATGTCAGCCAATCACAGCAGTGAGCATTTACACTGACGTCTTACAGCCCCAACAGAGCATTCAAATGTAAAGGGCTAAATCAGGGTAGGAAAATAGCTGTTTATTTGTAAATTATGACAATTTTTTGATGTAAAAAATCTATTGAACATTATATGTGCACCTCAGGAAACATAAAGAAAATGCTGTTCATGACCCCTTTAAGTACTTCACTTACCGTATTTTCCGCACTATAAGGCGCACCCAAAAGACGTGATTTTGTTCAGAATCGGACGTGCGCCTTATAGTCAGGTGCGCCTTATATATGGACTGAGTTCCAAAATCTATAAAATTATTTTTGGGTGATTTTGATAAGCGCTCAGCTTGATTGACTGTCGGACCATTTCACACTGACACAGTGATAAACCAATCACAGAACATTATGTAATACCATATGCTTACCTCCTGAAATCTGACTCCCTGTCACTCTGCGCTTCCTGGAGCATATTCCCTTATCAATCCATGTTTTCACACAGCAAACACCCAGAACGTGCAAGCGGGGTAAAGTTAGTTTTGTTTTTTATATTCCTCACACATTCAGCATAAAATGGCAATAACTCTAAAAGGACTCACTGAAAAAAAAAATCTTAACAATGTATACTTATGGATACATATGTCTTAATGTTTCACAAGCTTCTTTTTCGTTATTTCCGCTAGGTATAATGAGCAAGCTGCCGTAAAACCCGTTTGAATGTGATTTTCACCTGAAAAGCTTGTCTCTTTGCCGAGATGTGATTAAGGGACCGTGGGAAAAGTGCAATTTTCTTATGGAGAAAGCTATTGGTAAAAGAAAGGTAAATTTGGACATGCAATTCACTTTTTGAAAAGACAGGTTTAAACGTTGTCCACTGTGTCCCTTTAATGAATGCCACTGGTCTCATGTCTACACACACTTAAATTATAGCAGAAATCGAAAAGAACTTGCACTTTTCCCACGGTCCCTTACGCACAGCTCATCAAAGAGCAAGCTTTCCCGCGAAACTCACATTCAGACGGGCTTTACGGCTCAGTGCTCGTTATATACAGCCAAAAAATGAAATGGAAGCTTGTGAAACATTAAGATATATTTCCTTTTTGTGATAAGGTTGTTAAGATTTTTTTTGTGCGAGTCGTTTTGGAGTTATTGCCATTTATCGTTGAATGTGTGACATATCGAAAACAAAACTAACTTTACCCCGCTGAACGAGCACAGGTTTTGAGTACTTAAATTAATACAAAGAAAACAAAATAATGTGTATAAAGGATGTGAGATGGATTGAAACTGTAAACTTCCTGAGCTTTGTCAGGATGAGAGATAAAGACACCAGCAAAACTGTTGATTTTCTTGAATAGCAGGAACTAAGCATAACTGAACTTAGCTTTCGTTTTTTTTAAATACTTTTCTATTTTATATCATTGTTTTAATTTTTTTCGATTTGTATTATTTTTGATCACTTTTCATGCTTTTTTCGTTTAGTAAGAACTGTAATTTTCTTCAATAGCAGGAACTAAGCATAGCTGAACTTAGCTTTCGTTTTTTTTTTAATTTTCTATTTTATATCATTGTTTTAATTTTTTTTCGATTTGTTTTCTTTATTTGATCACTTTTCATGCTTTTTTCGTTTAGTAAGAACTGTAATTTTCTTGAATAGCAGGAACTAAGCATAACTGAACTTAGCTTTCGTTTTTTTAACTTTTCTATTTTATATCATTGTTTTGATTTTTTTCGATTTGTATTCTTTATTTTTGATCAGTTTTCATGCTTTTTTCGTTTACAAACACAAACATGGTTACAAACACAAAGTCATTTGTAGTCAACTACTAGAGCAATGATGTAGTCCATTTTTTCCAAGGTCCACGTTACATTCCAAAGGGAATCTGCTCTATTTTGATCACTCCCACAGACATGCTTATTTCCGAACTACAAACTTTTATACCAGAACTTCTGTGATAATTTGAACATTTGTAACAAAGACTGTTCATGAAGCTGTTTAATGTCTACACATGATAACTGCTCCTTCTATATCAAGGTCAGCGACAAGGCAGATTTGATTGTTCTAGTGATTTTGACAAAAGTTTAATAGACACTGCAAAGTCACTAATTTAACGAATGAGATTGTGTGGCCGTTTGAATTGAGACCACAATCTTTTAACAAAGAATCGTGCAGCTTTTATATACATGTACTGTATGTGTGTGTGTATATATATTGTTGCTTTAGTGCCTACATAAAAGATTAGTTCTTTAGTCTTTGGGTCATTATATTTCTCACAGATTTCTGAGAGATAATATAATGTAAATATGAGAATATAATGTGAACTCGCAAATGTGAGAGAAAAAGTCCCAGGATTTGTGACATAAAAGGTTGCATTTAACTTTATAAGGGGATGCTATGCTATGCTTACAGTAAGTCGCATTTTAAGGGGATGCAATGGGGGTCAGTTAAAATTTTTAGTTGACAAAAAATGTGATAACGGAACAAAGCAGTTAGTAAAACTGCCATGTTGTAGTTTTCATATAGAGTTATTCTGTGAAGTGTGAAAGATTTCTCTCAGTGAAAGGGCACTCTCTTCGGTATTAGCAGAATACATGTGAATACCAAAGTATGATGTTATGTTTCCCAATGCAGGCTGTCCTCTCTACTACTTTCCCTCTTCTATCTTTTTTTTGGTCTTCACACATGTTCATTGGAGGTGCCTATTTTCCTAGAATTTTCTCAACCCTCCTTCCAAAGGTCATAAATTTGACTCTTAACTATCTCTATGAAGCAGAGATTGCGCACGGCAGGGGCGCGAGTTCAGCGCTCTTTCTGCCACCAGAGCATTGCCTCCTAGAGTTCTCTCCTGTCATCAATTGCTTGATATGGTTGTCTAGGTTGTTTATTTGTTCAGTTTTTTCTATTTTGAGAGATACGATTATGTATTATGTGCATTGTATTTGATTTATGATTTATTCATATTGTATGTATATTTTATGGAAATATTGATATGAAATGTAATTATTGCTTTCCATTTCTTTAAAAAGCACATTTTAAAATAGCTATTTGTTGCTATTGCTACTGAAATTAATATAATCTCTTCTCTCTTCTCTTCTAGGTATGCCAAATAGCGTTGGTCCAGTTAGTAAGTAAACAAACTCATAGATCTAAATAAACAGGAAGTGCGAGATGAACAGCTTTGCTTCTCACTTTACCTCAAGTCCACTTCTGGTTAAACGTTAATTTCTGATTTCTATATAAACTGTGCAACTGTGATTGGTTTGAAAGTTAATTAGAACATGGTTAAGGTAGACTGTTTCTAGAAAGCAGCAGTTCTGCCAGATAAATGCCACAGGGCCTTAGAAGCAGGGAGAAAAGCAGGTAATATCTGGTATTATCTGGTCCTGCCAGAGGCCTCATAAGCCAGCAGACAGATATAGTTACAGGTCCAGGGAGGTTGAATATGAAAACTAGAGGCACAGAGATATTAAACAAGTCAGAATGTATGTTGAGCTCTGAATATTTGAACACGCTTCACTTCTCTTGGGTCCAGGACAAATATACACATTTCCTCTTTGGATAGATTGGTGTAACATAACATTGGTTTAGATTCACATATGGATAGATTGGTGGACAAATCAAATATTCAATAATGAACATTGGAATTATTACTGGTTGATAAGGATTTATACATACATAATAGTTGCCAATGAAAACTTGTTGAAAACAAAAAACTTGCACTATAAGTTGCACTTTTAATCAGAAATGTACGTCAAACCAAGTGAATATCCCCTTCTCCTCAAGTGTGTTTTGTGTTTGGCTGTAAAGCATGGCCTGTCATTTCAGCATGGACTCACTCCATTATTTTCTACTCAATCGTCAGACCACCCTCAGACATGCTACTGTACCATGAACATCCACTCAGTGTTCTTCATGGTGAATTTACACACCTCCATCCAGAAAGACACAAAGACGAGACAATCACAGTACAACTAGCGTCCCAAAGAGTTTGATGATACTTTAGCACCAAAACAGAGCTGAAGCCATAAAAACGGTCCCCTGACCATCACTATAACAATTATAAACACTATTTTCTCCCTTTCAGAAAAACTAGAGCGAAAGAGCTTGTAAAGAATGTCCTTGAGGACAGAAATGTTTTGCCCGAGACTGAAAAAGAAAACACTGCAGTTTCCTCAGAGTTGCTTGAGGGTAATTGAATTCTTTATTGACTTTTCCCAATTCTATTTCAAGTTTATTAAGCCTGCCAGAATTGCCTAATGCAGGCATTAAAGCAAAATTAATATTTTAAGATGAGATTTGGCTGTACAGGATTGCATTTCATTACCGGGATGGCATTGATTAAAAGCTGTCACTTCGTATTCATCCAATTATTATCCAAATTTTTACTAACAAAAACATTAATGAAGAGCAGATGTGATCATGCATCACTCCTAATCACTTGGTAATACTGAACACATTTTATATCAATAATAAAGTGTTCAACGTTGTCCCGTGGGTATCATGACACTGGCTTTTGCATGTGTGAGTGTCATGTAATGTAATGAAAGAGGACAGCTGGATTCGTCCATCACTCGGAGAGCAGATAACTTCCAAACTGTTAGTAAATCCAATGGTTGTTCATTCTTTGTGTCTATCTGGAACTATCGATCTATCTTTGCAGTATCTATCTGAAAACGTCCATGAAAAAAGTGTTTCTCCAAATGTAAGATTAGTTTGATGGATCCAAATATTTTTTTAAGTTAAAAAAATGTACTAGTTTACAAATTAAAGCCTAATCACATTTTGAAACGATTGTAAAAACATTAATTTTTTTCCCTTGTATGTTTTGAGGTATAATGAGTATTTAAAAAGTCAATAACTAATCTAAACAATGAGAAACACTTTATAATGTTGACACCCCCTCCGCTCACGTTATCTTATTAATCTTACAAGAATAACTATTTGTTTTTCATCTTTATTTTCTATCATAATATATTACTGGAGCTTGAACTGAAAACTCATAGTTATTTTCCCGGAATTCCCCGAATCACATGGAAAAATCAAAGAAAAAGAGTCATTTCTCCCAATGTGATTGGACATAGAGGCCATTGCACAATGGTTCTTCCAGAATGGTTTCGTCTGTCAGTAACCTGCGTGTGCATGCATCTCGAGTTCCCAACCACCATGCTATGTCCCTGGTGAAAATAAACATCTAATCCCAATTCATAGATGTGTCCTCACTGGAATTCCTGCACCCTTTCCTCGTTTTACACACTTTGCCCCAAACACTGAGGTCAACTATGAAGCAGCACATAAGGGACTTAACCATGTTTGTGTTGGATGGAAGAAACGTTTGGTTTGGTCCTTTCGCTTTAATGCTGCCTCTGAAATTGACTGAGAGACTGTCCCATTCCCAGTCTTAATATTTCCACATCTAAGGAAATGAGTTGTATGTAATTATGAGGATATTCTAATCAAATCATCTTTTCAATTGATTATTAGCTTCATCTTTTTTTGTTCATCCAGAAGCACACTTCAATTGAACCAATTTGATGAATTGAGCATCTACCTCAAGCAACCACGATTACACATGCACACAATTTAGTCTCACATGGTGCATCTTAAAGACTGACACAATTCCCCTTCATCTCTGTCAGCTGTCATTCCCATGTATAATATAGAGTCAGCCTCAACACACGGCTCAATTACATACAATCTCTAGAGATGACCTGTGATTGGTTTATTGGTTGCTTGTTCTCATCGAGCTTATCAGCTCAACTTTATGAATGACCCATCTGGAGATGTTTGTAGCTGTTTATGTGTACGAGTCCAAACTGGACCCGTCCTAGAGCATCTGACATCCGACTGCCAGTGCATTCAATTAACACCTGATTTCTCCTACTTGCATGCAGTTCGGCAGAACATTTCATCCCTAGGTGTCGCTAACCGAAATCAAGGTAGGGTATACTTTCAACTTGGATAAAATTTCCTTTGATCTGACTCTCAGAACATTTTTAGACTGCTATAAGAGTGAAACAGCTCCAGCAGAAGTTTGCTGACAGCTAGTCTTTTTTGTATATTTGTTGTGTACTGACTCATTCCAGATGGACAAACATATTATATTTTCGTTTTCTCTTTTACGTATGAGTTTCTGACATGTCTGAGAGCTGTGAGATTTTGGAGCAATCAGCATTTCTAAGAAACAAGCTGAACAGCAATAAAGACACACAAAGATGATTTAAAGCATTTTGCCCTTCATTTTAATTAGGAATGGCGCTCTCTCTTGGGCCCTCTCAATCTTTTCTCAGCCCTCCTGGGGAGTTTTCATGGCTGTTTTACGTATACTGAATCAAGTTAATACATTATGCAGAAAGACGTCCAAAGAGAAACTTGCACACAGCAGGCCTGAATAAACAGTGGTTTTGATTGAATTGGGGGTTGGAGGTTAGTAAAGGACATAGTGCTCATTGCAACTTGGATTGATTTGTGAATGCATGATGAGCTGATAACTTTGGGATTGTTCTGAGCCCCGTTGTTCTGCTGTTGCGTCGGACTGGCAGCGGGATGTAGGGATCTAAGCCTTGCGTGCTCTCACACAAGAAGCCTGGGAAGCTCAACCACACTAATGCCAGCTGAGCAGTTTCTGCCAGCAATGCGGGCTTTTTTTCTTTTCCAGAGCCATTGAAAACTTCCAAACCACAACAGCTGCAAGGAATGGAACGTGCGCTGTGCAAACTTATGTTCTTTTGTGTCTATTTTTATCATTTATGACTGAGAAACAGGATTTAAATAGTGTGCATTCCTGTTTTATTGTCAGCATCATTCTTCTTTTGGTACGGACATTATGTAATGTTCATATTATGATTTATGGTTTCTGTTGATTTAATGTTTTTGTTTGATTTATTTTGTCTATTTTGTCCAGTAGCTCCTCAAGTTGCTTTGTCAACCGTTCCTTCTGTACAAGTTGCAAACAGTAAGAGAGGTAGGACTCGATTCATATCCTCTCAGTAGTCTGTGTCAGTGTATGTCATCCAAATGACCTCCCACCACCGTCCTTTGAATGAATCCAGAGTGAGTCCTGTACTTTCTGTACGTGCAGAACACCTATCCCTGACCTTACTTGTCCCACTTTTCAAAGCATCAAGATGTACCAGTCAAAATATATTGATTTTATTGTTTAATTTGTTGTTGTTGTTCATTTGTTAATTTACTCCATCCTGAATGAGCATGGAAACTCTGTCCAGAATGCTTTTGGGACATGAGTTTTTGAAATTTTTTAGTTTTTGAAATTCGAGACTTGATGAATCAGAAGGGAAAGCATCATGTTGACTCGGTCGGATTAATGTGTTGTACACAGTCAGATCCGGGTTTGGATGAGAACATTGAATCTGATATAATTCCGCAGTGGCACATGGGCGAGAAGCCTGTCAATGTTTTTGTTAAAGTGATCCTTCTAAAGCATTTTTCAGACAGAATGATTGACATATCCAGGCAGCTTTAGAGAACTCTTTACAGGAGATATGTCTGTCTCGACTTCTCCAGTTGGGGGCAGGGGGAAAAGGTTGCTGAGGAGGCCTGACCTCAATCCAGATGTTGATAATGAGAATCCCTCCATTTCTCCCGAAAGCCCTGGAATCATCTCAGGAGGGAAGGACGTGGAGGCTTTATGAACGAGAAGATTTGTCAGGCGCGTTGGACGAGGGTGCTGGCCAGTCGGTCGACCAAGTGTCCCTGGCAGGCCAGGGCGCCACTTTGTTATGTTATGCCAAGAGCAGCATCCGAGCATTGAGATTCAACTTCACTCTGAAACTAGGACAGATTCCTTGCGGGTCCTGAATAAACGTTGTTTGGTTTCTTTGGAGGCTGTGGGGAAATAGATAGGAAGTTATTTCTGATTTGGTTGTGCTATTTCTCATTTTGGAGCTGACAGAATCAATACTGAAAAAAGTGCTTTGTCTTTCATTTTTATGGCAGTATTTCTGTGGAGAGGATACAGTTTGTGTACCCATTTTTGACCTGAGAGGCTTTATTTCGGGGGCATAGAAAATTGAAGCCATTGTTTTATTCTCATGTTTGAAAGTTCCAGCTCCTTCACTACACCCTTCCATCATTTCTTTGAGACAACTCTCCATGAGCAATAGAATATAAATACTGTGGATGTAAATTTCAAATCACATTCTTGCACTTTGCATTCTGCCGAGTTTGAAAATTACATCTGCTCGTGTTTGATTTCCATGTAACATTCCTGTTCTTATTTTCCTCTCCATTGTTCTGGTGTGCTCGAGGCGAACTCTTTAATAACAACACCGCTTCTCCATTCATCTTAAGGTGATCGTACATCTAATACCGCTGGCTGCATCCATGGCAGTGCCTGCCACCCTTCCGCTGTTTCAGATCATCCAAACCTCGCATGCCATGGTGCCCCTCTTCTGCAGCGCCGCCGCAACTCGCACACACTTACCCTAAACATAGCCACATCTCTCTCCCCTTTTTGCAAGACTGTGAATGCTTCAGTCACTCCAATCGCTGCAGTTACATCGAGGTGCTAAACACCGTCATTTGCGTGAGCTGTAAGCACAACACTAGAGGGCAACACTGCCAGCTGTGCAAGCTTGGATACTACCGCAATGCCTCAGCAGAGCTGGACGATGAAAATGTTTGCATAGGTCAGTCCTCCAGCACTCCCATCCACCAACATGGTGTATCGCACATCACACACCCTCCCAAAATCTACCATTTGGCCTTCCCTTTCTATTGCTCCATCATCCTCCATCTCTTCACTCCCTTCTTTGTGTCTGTCCATCTTTCTGTCATCACCCGAGTCTCTTCACGCATGCTTGTGTGAGTCAGCAACGTCACATTGAACTGCATCCTTCCGGTATTTGACAACAACACCAGTATATGATGCAATGATACATGGCCGATTATAACAGAAGACACTGTCTGAAAAAATTGGCATGTTTATTAGTGTATATTTTATTGTTCATTGCAAAGCTCAGAGAGGAAAAGAAAAGGTATCATGAAGCAGGAACAAGAAAAGACAAGAAAAAACTAAAGACAGAAAGGTGTCATTTCCCAGTGAAGTGTCTTCGAGGGCTCACACCCACAGAAAAAGGTGCTGCGTGATGCATATGTCACTCTAGGAAAGAAGCAAGAGAAAGAAGAGAGGTGTCTGGGAGCAGGTCACGGCTGTGTGACTTGCACTCACATCTTTAGGTGTTACAGGTCACAGACTCTGACCTCTACCTCAGTCTGTACAGACAGGAGGGCCACAGAGCTGTCAAAATATGTGAAAAGTGCATATTGGGAGAGGTTTGTGTTAGCGTTTTAGCTAATCATTAATAATTGATAAGCATTAATGTCTTCTACCTACTGTAGAAATAAAACAAGTATCTGCTCTGTAGCAAAAACTTAAGGCTATATTTACACATATAGAGAGTTGTGTTAAATTTACACTGAAAAGAAGTAGCTTCTCCTTACGCCCCCCCAAAAAACTAACAAAATAAAAACTTGTGAGTTGTGAAATCCCATTACATTAGCGTTACATACATCCGATTTTCAGACTACATATCTAAGACTCACAGGAGAATTGATCACATTTGCTTTTTTTTTTTATCACAAACACTTTTATATATTCAGTAGGACAACATCTGCCAAGAATATTGTCCCAAAATGTAGGTTATGAATTGCACTTCAGTACCAAGAAAGTAATCAGACCCTGTGTAGATGACCAGATGTCTTTAGACCAAATGTTAGTAGGGGTGATCCATGACCATTGGATTAAGTCAAGTCACGTTTTCTCTCGCTCTCTCTCTCTCTGTTCAGTCTTGTTACACTCAGAAAAACATTCTTAAAACTATGTTGCAAATGCTGTTTCACATTAACTTTATCATAATGGTGAGTCCTTAAAGGACATTTCCTGTAGTATCAAAAGATATAATTATGAGAATTTTTGAAGCGAAATAGTCAGTATTTGACTTTAATGCACTTGTGGACGGCAAACAACTCAACTAATCAGGAACCCTCCACCATGTGTCTTTCTTTTTCTCTTTTGTATGTTCCTTCCCTTCATGCCACTCATTTTTGGTGCTAAACTAAATATAGAACTAGATGTTCATAAAATTAAGCAGAATGCACAGTTCAGTCATTCTGTAACAGCCTTCATCGCCCTACACTTTTGCATTATGGGACTAAGACGTTAAACATTCACAAAAAAATGTTTTCCTCACTAAACTAAATGCCATTGTTTCCATTTTCCACCCTCATTCACCTTCCACAGCTGATGCTTCTCATTTTATGCCTTATGGAAGATGTAAGGTAAATATTCAGATATGCAGGTTACAAATCTGTCTTTTATAGACTAGCAATGTGCATGGAGGCAGCAGAGGCCACATTTTGAGCGAAAATGCCTTTTGTGTAGAAAACAGGGACTTTATTCATGAGCTGATCTGGGCGGCTGAAGACCACAGACCCCGTTTCTCCACTGTGTGTATGTGTGTGTCTTGTTTCTACAGACTGTAATTGTAATCCCATTGGCTCAGACACTGATCGCTGTAATGGCACAGGATATTGTAAATGTAAGGAGGGAACGACAGGGGCTAAGTGCCATGAGTGTCTACAAGGATATTTGTGGGACAATGGCTGCAAATGTAAGTAGAACCTCCAACCAACCAACCTGCAGCTTCAGTCCCCTGCTCTCTTTTCCCTATCTCTCTCAACCCCCCTCCTTTCTTCCTTCCCTCCTACTTTTTTCTCTATTTGCTGCTGCTTTTTTGGCTTACCCGGGAATGAGCAGCTTGGTTTGCTTACAGCACTTGGGAACAAAAAGAAGAGAAAAAAACTTGGACTGACTTCCATCCGAGGCTCAGTCACACCTGTTATACTGCCTTGTTAGTGGTTTAACTGCATATTCAATTTTGAGGGAATTATTATCATCATTTATTAGAATTGTTTTTATTAATAGTATTACTGTAGAAGTTTTCTAAAGCACAGAGATAAATCGTGCAAACAAATCTCGGCAGAATCCCATGCATGTGCATTTGTGCAGATGAACGCAGACAGCTGAGCTAATATTTGAAGTGAGCAGAACATTTGACGCCTGCACTGTGTTATCTGGCTGTTTGTTGTTATGGCCGCATTCTGATGGCTGGTTTTCTCTCTTGGCTCCAAGTATTGAGGTTGAAACAATGCGTAGGTCAAGCATTGATTTGTATTCTTCAATGGGCTTCCAGCATCAAAGGTCAACATTTAACAAAGCCTCAGATAACACAAAGGGATTTTGGATGTAATAATGTAAGATGGAGAGTCCGGTAAATATTGAGTTCAGAGCAGCTTTGAATGTAACTGTTTAGTGTGAGAAGCAAAAATTCACACCATCACATGTCACAAGATTAAAGTAAATCAGAGAGTTTGGCACAAATGGAGACATTACGGTCTGTTCTAGAATATGTACTTGAAGAGAAATGTTCTTTACACACATCCATTTCCCACCAGCATTACCATGTGACTGGTATGCACTATGGTAACGCACCATAACCATTTTAATTTGATGTTGTCATCAACACAGCCACTTTTTTTGTTAGATGTCCTAGATAACAAATTTAAGTTTATCGCATTTGTCTTATTAAAAGTCTCAAAGGCCAAAATGTGTGTGATAAATGAAATCTAACACTCGTTTTCCTGATCCCGTCCATCTGTATGCAGATTTCGGTATGCAATTAAAGCTCAAATCTTTCTTCAAATAAGCCTTTTCTTCTCAGCGCACCATGCAATCTACTGCTGTTCTCGATAAATATTATCCCTCTTATCAAAAGCAAACCCAATAAATGACTCAATTTATTCTCTTATTATGGTTTATTTACATGCAAGCAAATTATGAATGCAGAATTGGAGGCTGAAGCACACTTTTCCTTGTTATGTGTGCACATGCTTTAAACATATACAAACCTTCTGTTGCTCTCTTAAAATAGGTACTCATATTTATTAGATGAAACTGCCTTTCTGTGCTTGGGCTCTAGAGAGCGTGGGGTAGGATATGGAGGTTAAACTGTTTGTTGGATATGAGAGATATATTCTCAACCAACAGCAGAGTAAAGAGAGTAAATAGATTCCATGCCCCTTTATTTTGGAAGGTAAAGGTGTTTGCTAGCATCCATACCAGCTATAAATCACTGACTTCTTGCCTCAGCACCTTTTTCTGGTCATGAGGGAATATCAAAATGAGGAGACAGAAAGAGTTGAACTCACTGGGTGAACCAAAAAGACCCAAAATCTTGAGAGATACATTACCTAGAAACTGTGCCTCTTTTAAGTCTGTCTTCAAATGTAGCACAAGAACACTCTTGCCAAAGGCCACGGTTGTGGAAAAGGTAATCGATCAATTCGCTCTTTCCCCGCAAAGAGTCGTTCTAAAACTCTTTCCACAGACACAATCAACTCATTATCTCTTACCTCTTTCTGAACAATCTCCTTCTCGTGGACAGTTTGGTAAGAGGCAATATTGATGTCTCAATTGCAAACAGTCAATATGTCCTACACATCTTTTTAAAAGAGGTTCATTTATAATAGGAAACATCTTGTCTATAAAAGAGCATTGGCCAACTTGAAGCTTTAAAAATATAAAAACACACAATGAAATAAAAGCTCCTATCCATAATCAATTAAGCCTTTTTTATAAACAGTTATTTTTCATCTTTATCATTTGGAAAGGCCAGGCTAGACAAGTTGAAAATGTGCTCAGAAAAAGACAGTTGATAGTGATTTCATAACTAAACCAGAGACCCAGAAGTAAAACTGGTTTAAATTAATTATTTGATTATCTAAGTTTTTTTCCTAAAGTAAACTAATTAACCTCACTAAACTCCTGTGATCTGAAAAGAGAGGGCATCACAATTACCATTCTCTTTCACAGAATAGATGCCTATTTCGAACCTCTGAAAATAATCTCAATCGTATTCAGAGGTAATTGTATACAGTAATACGTCGGTTTACAAGTGACTTAGTATATGAGCAAATCTGTGTACGAGCATTGTATCGGAGTGCGAGATGAATTTTTTTTTGTGGAAAAGTCCTAATGCTCAGCGTCTTCGTGCACATTTTTACTGGAAATATCCTAACGACAGCCTCTCACAAAGCCTATCACCCCTTAACTCGTTAAGCGTCACTCGGTTTGGTTGCATCATTCACCACAGTGATACTTTTATAAGTGAATTACAGCGGTTTTACCTCGTGTTGTTAACATTAATTGTGATCGCTATTGTTCACGTAGTGAAATATATACGTACAGTACAGCATATAGACAATGACCTCGAGATGAGGAAGACGGTACGAAATTCCCCCTCTAAGCAATAAAACCCTCCTCTCGTCTCCTTCACGCCAGCAGCGATGTTACTCAAAGCTAAAGTGCGCGTTACAGTAAATTGTCAAGTTTTTTTTAGAGTTTAATTGTCAATTATTAATTAGTATTTATATGAGATCTTAATGGTTATAATTTTAAATGTAATGGGGTAAAACCAAACAAAATATTTAAAATGGGCATTTATGGTCATGTGGAACGAATCGAGTGATTTTTATTGTATTCTTATGGGGAAAATTGTTTTGGTGTACGAGAATTTTGAATTACAAGCTCGCTCTTAGAACCAATTAAACTTGTAAACCGAGGTATTACTGTATTAAGTTTGTTCTAACACCCATACATTGCTTTAAATTAGGACACTGATTTGACACAAGGCAAGTTGTTAACAATAACATTTGAAATCAGATTACGTTGTGCTCTTATTGTTGTAATAATTTCTTAACATTTGGAACTAGACTGATGATAAACGGACATTAAGAAGTGTCTGATTTGCATGTCGTTACTAACTAATATTAATGAGATGAATAATAATTGATCGCATTCAATCTTTATGTGCAAATCACTGATCACTCAAACAGCTTGTTCATCTTGCAGATCTTGAGTCTTGTTTTGCGGTACGAGTGTGGGTTTTCACGAGGGAACGATTGATCTGCATCGTAAAAAGACTCGGCAGTGATGAACAGGGGGAATTATGGACACAAACAGGGGCTCATTTTTCCCTGACTCAACCATAAAGCCCGTATCCACACAGGAGATGGAGAGAGAGAAGCTGGAGACCATGTAGTTCTGCCAGCTCCCTAATCAGCCTGTTATGACTGGGAGAGTTACACCTCCTCTCTCTATCATCCAGCTCTTCCTGTCAGCTCAGTCCATCCCAAAATAGCTCAGTAACAGCCATTAAACAAATGCTGCAATGCTCAAGGCCTCTCAGAACCATTCCTCAAGCTGATGGAGGTCGATGCTCGCGTGTTAGATGATTATTTTCCAATCAGCAGGTTTACAGTGATTTTCCAACTTTGATGGAGACGTGAGAGGCATGGCTTTTTCATTGGTTTTTATTTGTCTCTGCTGGTTTTGCTAGTTTGCGCTGACATTTTTTTGCCTGAAGCTTGCTCAACAGCTTGCATCCAAAGGGAGCAGGTCTGGCCTTGGTGTCCCTGTTGTTAAATATACCGATGCCCGATGCGTTTGAGGAGAAAGCAATTCATTGTCAAGGATTTGTAGAAACCTGTAGTTTGGGTTAATGGCAGCGCTGATGTCTCTTGAGTGACATTTTCTTGAATGTTTAAAATGAAACCAGACTAATTATAGTACTTTAACTTACATACAGTATATAATTTTGAGGTGGCCGATGAGCAGGGATGCCAAGTACACCTTTTTTAAGGGAAAAAAAGTCTATCAATATTTTTCACTTATGATTTTCTAATAATAATAATGATATTAAGTTTTCTACTTGTGATTCATTTCAATCAATACTTTGCCTGCACTTTGTATTGACTATTTCTGTCTATTTTCAGCAATAGACGAATATATGATATCTCAGGATAGAGCTCTATGTAATCATAGAAGTGTTCATACTTGTTTGGGTATAGCCTGTGAGTGTGTTTTTCTTCTGCTTACCCTTTTCCTCTCAATGCCACAGCCCGGGTGTGCGACAATGAACTTCTGCGTTGCCAAAACGGTGGCGTGTGTGTGAACAACATCCGTTGTCAGTGTCCTTCAGCGTTCACCGGCCTGCTGTGCGAGAAACCACGGTGTGAGAACGAGCCGGGCGGCTGTGGAGGGTCGGACTCGGGCCAGGCTTCCCTCCGCCCCCCTGCTCCGATCCTGCTTTTGCTACTGTTCACTCTGGGTCCCCTTCTCTTCATGGAGATCTGCTGGGTCACAGTCCTTTGAGAGGCAGATCTCTCAGTATGCAGCTACTTCTGTATGAGCAGCGCACCAGACCCACCGACACTCGGCCGGCCATGTGGAATGTGCCCAAATATCAAAGTGAAAATTCAGAGGATGACAGACAAAATATAATAAATAAATGCATCCGTAAAAATAGCATTTATAAAAACAGATTCAATATAAAAATCTAAAAGTGTAAAAAAAAAACTAAAAAAAAATAAAGGTGTTATTTATAGAATTTATCTGAGCATAAGCTTTTGGAGCAAATAAGAGGAAGTAGAGACGTGAACCAAGCCATAATAGATACTCACTCCCCTAACAAAACGAGAGAACGACAGGGATCGGAGCGGACAATACTCATCCCTTTCCTCCCTTTATCACCACGGCAACGGGAACTGCGTTCAGCCAGCGGCATGTACGAGTAAAGCCAGCTGCCGCCCCTCACCTGAGCCATTCTGGGTATCATGTTGGCTGTAGACTGCTTTCGGCTATTGTGACACAGAGCGATGGAAAACCGTCCGGATTGTGTGAACTGGCAATTAGGAAAAAAATAAAGATAAAGCAGTAATAAGACTTAAGAAAAGAAACAAGCATTCTTTGCTGTCAGTGCATTGTGGATATATGGCAACCTATTCAGACTGTCACATTTGATCTGCTTTCAAATTGAGCTCGTCCCGCCAACACCCCCGACTCCACCCTCAAAAATAAACTTTAGAGTGTCCTTTGTGTCAAGAGCCCCGTCCTTCCTCCACCATGTGCTTTTGTGAATGTTATTCTGTAACCCTTGATATATTTTTTTCAGATATTTTTTGGGGTTTCCTTTCAGTCTGTGTGATATGTAGTCACACTCAAGTGGCACAACCCCTATCCTCCCCAACAAATATGATTAATATCATATGACTTTATATGCTGAGGCCACGGTCAAAGATGTATGTTTTCTCCCAACAGATGGAGGTGCTTAGACAGTCATCAGTGTATTTAATTTTTGTATTAATACAGAAGTTATTTTCTTGACAGAGTACAGATTATGTAGATCAAACGTTTTTGTATTATTGCTGAACATTTTAGTGCGTTAAAATCGAGGTGCACAGAGATTTAAATATTCGATTATGTTTGTCTGAAGTTTGATTTTATTTACCCTTTGTTTTCCTTCAGTTTGATTGTGAAGTTTTCCTGAAGTATATTGGCAATGTGCTGGCATCAAAGAATATCAGTTTACATACAGTATATGTACTGACATGTAAAAAAAGACAAAAAAGAAGAAAATCACACCAAAGGACATTCTAAATGTTTTCTTGTTGCTTTAACACTGAAAAGTTTAAGTGAATAAAACTTTAAAAGGACTTTATGTAGCTGTTGTACTGTTTTATTTGCAAAATGAAGAATCTAAATTGCCCCTGAAACGAAAGCGTAATAAATAAGCGCATATGTCTTTATATAACACATGCATATAAATTGCATACTTTGCAGAACAGTGGAAAATGCTTTAAGCCTCAGAATTTTCTGCACACCATTTATCTCAAATTCAATACAGTAATGATTTGTTTCAGTGAAATGCATTATCGGATGGGCAAAATTAAATATTAACAGCTATTGATGTCTCTTTGAGAGCCTGTTTTATGGAGTTGGTTTTGCCTGTGACTAAACTGCACATCAATTGCATGGGTTTGTTTTAAACAGAAAGTTTTACAGCCATTTTCACCATTATAGAGCGTGTGACAACACAGGCCTGCTAAAAGATTCATTTCGAAGGAGAAGCTTCAGTGATTCTTTAGAAAGTGGATACTGATTTATGAATCTTCATGTGTCATGAATTTGTGTGTCTGCTTAGGAAATGTTTATTTCGTAAATTATTTTTTACACCACAGTGATACTTTAAGAAATAGATGGCATAGTATTATTTTCAAAATGGTTGTTTTAAAATATTAAATTGTTAAAGAATCTTTCAGTGGTATGGTATTATCACTAGCACTTTTACAAATTGCTATTTACATTTGTTTTCATAATTTTGTCTTTTTTTCCAGATGATTAATCATGTACTTTGAAATATTGTTCTTTTAAAACTGTTGAATCTGAGAATAAAGGGGATAGTGGATGATTGTCAACTTTAAATAATGATGCTGTATACTCGGACTACAGTCAGATTAAAGTATTTTTCAATCTATCTATCCATCTATAATAGACAGATTTAAAGAAGTGTTGACAAAGTTATTTTTAACTGTACACCCTAGCACAGATCAACTGATCCAGAGATGCTCTTGTATTTCTTCCCTGACTGAGAAAACTGGAGTTCATAACATCACCCCGTGAACATTTGTGGTATATTGGTTCAGAAATGCAACATTCCCTTTATCACGGCAGACACATGCAACACTGACAAAGAGAATCAACAATTCAGTGCATCTATATACTCAGCAGATCCACTGTGTATTCAATACATTCTTTGAACCAAGCCAACAAACAGGCTCAGCCAAAATCAGCTGCTTCATTCCTATTGTTCACTCCTATTTATAGGAGGAAAGCTATTGCAGATTAAGTAAAAATATCTTGTGTTTATATATATATTGATTTCTACATATTGTTTATTATTTTTTAAAGCAACATGTCAGATGTTCTTGCATCTGGAGTTAATCTGCCCTTGAACAAGGCAGTCTATTGATTTTTTAATCAGCTTTTCCATTTAAGTTCAGCTTCAGTAAACATGATTTCTTTAACTTTAGGCACATCTAACTTTTTCATTGATAAGAGGAATTAAAAAAGAAATAAAAACAATCCTGGGTTATAGACCTTATGGGTATAGACTCAGGGTAAGACTTTCAGTTCCACAAACTTTAATTTTTCATCAGTTAATATCACAATACGACTCATGGAAGTATTCAGACATTCGTGTTGCTGACCACTGCAGAATATGATTCTGGAAGACCCATCTGGAGTTCATAGCATCACAGCAACACAGAGGAAAAGTGAACCAAGGTTACCCAAAGAACTGCCGCCTGAAATCAGGCAGCCAACGGGCTTCGGTAAGATCATTATCCACCATACAGCAGCTTGCTTTTCTTCCCAGAACAAAAGCACAACTTTGGCTCGGCATCTAAGTCCTTCTCCTGAAGGAGTAATGGTGATATTTTCCCCTCGGTCGCTAATGGGAAAACACTGGCAACATGCGCTTTAAAAGGGGAAAACACGCACTGCATTTGGCATTTGGCTGCATGAGGACGTTCATTTGTCAGATTTGAAGGAATAGAGAATCCAAGCCAATTCTAAGAAGAACTGCTGGAGAGCAAAACAATGTGTATGGGTTCATGTTTACACACTTAAGGTGGAATACCTGAATGAAGTATAGTGCTGAAGAACATCCGTGAGCGCTGGAAAATCATGAAGGTCAAACCACTGTGGAAATGTAAAAGGTATTCAAGATTGTTTGGAATGAAATTCATTTCAACAACAAATAAAAAAGCCTCTGGAATGTGTGTGAGTAGCAACACCACAAAGAATAGTATTAAAACAAAGAACATTTTAATAAGATTTCAAAACAGTTCAAGAATCCCTACAGACCACAAGGATGCATTGAATATGGATAGCGTAAACATCTTAGGTAACACATGTAACCATGGTTCCCTGAGAATGGGAATGAGACGCTGCGTCCCTTAGGGGTTGTTTTGGAGGTATTTGGTAAGAGGTCAAACACTTCTTGTCGTAGCTAGGTGTCCCCGGGTGGACGCTACCTTTTTCTTTCTTTTTTTGCATACCAGGTACCCAGCAGGGTGCCACTCTTGCCACAGAAATAGCACCGAACACACATAGTTACTGGAGCGACTCTTTTATTTTCCATTCGAAGAGACTGAATTTCTGTGACGAAAGGAGGTCTACTAGCTAGTGGGCTTTAAGGGCGGAGGCCTCAGCACTGTAACGCCCCAAAATGAGGGGAGGGGGAGCAGAGGCTACCCCAGCCAGTGGAAGTCCTGACTTGAAGGGGCTTGATCAACACTCACAACTTCTAACCTTTAATGTTTTAAACATAAGATAAAATGTGAGTAAAATGAAATGGAATCATATCAGAAATAATTTAGAGTCTGTCACAGACATAACTTGACTATAGTTTGATTCTTTGTTCTGCAATGTAAATTACACACACCCATAGTGAAAACGGCAATTTTTCAATGAGTAACTAGATAAGACAGCTTAGAATGTATTTATAAACTAAAGAATCTTTTTCTACTATAAAGTACATTTTGTGCAATGGAAAGATTATAAATGTTAAAGGTTCTTCATGGGACCATCGATGCCAATAAAAATGTAATTTTCACTAGAATTACTAATAGGAAATGGTCCAATAGTGTTTGAATACAACAAGACATTGCATGTCCAGAGTTTTCATACGATACCCAAGAAAGTAGTGGTGGTTAGTTACGCAGATGATTCAACTGATATACAGCCTTGCTATGAACAATAGCGAATATTGGGAAATATCTAACCACTGAATGGAGTGACCAATCACAATCGAGAGAAGTCAAGTAAGGAAATCCACTTTTTCATTTAAAGGTACACTACCGGTAAGTAACATTTTCCTTACAATGACTTAATGCAAATTTCCCTTTCGTTAGGGAAGAATTGTGGATAAAAAAGTTCCAACTAATAGAGCCTAGTCCAGATTAATCCAGCACAACTTCATTAAGCCATCGAACCCAATGTGACAAATACATACAAATAAAAATATTTCCTTGCACAGACGAGTCCCTGGGGCAGAGGCAGGTGTATGACTGAAGATTATTCTTGCCATTTTCCGAGTTAGTTTTTCACACCTCTCCAGAATACAAAACTCAGAGATCCAAATATACAAGAATTATATTTCTCTCTCTCTTTCTCTCTTCCTCTCTCTCCCTCCCTCCATCTCTCTGTCTCAGAGGTACACGTACACTGACACCTTAGCAGCACTGCAAGCATATTTTCTCTGGCAGTGGGGAAATAGACTTCTTTTGCAGTATGGCCAAGATAAACTAAAGATGTAATGCATTATTTAGACCCACGGCATGCCCTTTCCAGCTGTAGATAAGCAAGAAGTGTGAACACCAGACATTGTGGATATAATTTCAATGGATGGATGTGTGCATACACACACACACACACATAGTTTGGAACAGCAATGCAGCTAAGAACCGAACGGTTTAACATTCTTCTCATTATAGATTGAGTATTTTCTGTTTCATAATCTGCTAGAAAGGTGTTTGAAAACAATGGCTCCACTGCGTTTTATTTTGGTGCCACTTCTGTTATGTATTTGAACTTCAAATGAATGAAAATGAAAATTTACGGAAGTCTTTTTGTTAAAGATATTTTGTAAAGGATACTTTTGTAAAGAATAAAGCTGTCTTTCACAATGCTTTATATGCTTTAGTCAGGCTCTGTCACAAATCCACATTAAATTAATCAAATCCATTGCTAATACCTCCTGATGTTTGTAGTTTTCCCACACAATTGTCAATTCCTAGAGGATGATGGCTATTCTTTTTGTTTTTGTTTACTTTCAGTAGATTACAAAAGCCTAACAGGATCAAAAACAATAATATTTAAACTTAAAGATTGATTAAGACATTCCCAGAATTTGAAAAAAACTAATAATTCCTTAACAATAAGCGCAGCCTCTAGTTGAACTGCTAAACAAAATCAACCAGACTAAAATATTTTTAAATTTGCCCTGTAGTGTTTGTACATTTATTTTCATAATTTTTTTTTAATAATAATTATATATATACATATATATATATATATATATATATATATATATATATATATATACACACATATACACACTAGGACATATGATGGGGGTATAGTGTATTTTAGTATTGTTTATATATAGCAGCTATTCATATTTTGAATTAGATTTAGTTTTAGTAACATTAGTATATGAGTATGTTTCATATGCTGCTAACAACATTCTTATTTTTAGTTATTTTAAAGTTTTCATCTAATGTTTTATATATATATATGCTTTAGTGAAGATGGCACAAACATTCATAAGTGCAATCTATATTTCTCTCTGTTCCTTCTTGTATTTTAGCTTTTCTGCAAAAATATGATAAAGAAACACAATATGAATGTCTTTTAGTGGTTTTATCTGCAATGTGTTACTATAAATTAGTCAGACAGACTTTGACTGGCCAAGGCCAAAGCAAACCTTCACCAAAGTATGTGTTGCCACAAGACTCTCCTTTATTGTACCAAACTGCAAGAACTATATGTGGGTTGTTGAGTTGATAATAATTACAAGTACTAAAGAAAAGCATTACTATTGAGCCAGACCCTAAGACCCGCCAAAAGTATGTAATCAACCACTTAGTATACAACTGTATACAAACACTTTTATTTATATTATCAATTAAAATCAGTTATACAGTTATAAGTTAACCAGTTATACAGACCTTTCAACAGGTTTTTAGGTAGGAACTGACTGTCTTCAAGGTGGTAAATCAAAATGTAAAGATCCTGTGTTGCACAAGCATTAAAACCTCCTTAGATAATCAGAGGTCATCTGAGATCAGAGCCTCTCATCCTCTTGCCGGTCCATCCCTCTGATCACTAGTTCTAAGACGTCCCACGACAGACATCCACTCAGCTAATGAATGTCTCACCACGGTCCCTCTGCCCTCCCTTTAAAGCTTTTTTTCCTCTCCACCATCACTTTTGTTGATTTGACCAAGGTTGAATCACTACAAAGTGTAAAATGACATTTTGGCTCGAGCACATCAAGGATGGTCAAGGTAATGAATGGCCACCAGATGTCTGTTATTAGGCTAATGTAGTCCTCCCTGCTTGTACCCCTTTATTCCTCCTAAAGCTCTCACTAGAGCAGCACAATCAGAGATGGGACTAAAACTACATGAGTTGGTATGATTTGATTTTGAATTTACTTATCCTAACCAATGATGCATTTTTAAAAATTGCTATTATTCACTTGTAGCATTTAAAATGACTGATTTTAGTTTTGTTATATTTACAATGTGTACACACTACCAGTTAAAAGTTTTTTTTCTCTTATGCTCATCAAGGTCGCATCACAAATCATAAATAAAAATAATAAATAATAAAAATAATATGGTGTAATCATATTACAATTTACAGTAGCTTTTTAAATATATATATTACAACATTGCTTCAGTCTTCAGTGTTATATGATCTTCCAAAAGTCATTCTTATATGTTCTAAAAAAAAATCTAAGGTACACATCATATTATTAATGTTGAAAACGGTTTCGCCGTTTAATACCTCTGTGGAATTTTTTCAAAAATCTTTGACTGTGAGCCAGTTTAACTAAACCAAAAGGAAACAGAAAAGTATTTACTGCCACTTGATCCACACAACTGCTGAATACAAGTATTAATTTCTTTAAAAATATAATTTGACCTACTTACTGACACTGCTTTTTAAAGTTGTGCGTGTGTGTGAGTGTTGAAAATATATATGAAAAAGAAATATAATGTGGATAGAATGGCTGAAAGGAATTGGTCTTGGAATAATTTGCTGAGAAATGTTCATATTAAAATCTTTCACTTTTCATTGCTGACTTGTATCAGTTCACAGTTTGAGACAGTGATGAGATCATCTCCATTTGCTTTTCTTAAATCACTGCTGCCTAGGATTTAGGATAAAAAAATAAAAAATAAAAAAACACAAGGCCAGAGCTTGCAAGAAACTGTTGTATGCTATCAGAAACCGGAAAGAAAACTGCCATTAGCCTTTAGAATAAGTTGAAAAGATGCAAATCTTACTTATCTGTAATCACGATTGGCAACGTACGGTTTTTGGCTAATAAAATAGCTTGGCATTGAATATCAGCCATGGGGAATACAAACACTGTAATTTCATGTGTTTCTTGTCCGACTGCCAACAGCCCCAACTGTGCAGTTTTTCTCCATGGATTTTTGCATTACGCACACAGATATTCAAAAATGTCAAGAAAAAAAAGAATGTGGGTTTAGTATTGTTTGTGAAGAACATATGGTGCAACCCGGGACATTATTATAAAAGCACATGTTTTTACACAAATGTTGCTACTCAGCACAACAAAGAAGAATGCAAAGGTCACAGATTGAGAGTTGTGAATGTGAATATATCAGACTTAAAATTCATAATATAGTGCAACAACATATTGAGAAGACCGCACAAACCCAACTGTGTTACTGCAGAAAGGAAAATTTCAGCCAAAACTAAAACAAAAAATCATTATTCACTCACCCACACATCATTCCAGTGTTGATTCTTTGTCTATGAAACACAAAAGATGTTTTGTGTGTGTGTGTGTGTTTTTAATATTCTGGTTCTGCCTTTCAATATAAACAAAGTGAATGAGATTGAAACTGTCAAGCTACAAAATAATACCAAAAAAGAACCATGAAGCCTTGACCTCTTGAAAAATATACAGAATAAAAGACTCAAAAGAGGTCAAAACTTCAAAATAAAAGTCAGACCAAAAGTAGAGCTGAAAACAAAATAGCAGCACAGGATAAAGTGGACATGTCACCTGTGTTTTGCACCTGTGCAAATACAATATAATATAATCGAAGAATGTGCTTTGTTTTAAACTAATCCTTTAAGGGGACGCGTGATTTACTCCAAACTTTGTCAACATGATGGCAAGACATTGAGAATACAGAATTGCAAACGCATTTTGGATTTCTTTAAGAGTGTTGCCATGGTGAGGGACTGACAAAATAAAGACAGAAAAGGGAAATGGAAAGCATCTCATATCTTCTATAAATTATACACTATTTATTTCTATTTTTGTGCCATTTTGCCATTTCCAGGCATCATACTCCTCATCTAAAGGCCTTTCCAATGCTAAATTATGAAGATCTTGAATTTGTCTCCTAAACAGCTTGGTTGTGGCGAGACAGCAAATATATGGTGAGCAAAGGGAAACAGAAAATGTGATTTTACATCTGCATGTATGGACTGGTTTTGATGAAACTTCAGCTGTGTATTCGTTGCAGGAGGCCGATCACATGGATGTGACTATTGTGAGCCAAAGTTAAAAAGCAACCAAGTGTGTCACTTTCAAAATGCTTTGAAATCAGCCCCTTATATTTGCCAAATTCACTTCAAACCTAGTCAGAATAATGTCAAGACATTGCAGATGTAAAACTGCAATGGGATTCTTGATATCTTAAATGCTGTTACCATTTTGATGCATTAAACAGTGTTTATGAGACTCTTACCATGCTTCAAATGGCATCACACAGCATTTCAGCATTTGATATAGGCCAAAGCTGGAAAAACTATGAATAAAAGTGTTCCCTTTCAGGGAACTCGAGCTGTGTCGAAGCACTAGGGGAAATAGCCTTGCGTGAGTCACGTGAAGATCTATGCAACCAATGAGAAGCGAACGCGTGTGAATGCGTCACTGCCGGCCGCAGCCGGTGACGTCATGAGGAAGAGCATAAAGCGCGTCTGAAACCGGGGCGCGTCAGCTCTGAATGCCTTCAGCGTGCTGTGTCTGTGCGAGAGTGGTTTTTGAGACTTGATAGCTTAAAAAATCAAAGAATGAGTGTGAAAAGTGTGGCGAGAGATGAACAGAGTTTCAGACCGTGTGTTTATCCCTGTCCTCGTTTTATAACGGGCAGGGATACACATGTAATGTGTGTTATCTGTTTAGGAGTGGAACATGCACGGTCGGCTCTTGAGGGCGCCGGCTGTAAAGACTGTGAGCAGTTTTCTCTGCATGTTCTCCGCTCCCGCCTGGCGGTCTGTAACGAGGCCGCCCAGGCTAGTGTTCCCCGGGGTTCGGGACCTGCAGCGGCCGAGGCGTTGCGGCGCTCTCAGTCCTGGGGTTCACAAATGGATCTCGCTGAGGCTGCTGGGGTGGGTCCGTCCTTACCTCAGCCCTCACGAGACCAAACGGGTTCCAGTCACGGGCACTCCTCGGGAGATGTTCGTGCTGTGACTCCAACATTAGCTTTGTCGAGTTCCGATAGTGAGATGGACTTAGCTAGTGTTGACCCGGCAGAGGAGGCTTCGCCACTCTCCTCGCCGGCGTTTGAAGAGCTAGTTGAGGTTGTGGCGCGAGCTGTCTCTCGTCTGGATATTGAATGGCCGGCGGAGACCAGAAGCGCCCGTCCTAAAAGAAGTATGTTGGACGAGCGTTATCTGCCGGCTCGCGTCACTCCCCCGCGCCGAGCTATGCCTTTCCTTCCCGATTTGCATGCCGAGGTATCCAGATCGTGGGAAAAGCCAGCCTCTGAGAGAGTTCATACACGGAACAGTTCGATGTATACGAATCTCGCAGGGGCTCAAAGCTATTGCTATGGGGGGATGCAGAAGGTGGATGAGGCGCTTGCGAGCTACCTTGTGCCCCAATCTGCGTCCTCCATTAAAGCTCCGGCGCTCCCCTCCAAGCCGATGCGCGTCACGTCGTCTTTGGTGGGGAGAGCGTACTCAGCCTCTAGTCAAGCCGCAGCGTGCCTGCACACCACGGCTCTGCTGCAGGCTTATCAGGCTGAGTTGCTGGGGGACCTCAACGAGGGCGGCGGTATCGGTCCGGAGACAGTGGCAGAGCTGCGCCGGACCGTGGATCTGTCTCTCCGGGCCACTAGGGAGACGGCCTACTCTGTCGGTCGCTCCATGGCAGCTCTGGTGGCTACGGAGAGACATCTTTGGCTCAATTTGTCTTCCATCAAAGATAGGGACAAATTTGTTTTGCTGGACGCTCCTCTGTCCCCTTCGGGCTTGTTCGGCGACGCCGTAAAAAGCGTTGTCGACAAGTTTCAGGAGGCTGCACGACAGCAGGTGGCGTTCAGTAAAGTTATTCCCCGCCGCCCTCCACGTGAGACCGCCAGTCAAAGGGGGTCTCAGAGCTCTTCACACAGGGCCGCTCAAAAACGAAGTGTCGCCACCCGTCTTCCTCCGGCTAATCCCGGGGGGTCGGGGCGACAGGCTCAAGCCTCTGGCAAGAGGGGCGATCTGAGGGCTGTCCTGAGCGCTAAGAAGGCTAAGAGCAAGCGGCCCTGACGCCAAGCCGCAACAAGGTGGTGTATCCCTGGAGCAGCTGACCAGTCAGCCCGCCATGGGAAAACCACCCCCTCTGAGGAGGGTCCTAGAGCACTCCACCCGGGAATCCGGAAATCCCGGCCCAGTGGTGGACATGCCATCAGCACCAGAGGCCAGCCCCGGGAGGCTGGTTCCCCTAGTAGAATTCCGGGATGCGTGGTCACGGCTACCCGGTATCTCTCAGTGGGTCCTGCGCACGGTCACCTTAGGGTACGCCATTCAGTTCGGGGTCTCACCACCCCAGTTCTCGGGGGTCCTACAGTCTGCTGTAGGCCCTCAGCAGGCTCTGGTCATGGAACAAGAAGTAGACACTTTGCTGGCGAAAGGGGCCATCGAGTATGTACCCCTCGCAGAGAGCAAGTCCGGGTTCTACAGCCGGTACTTCATAGTTCCAAAGAAGGATGGAGGGTTGCGGCCCATTCTGGATTTACGTCTCTTGAATCGTGCGGTCAAGCGTCTAAAGTTCAAAATGCTAACGCTCAAACAGATCGTAGTGCAGATCAGATCCGAGGATTGGTTTGTCACAGTCGACCTCAAGGACGCTTATTTCCATGTCTCCATCCTTCCGCAACACAGGAAGTTCCTGAGGTTCGCCTTTGGGGGAAAGGCGTACCAGTATCGGGTGCTTCCTTTCGGCCTAGCGCTCTCACCCCGCACGTTTACGAAAGTCGTGGACGCTGCTCTAGCTCCCCTGCGGTCACGGGGCATCCGTGTCTTAAACTATATAGACGACTGGCTTATTCTGGCCCAGTCGCCGCAGTTGGCGGAGCAACATCGAGATGTAGTGCTCGCACACATAAAGGAGCTGGGGTTGAGGCTGAACGCCAAGAAGAGTGTCCTTTCTCCTGCTCAGAGAACCACCTTCTTGGGAGTCGTCTGGGACTCAGTAGCGATGTCGGCCCGGCTTTCCCCCGGGCGCATCCAAGTTATCTGTTCAGCCGTCAAGAGCATCAAGTTAGGCCAGCCACTCACTGTCAGACACTTCCAGAGGGTGTTAGGGCTCATGGCAGCGGCTTCCTGCGTCATCCCGTTGGGCCTGCTGCACATGAGACCCCTGCAGTGGTGGCTAAAGACCAAGGGGTTTTCCCCGAAAGGGAACCCGCTTCGCATTATCAAGGTCACGGGGCGATGCCTACGCGCCTTGAGTATGTGGAAGAATCCTTGGTTTCTGTCTCAAGGCCCAGTGCTAGGGGCTCTGGCTCGGAGAGTCTCTCTCTCGACAGATGCCTCCCTCTCGGGCTGGGGGGCGGTCTTGAGAGACCGCTCCTCACAAGGTCTATGGAACAGTCGGCACCAAACCTGGCACATAAACATGTTAGAGTTACTGGCGATCCGCAAAGCACTCCGTGCGTTCCTACCGGACCTTCGCGACCACCATGTCACTGTTTTCACCGACAGCATGACTGCGGTTGCGTATATCAATCACCAGGGGGGTCTGCGTTCGCGACCACTTTACAAGATGGCGCGACAGATCCTCCTCTGGGCCCAGGGAAAGCTGCTCTCCATTCGGGCGGCTTACATCCCGGGGGTCCAGAATGTGGGAGCAGACGCCCTGTCGAGACAGGGGGCGAGACCAGGGGAATGGCGACTCCACCCCGAGGTGGTGGAGCAAATTTGGGAAAGGTTCGGAAAGGCACAGGTCGACCTGTTTGCCTCGGTAGAAAACTCCCATTGCCCTCTGTGGTTTTCACTCACACATCCAGCGCCTCTGGGGCGGGATGCCGTGACGCAGGCATGGCCGAGGTTACGCCTGTATGCTTTTCCCCCGATCGCTCTGCTCCCGGGAGTTCTGGCCAAGGTTCGCCGGGACAAGGTCCGTCTCACGCTAGTGGCCCCCCACTGGCCGTCCAGAATATGGTTCGCGGACCTTGTGTCCCTCCTCGACGGGGTCCCCTGGGAGATCCCGATCAGGAGGGACCTTCTGTCCCAGGCGGAAGGTTGCATTCTTCACCCGCAACCAGGGCCGTTGAAACTGTGGGTCTGGCCCCTGAGGGGGCCCAGCTCATAGAGGCCGGTCTCTCAGCCGAGGTTGTTGAGACCATCCTGCAGTCCAGAGCTCCCTCCACGAGGAAACTCTACGCCTTGAAGTGGAAGCTCTTCACTTCTTGGTGTAGTGAAAGGCAGCTGAACCCAGTAACCTGCCAAATTGGCAAAGTACTGGAGTTCCTGCAAGAAAGATTTGTGGCAGGGCTGTCCCCCTCCACCTTGAAGGTCTACGTGGCTGCTATAGCGGCTTGCCACGTACCTCTGGGTGGGGTGTCCTTGGGCAGGGACCCCCTAGTCACTCGTTTCCTCCGTGGTACATTAAGGCTGAGACCTGCGGCACAGACCAGGGTGCCTGCCTGGGACTTGTCCATGGTACTCCTAGGCTTGTCCCAGCCACCCTTTGAACCTCTAGAGGGTATCTCTATCAAGTACCTCTCGCTAAAAACCCTTCTTTTGCTGGCTATCACTTCGCTTAAGAGGGTCGGGGACCTTCAGGCCCTCTCAGTGGCCCCATCATGTCTTGAGTTTGCGCCCGGGATGGCGAAAGCTTTCCTCCACCCGAGGCCGGGCTACGTCCCCAAGGTTCCCACTAATGTGGCTCGGTCTGTCACGCTGCAGGCCTTCTGCCCTCCCCCATTTGACGATCATGAGCAGTAGCACAAGAACAAGGTCTGTCCAGTGCGAGCACTGGACGCTTACGTTCACAAGACTGCCACATGGCGTAAGTCGGACCAGCTGTTCGTTTGCTTTGGGGCCCCCGAGGGTGCCCCAGCTTCCAAGCAAACTCTGAGCAGGTGGATAGTCGAGGCTATCTGTCTAGCTTATGAGTCGGCCGGACATGCTTCTCCTTTGAGGGTCCGAGCCCACTCCACTAGGAGCATGGCGGCATCCAAGGCTCTCCTCTCCGGAGTCTCCTTGCCTGACGTTTGTGCTGCGGCTGGCTGGTCCTCGCCGCACACATTCATGAGGTTCTACCAGCTAGACCTCGATGCCGCCCCGGGAACCAGGGTGCTCTCTCAGTGAGCTGGGACACACCCGGATGCTGACCTCGCTGAGGTGGCGTTGGCATAGCGTTCCCCTAGTGCTTCGACACAGCTCGAGTTCCCTGAAAGGGAACGTCTCGGGTTACTTATGTAACCCTGGTTCCCTGAGGGGAACGAGACGCTGTGTCTTGGCCTCAGCTCCGGGCGCATCCGGGCCCGCTTCAGGCATTCATGGCTGACGCGCCCCGGTTTCAGACGCGCTTTATGCTCTTCCTCATGACGTCACCGGCTGCGGCCGGCAGTGACGCATTCACACGCGTTCGCTTCTCATTGGTTGCATAGATCTTCACGTGACTCACGCAAGGCTATTTCCCCTAGTGCTTCGACACAGCGTCTCGTTCCCCTCAGGGAACCAGGGTTACATAAGTAACCCGAGACGTTTTATCTAAAGCGTATACATTACAAAACTAATGTGCCTGAATGTAAACCAGCTAAACATGAGATTTTATACTGAACCTATTATACTGAACCTATTTTATACTAAAGTATTTCATTAAAAACATCCAAATGAAAATCTGCTTACCTAGGTTCACCATGACTTCACTCATCTCCAGAAGTGATCGGGGGATTTTTTATTGTCAATGTTGCAGCAGTATTATGAAAAACTCTCTCTGTGGAGTTGAAGAGAATAGCTGATACCATATTTCTGGATGACAAATGAAAGTGGAATATACCTAGAGGCATTCTGGAAGAGCACAAGGGATTTGACACAGTCAGAGCGGGTAGTTCTTCAGGAACCAAATAAAAACAAGCATCTCTCCCGTCTCATAATTTTTCTGCCTCGTATAGAGCAACAAGCTGGATCAGGATGCTTAGGCCGACAACCCATAATGTTTAAAGGCTAAGAAATGGAGCTGTCAAATCTACATAGAACAGTTGTGTTTAATATTTATAAGCGTTAGGTTTGTGTTAGAGTTAGTTTTAAATCATGAAACAACCTTTGAAGCCCACTTTCACAATTGTGAGGTTTTCGTAGTGGAACAGGATATCGAGAAAAAAAAAAAAAATATATATATCTATATATATATATTAACCTGACTATATGCCTGTAAATGTTTTTTATTTTTTGTTTTTCTATCATATCCAATTGATAGTTTTTGGTCACGTGACTTTAGCCATCCTCGATATTGGCCATCCGAAGTGACACTTTAGATGTCACTTCAAAACATAGATATGAAGACAAAATCGGATTAATTGAAAAGGCACTTGTTCACCTCCAAGATGGCGGATGATTAGCGTAACAACAACAATACGTAACGTCACGTGAAATCTATCCATCAGATCCATTGCCATGAATTGAATCGGATTTCCTGGACTGTACAGAGCAACGCATGTCTGGATCCGGTAGCAGAAGAGACAGAAAGCATCTCTTTTCTCACTGCTGATACATGAAAACTAGACATTGTAAAAAGCAAGGTGAGAGATGCCACATCCTTCCACTGAGAGCTTCAGCAGATCACTGGCAAGATTCTGCTTGCCGCAGACAGCGTTTCCTTTTTTTTTAAACTGTGCAGATGGTCTTATCTTATCGGGTTCAAGTGCCGGATAGACGCGAGACTATTGTCAGTGTGTGATACTCACCGAGTGATGGCAGAGATCTGCTGTTGATGGATCCTGATGAATTCTATCGTGCTGTAACACGTGCACGTGTATGTTTTGCTCTGCTCAGAGGATGCGCTATTAAATGTGCCCAGTGGACCTCAGGGTTTTATTACAGTCCCGTTCAGTTTTATACTCAGGTCAGGTTGAAATACAGTAACTCTTTCAAACATACTGCAAAGCATTGACCCTGTAATTCCAGACATATGAAACAGTTTATTGAACCTTTTGACAAAAAAAAAACAAGTCTAAAGGTTTGCATTCAATTTCATTCAGAGGCCCAAACTGAATAGATAATTAAATGCTTAGATAAATATTCAAAAGTCAGAATTATGATGCTTTATAAGCATATTGTATCATATTTTATACTCAGATCTTGACATGATTGTTCTTAAACATGATGTATTGATAATCAAATAAACCTCAGTTGTTTCTAGCGATTATTGTTCATATTCTTACATTTACTTAAGAAGAATTTCAATAATGTAAAATTTCACAGCATGTGAAGGGAGGCATTTTTAGAATTACTAAAAGGTATTTTACTTGCTAAAAAGATATAAAGAATAATGATAAAATAAAACGGATTAAATATTCTGCATGTAGGCAACAAAAACGACAACAACAAAAATTGCAATAAATTACTAAATAAATAAAATGTGACATGAACTATCACATATAAGTTCATGCGCAATCAAAATCTTGACAATTATTCATGTCCCTACAAACCAGTGTGACCTTTCTTCAGTGATAGCTCGGTTTACGAGTGACTTTGTGTATGAGCAAATTGGTGTATGAGCATGGAAAGTCCATGACAAAAGTCCTGGAAATATCCTAACGACAGCCTCTCATAAAGCCTCTCACCCCTTGACTCGTTCATTCTCTCAGCGTCGCTCGGTTTGGTTGCATCATTCACCACAGTGATACTTTTATAAGCGATTTACAGCGGTATTGTTCACGTAGTGAAATATATGCGTACAGTACAGCATATAGACAATGGCCATCAAGATGAGTAAGAAAGACGGTACGAAATTCTCCCTCTAAGCAGTAAAACCCTCCTCTCGTCTCCTTCACGCCAAAGCTGGAGTGCGCGTTACAGTAAATTGTCAAGTATTTTTAGAGTTTAATTGACAATTATTAACATGAGATGTTAATGGTTATAATTTTAACTGTAATTAATAGGGTAAAATAAAAAAAATATTTAAAATGGGCATTTATGGTCATGTGGAACGAATCGAGTGATTTTTATTGCATTCTTATGGGGAAAATTGTTTTGGTGTACGAGAATTTTGAGTTACGAGCTCGCTCTTGGAACGAATTAAACTAGTATACCGAGGAATTACTGTATATACAAAAGGTTCACACACAAGAACATTGCCTGCTGCGGCTCAGTCAGTGCCGACCACACCATATGAGGAGAAAAGGCGGAGAATAAACAACTGCACACAAACCTCATTGGTCCTCATCGTTGACGCATGAATGTCAAAAACGCACATTGATAGCTCCCCATGTTATGAGAAAAGAAACTGAAAAATATCAAGAGCTGTTGTTGTAGTAGCAGCATAGCTGGGTATAGCATGCAATTGGGGAAATTAGGGACCGTTGTATTTTTCTAAAATGGCTCAGAGTGTAATAGCAAAGATGAGTGGCGTTGCTAATACATTAGGACACTGCATGCGGGCGTGTGAAAATGGGCCTCAGGACTTGATATTTACACGTCGGCTACTGCCTTTCCCATTGACGGCTCCCAGATGGCCACTGCAGCAAATGGATCTTTACGCAGGCGTCCAGCAGACACTGTGTGCAAAAAGCAAATACTATGAGCTTTTACTAGTGCTCCATTATTAAAAAACAATATCCTCTGTAGACTGTTGTATAATAATCAAAATATCAAGGAGGGCAAAGGTATGGGACTCACTCGATATGAGAAAAACACAAAACCAAGTGCGTTTTGTTAAATGTCAAAGATGGTGGATAGAGGTGGGAACATAAAAGCAGTTTGTTTTGCGGATAGATGTCACTTTTGATGTGGTTTAACACGTCTTGCTTTAGTTCCAGGCTTTCAGGGATGAGTTCTCTGTCTGATTTCTCTACATTTATTCTAGCAAATGAATGTTTACCTCTGGAGCCGGGAGAGGGGATAAAGGGGCTCGAGACTTCTGCCGCAGTCATGACTATTCTGTAAATCAATCCTCATCTGTGCAAGCTTTCTTCTGCTGGTGGGACGGGGCAGACTTTGTTTTGAGCCGATAGATTGAGTCTCGGCAGACACCTCGAGCGCCTCATCACCAACCGAATGACCTCTCGTCTTCCTCAGAACATGTTCTCCACATACGCTCAAACAGATGGTGACCGGCACTGTTTTAATCTCTGTTTTACACACACACTTTTCAACAAGACTACAAAATTTGACAGCAACTTAGTTCTCCTCCCAGCCGCATACATGAATGCATAAGTCAGTGACAACCTTGAGAAATGACTCTTTTTTTTTGAGCTAACTGAAATGCTAAAGTCTCTCGCATTGTCGCTTGAATTTCTTTTGTTGCACTGCCGACAACTAGAACTCCAATGCAGGCTTATTATCATTTAGTAAAACCATTAAAACATTTTTGTTGATTGAAATAAAGCTGAAATGAAGTACAAATATTAGATTTAAAAAAATGCTTTAGCATTTAGCAATTAGCATTTAGCATTTTAAATGCTTCTGCAACTAAAGACACCCACGCACTACAAAATATTTTTTAACTGATTGTGGGCCCAATTCTCTCCTTCTGAAAATCCTGTGTAAAGTCTCAAACCTCTAGTTGGTCCTTCAGATTGTCTCATCAGATTGAGTGATCTCATAAGAGTGATTGAATACTACAACACGGCTTCATCCAAACACTATAATTGCCATTTCTTCTTGCCCATCGTCCACCGTGTTCATTTATTATGAAGTTACGTTGACTATGAGAGATTTTTTGACTCTGGTTGTTTGTGAATAGAATTTGTTAATGTGTGTAACCTGTTAAATCATATTTTGAATTTTAAACAGTCTTTTAGTGTGGGCTAGCCTTAAACGAGTAAACTTACTACCTAAAATAAATAAAAACTAAACCTAACAATTATATAAAACTGCTAATAAAATAACAAAAAAGAAAAAAAAAAGAAAAACTGAAAGTGTAAAAATCACAGCTAATTCGAGATATAAAACTTATACATAATACTAAAATTACTCTGCTTCCATGCAGAGGTTCAGTATAAGAAGAGAAAATATATAGAAAATAGAAAATATATTTATATAGGCTGATTTTAACAGAAGAGACTTTGGATTATATAATCAAAAGCAACCTGTTCAGCTCATCTTCTTTCTCCAGTTCCTTCTGTTTATGAGTTTGTTTCTTTTCATAATTTGATTAGTCTGATTACCCCCCACCCCCCCCCCCCACTCCCCACCCCCCAAATTTTTTTTGCGTATTTCCACACAAAACCAGACACAAAAGACTTGCAAAAAGAAGCAATATACATTTTATTGCATCTTTATCAACATATATATACAGTTCAAGTGCGATACAGCAGCTAGGTGGCGCTGCAGGACACTCGGATTGCACTGCTACAGGTTAGGCCACTGCGGCGGTTTACATGGCGGCCAGGCTTGTGTATGTCTTTGGCTTCAGTGGACAGCAGATCATTAACCATGAGCCCCTCAGAGCACCGTCATTCCGTTACTCAACGATGCTTATGTAAATATGGCTTTTTGCTTGTTTAATAGCCCCAAAATTTCTTCCAAAATGCCACAATAGCAATCATTACGCATGACTCTCAGCACAACAAACCAGCCTTCAAATTTGCGTTCACTTAATGTTTCTCCCTATAGGACGCCCTTAGCATTGCATAAAAAAGTTTGAAGGACATCTAGATAAAGAGTGGAGAATATGATTATGAAGGTGTGAGATCGGGAGATGCCGTAAAAGTGGAAATAGAGACAGAAATCCCTTTCCTTCGAGGTTAGAGATCGCTGGGTGATTAGTGGCCCACAAGTCTGTGTTGAAACAGACTCTGCCGTATATAAATATATAACGATGCGTGGAAGCCTGTTAAATCCGTCCTGTCAGGGTTCATCTCTGGGGAGAGAGGAGTGGGAACAGATTACCGGTGAGAAAGCTTAGAAAACCAATTCTACCGCTTGCAGTTAGAGTGTAAGGGAACAGCGAACCCAGGAGAAGACCATAATCTGCCTCGGGCACGGATTTCGCCCCAGATTTCGGTGCCAGACCAAAAATCCTCTTTCAGTCGAAGCTCGAAAGAAAAGAAAAAAACGGCAATGCTAAAACCGACCTTTAACCTTTCGAAATAAAGGGAGGGAGAGGTATGGTTGTGCCATAAACAGCTGGTAAATGTGATTTTCCTAATGAGAAGTTAATCTATTCCAATCCTCTGTGACATAACAACACTTCCTCTCAGTGAGGAGGGAACCGATACAGAATCACAGGAAAATTATGAATCTTTAAATATCAATATGGAAGTTATTAGGTTTGAAAATTTGAGTGCAGAGTTTCTAAATGTCATTTAATGGATCATAACTTTTTTGCGGGCTGAAATCATTTGAATGCAATCAAACTCATAAGTACAGACTTTTGATGATTGGGAAAATTCAAGAGCGAAGCAAAGAGGAGGAAGAAGATTCTTTGCACCTGGTAATGATGCTGCCACTCATGGTGTTACATTGTGCTACGTTGAGACAAAGATCACACAATGACACGACTGATCAATGCCTTATTCACATTATACATTTAAGAGACATTATCTTTATAACAGATAAAGATATATAAATCAATAAACATTTACCCTTTTTACTCTACACGTCTTCTCATTTCACAGGTACAAAAAGAACGACAACATAATTCTTGCTAAAAACATTTTTTTACATACATCATGTAGCTCTTTGGGAAGACAAAAGTAAAATAATAAAAGATCTGTCCTTGCGTTCAATCGAAGCATAATGTGAAGAAAGAGCAGACAGTTATAAATGGAGACGTACATTGGACTTCTTTCTAGGCACATAGGAGTGTATTTCTGCTTATGAAATTATTTTCTCTTTTTGTCGGTTGAAGCTTTTCAGTCATTTGTCTGGATTCCTTTGAATGTCTTTTCCTGTCAAAGTCTCGTCTTAGATCCCAAATAAATAAATAATCCTTTGTGAGTGCACTTTTATCTAACCATTTGAGACAAACCAGCAGTTTGAGTGTTTCCTGATATGACCTTTCTCCTATTATAGAGTCTGTCACCTCAACACAGTCTTAACACGCTGCAAACTTTCATTTCATCACAGTTTAGAGGCAGTACAGATTGCACAGATCAGGTAAAGCATCCACCTTCATTACAGCAACCCTAACCCTAGCACTGGAAAATCCTGGAAGAAAGAGTCCCAAAGGGGAATATCCCATCCAACAGTCCAATACAGAGCAGTGCTAGATTCAGATTTAATGAAGAAATGACTTCATAACCCTTGGCCAATAAACTAACGATAAACTAATTGGTTGACAAATAATTTTGAGTAGATATAAGCATTTAGTGATCAATATTAATAGTATATATTACAATAAATGTATTAGGTAACACTTTAGTTTAGGGTCCAATTCTCACTATGAACTAGTTGCTTATTAGCAGGCATATTACTAGGATATTGTCCGTTTATTAAATCATATACAACACATGCCTTATGACCATATTCTACCTATCCAACACATAAACTTAATTTAACTACTAATAAGCAATATTTAGGAGTTTATTGAGGCAAAAGTCATAGTTAATAGTGAGAACTGGAGCTTAATCTAAAGTGTGACCATGTATTATATACATTATTATATACTTATGCTCATACAAAATTAATACTGTATAACACATGTGTTACAATGTATATAAATATGGAACAATATTTGAATACATATTGGCCACCCTACAATTTAGACACTTTTTTTTAATGTGCATCTGTGTGTAAATCCCTCTCATTAGTTGATTCAGAAGGCACTGTCTGCACTAAACCAGGATCCTTTCTGGATGGGGTGACACAATGCTTTCGGGGCCACGGGCCCCTGCTGAAAAAGCTGTTTACAGGCCTGTCACCGCAATCCCTTTTGTTTCCTGTCAACGTCTCACTGCGCGGATCAGATAAACACGCCGTGACAACCCAACAATATCTCTCTGGAGATAAGCGCGCGAGAAACACGACGCACAAAACAACCAGTCGTTCCCTTTAAGTGGAAATCTGAAAATAAGAGAGATTTCATAGGAAGGAAACAGGGACGAGACAGCAATCAATTACCGCAGCCTACGAGGCAGGGAGCGATGATCTTAATCGGAGATGAAGATCAGGGTGGGAGGGTCTTCCGTGTGTGAGAACACCTCCAGGGCAGTGTACACACGGGGAGGGGGCATCATCAATAATAGTGGAGGTAAGGAGGACTCAGGCAAGGTCAGGACAAACATGTTTCCCTGTGAGCTGAAAAACTGCCACACATGTACAGAAATAGCTCTCGCCCGTTTCTGTGCGTTCCATATCAGGCCCGGATCCTTGACGCTCTGTCCAGGCGCCCGGAAGGGTCTTTTAAGACGGTTCGGGGTTGTGTTTGATAATCTGCTCCCTGAGAGACAGTCCTTCATCCATCAAACCCTATGCACTTCCTTCAGGATAGACGAACAAGACAGAGAGTGAGCGAGAGGACCGGCTAATCAGCTGACTCCCTGACTCAGCTCAGTGTAGTCCAGTCGAATGCGGTCCATCTGCTTTTTTCCTTTTACTTCCATTCTCTTGTGCGCGATCGTTGAGCCGTTCACTCCTCGCCCTCTTCTACGTATGTGGAGGGGAACCAGCCCACCTGTGGATGAGACAGAACAGAAGGAATGAGTGATTAGAAGAGAAGGTTGCGGGGGGTATTACAGAGGATTTGCGTCACTTCATTGCCTGGATAACCTTGAGGATGCGCCTGCTGCAAGAGGAGGGGAGGAGGGTCGGCGCTGAATACTTTAAACGATTCTGGTGGCTGCACACAGGCCTGAGCAATAGTGTCCAAAAGGACAGGATGACAGAGCTGCTTTTTCTTTTGATAGGCCAAATCAGGAATGGGAATGTCTATATTAGTGTGTAATATAGCTGTTTGTGAAGGCAAAAGGTCTGGGAAGTTTTAAAGATTAAAGTGCACGACAAGTAAAGTTATTGACTCCTAAAAGAAAGAACCGAGTCGTCAGCAATTCCAGCCTCACTTCCTGTTACATACCTGCATAATAATGTAACAGATTTGTATAATGCTAGCCTATGCTCTCCACTGGCTGACTGTGAATCTACTTTGACCTGCCCTCAAACAATGTAATTGTAGCTGAGGCCTGGAAGAGTTCGGTTCGTGTTGTTGACATGTCGAGAAGAAGCTATTTTCTGCGGTGCAAATCTACTTTTCATGCTCTTCAAAGGGATACGGACTCATGCTGAAATTGATAAGGAAAAACCAACGCCTTTTTGAATCTCTGTGTATACAAATGCTGAGGAAGCCTCTGGAGCTAAATTTCAGATATGGTAAATTTACACAATAGGGGCAAAATTATAGCCAATGGGAACAATATAATATAATAATATAATATAATATAATATAATATAATATAATATAATATAATATAATATAATATAATATAATATAATATAATATAATATAATATAATATAATATAATATAATATAATATAACATTACATAATATAATATAATATAATATAATATAATATAATATAATACAACACAACATAATATAATATAATATAATATAATATAATATAATATAATATAATATAATATAATATAATATAATATAATATAATATAATATAATATAATATAATATAATATAATATAATATAATATAATATTATAATATAATATAATATAATATAATATAATATAATATAATATAATATAATATAATATAATATAATATAATATAATAATATAATATAATATAATATAATATAATATAATATAATATAATATAATAGGAAGTTTACAACTGGAAGTTATGCAGCTCCATAAAAGTACGAACACATACATGTTGGAAAATGATGGCATATGATGCAAACCAAACATTTAAAATTTGCAAGGCTGAAAGATATATGTTCTAGATTCAACCTTATTTTTTATCCCTGCATTTGATATTCAAAACACTACAACTACGCAAAGCTGGAAATTGGACCAATGAGTTTTTACTGTAGGCCGGACTGTCCAGCCCAAGGCAACAAATCTAGAAACCAAGCATCCATCAACACGTATTTTCCCGCAAAACACGTTTGACAATCACAGCTGGTTAGGACAAAACACAGATTAACAATGGACTGATGTGATTTATTGGTTGGCCTTTTTATCGTGTCACACTTCAAGTACAACGTGAATACAAAAGGTCCAGAAACAGTTCTGTTCATTTCAGAAGGAGGCAGGGGAACTGTTCAAAGCACTGATCCCAGAATCTATTACAGCCATCCATAAAACAGCCCTCAACGTTTTATTCACTAAAATACACTTACAGCCTCACTGATGAAACCATTATAAGACAGCTCAAGAGGCTCAAAAAAAACATTTGACAGTTTGATGCGCTTTAAGTACAAATAAGCTTTTGGGCTCAGTATGAAATAATGCCGGCTAATTCGATAGTTATGCCACATTTTCTGTGCGGTTTCAGTTTTTCTGACATTCTTCTCATCATAGATCAGAGAAGAGAAGCATGTAATAAAGACACTGTATAAAGAGACAGTAGCACATGCCTATACGGTTATACTCTGAGCAATAAACACACTTTATATTTAAAAAATATAGATTATTATATTGTTCTTATATATTTAAATACAAAAAAATATTTTACTATCTAGTGAACTTATATTATTTGATTACATGGCTCTGTGGAATGCTTGATTCTGACTGGTCAATCGCGCCATCCAGCGGTATGTTATTCCTCGATAACAAGTCCTAAAACTGATAGAACAGGCTCATCTGGGTAACTGAAGTCGGCGCTTTACTCTTCCTAGGGATGGTTTTTCTTCATGGAAATCAATATTTTGTGTACAATTATTTAATTATGTCATCCGGGTATTGCAGACTCGCTCTCTTGTTTCATACAAACGCAGCTGCTCCGATTTTGTGACTAATAACAAACAGGTATTAAAACATTTTAATCTCAAATCAATATCTCTCATCCCATAATTATTTATGCAGTGAAATACTGTGTAATAAGTGGTATGTCTGTCTAGTTTGAAATCACCACTTGCTAGCAACTGCTTTTTCCGCAGAAGCTTTTGTGTTTAAAGAGCTAAAATAATATTCTGAGTCAGATCAATATTTCATGTCTAATTATTAACTTATGTGGGAAGTAGCTGTGCAATAAGAGGGGAAATGTACATACAGCCGGTTGTTTCGCTGAATAAAAAAAATATATATATATTTTTTTTTTTATCAATGCTAAAAACAGTGCTGATTAATAAGTTTGTGGAAACCATTTTGTTCAGGGTATATTGATAGAAAGCTCAAAAGAACAGCATTTATATAAAAAAAGAAGAAATATTTTGTAACGTTATAAACGTCTACGGTCACTTTTGATCAATTAATGTATCCTTGGGAAAATAAAAGTATTAACTTCCTGAAAAAAAAATCATACTGACCCTAAACTTTTGACCGGTAGTTTATATTATATAATATATAAGGGTTGATTTTTTATTATTGTTATTATTAGAATATTTGCTTATTTGTTTATTTTATTTAACAAAATGTAATTAATTGGCCTATAAAAATGTAACATGACACTACACGATTTCAACTTGCATGAAATCATTTGTAGAATTCTATTTAAAATGTTTATTGCTGTATAATTAGCTAATTATTTGACACACTATATAATACATAGAATGCAGTTAGCTAGTATACCACCGAACACACCCACACACACACACACACACACACACACACACACACACACACTCACACTCACCCGGCCATTGACTTCGCCCCTCCACCAGCCATTGGCTCCAGTTTTGCTGTAGATATTCACCACGTCGCCCTCCTGCAGAGACAGTTCCCGTGTGTCCCGGGAGCTGAAGTCGTAGCGGGCTATCGCCACACCCATCACCTTAGGAGTGAACACTGTAGACACAAGAAAAAAGAGTGAGCATTTAGCATCAAACATCACAGGACAAAAATGAAGATGAGAATCAGCCAAAATTATCAGACAAACAGAGAGCGGACGGATGCAGGCTGTATAGTTTCCCTGAGGACTCTTGTAATCACCGCACTCCTTCATGTGTTTGCCTGCCTTAGCACATCCACTCTAAATAAATGATTCTCGTGAATCTGGGACGGGTCCAATCACAGCTGAAGTGGCTGTTTTGATTATGTCTTGAGATGTGTCAACAGCATAATCCGCTGGGTTAATTACATTTCAGGCGACATTTCCCTCAAAAACACATCATGTTCCTTCTACCAGCTCACTGACTACTGGACGTTTTGTTGGATTCGTTTCGCGGTTCTCTCTAAATGCGGTGGGCCAAGGGAAATACGTGGTGGCAGATTCAAATGAGCCTTTGTTTTATCGGACTTCAGAGGCTCTGAGGACTTTGTGAACGGCAGCCAGAGAAGCTAGGCCCTCCGCCAGACGTGTGTTGATGAGATCCGCCTCGCTGCCAGGACGCTTTCTCTTCAGCTGTTTTAAAGTGAGCAAGACTTGTACAGACAGAGAACTGGCTACCAGTTAGCTGCCGCCATGCTCAAAGCAAGAAGTTTGTGAAGGAGCAAGAGAGAGATGTCACAAAGTTAGACCGACTCCTTCCTTTTCATCACAGCTCCCTTGACAAAAACCGCCTGTAATGACGGATCTAATAAGCTAACTACCTGAGATGAGATAATGATGAGTCATGGTGTCTGTCAGTCAGTGTTGTGCGGCCGACAAAGGACATATGGTGCATGCATTAAAGGAGATGATAGCAGCTATAAACAGACACGTACAATAAGATGGGAGACGGGGTTAAACGCAGGGCATGGTAGCCTCAGATCTCCTAAGACCTTGACAAAATGACACCAATGGATAAGAAATTGTGTACCTGTACCTGACCAGAATGGGGCGGTAGAGGGGGGGGCAAAGCTGTAGCCGGCGGGAGTTAGAAAAGACAGGCCGCAGAGCAACGGCGCTGAGGTGGGGCGAGGTGGAGTGAGGTAGGGGTGCGGAAAGGGTAAAGAGAAGAAGAGCAAAAGAAAAAGCAGAACATTAGCAAGCAAACAGAGCAGATTGTAAACAAACGCTAACTTGCTTCAAACCGGTTTTACGAGGTTGAATGCCAGTTGGGAATATTTCTCTTCACGTCCCATTCCACTGAGAGCTATCAAGGAGGTCTGGGTTTATAAGCAATACTCTAGGAGTGTGTGCGCTCGACTGTGTTCCCCTCGCCATCTGATGCTACATCTGACCAGCTCGGCCCAGAGCGTCATACACCCCCCCAGTGTGTCAGCGACACAATATGTTTCCTCACCCACACTTCTGTGGAAGGCGACCAAACCAATATGGCACTAAGGCCACGTCCACACGAAGCCGGTGCATTTCCTATCCGATCATAAACACGGTGTCGACGCGAGAAATATCAGCTTCCACACGAAACCACTGAAGCAGACTGAAAACGGTGTAGTATATATGCCAGACCAGTATGGGGCGCTGTAATTCTGCCACAGATGTACACTATACACAGAGAAGAAGACTTTGAGCATGCGCATTGTTGTTGCTGTTCAGTGTTGCCAGATTGGGCGGGTTGCCGCCCAATTGGGCTACTTTTGGTCACGTCTGAGCGGGAAAAATTTTTGAATATGGTGGGCTGGTTGATAAAATTTGGGCTTGTTTTTGATGCATAAAATCGTGCAACATTTTTCATTATTTATAAGAGTACGCACTTTGGACTTTGTATTTTTTTAAATGGGCGGGTTTTAAGCTGTAGTTGGGCTGAAAATCTTCAGTCCAATCTGGCAACACTGTTGCTGTTACCTGTAATGCAGCCGGCACGTGATGTGATGACATCATCGTTTTGACTAAATATACGGATTGGCCGTCCACACGAAACCGCAACGGTGTCGTTCTCAGATGTATCCACTTTAGGACCCGGCCTCAAAAGAGAGCGGATTCAGTCTCCCAAAACACCGGATCCGTGTGGACGAAACGCCAATCCGATAAAAAATGTATGCGGATACAGTGATACGCGTCTCCGTGTGGACGAGCCCTAAGTGTAACTAACAAGACATTAAAGAACAATATGATGACTGGGAGTGTCCCATATCTTTACAAAGATTGGTAAAAATGGTAAAATGTTCCATATTTGTGGAGCAAAATGGTTAAAAGCAGCACCACCAGAACCATATTGAAGTACAAAAAGTGGTGTGACGGATGGATGGATAGAGAGCTCTGACAGCTCGGTTCAGAAGCATCTCATGTCTTTCTTAAACATCTGTTCAAAGTTTTGAAGGGCCAACCCAAGCCGTGGCTAACCGAGCTCATGAATTTATGCAGGAGCTCACACTGTGTCTCCAAAAGGCCTTGTCTCCGACCACTATCTAACCTGTGATGTCCGAGCTGCTGATGGGCACTTGAGATTCCACCCACGTCACTCCAGAAAAGCCAAACACCAGTCCGCCCACTGTTCTGCAAACTGTGCGAGACCCAAACCTCCTGTCTTCAGCACATCGTTAGCAATAACCTAAATATTCAGGGTTATGGATTTGCCGTCCAACCCGCATGGCTCGCTTAACATTCGATGGAATATATAAGTAGAAACTCAGCATAGCTGACAGCATCTCCAGTGCTTCCTGGATATAAATAAAAATGAGGAGGGAAAGGGCAACCATTAAGCAATTTGTTCTGTCTTCACCTGTGAATTAAAGTCCCGATTATTTCGGTGTCCAGCAAGAACAATGGAGGTCACACTGTACAGAACTGTTTCCGCGGATGTTTTCCAGTTGAAACCTTCTTGCTGTACGCTGCCTACGCAGGGTCAAGTTACCACTTAGAGTAGATGCCCCTGTTGCTCTTTACGTCCTGTTTACATGAAAGACTTGTGAGCCTCTGGCATCCATCTCACTATTGCATTTGATTTGCATGTACTGGTACACAAGCAGACGCTGAGATGAAAAAAAACCAAAAAGAAGCCATGCTGCATGGAAATAGAGCTTGGGGATGAGAAGAGAAAAACAGCAGCAATGCATGCTGGGAGATCCATTCTTCGGTCAGAGTCGCTTTCGTCCTCTTTGTTAAAGCAGTGAAGTGCTTGAGTGACGTCCCCCCCCCAGCCTCTCAATCTGCCAACATTTCCCAATTGCGACAAGACCCTCGCTGTGACATATGGACTTACAATAAAATCTCATCTAAGCGCTGATTGCAATGCGCCATAAACTCTCAGATCAGGCCGTGAGCACAGCTCAGTAGTTCAGGGTTTACTAACAGCCCCTGTTTGAGAATTTTAACTCGTTCCTCTCCCACAGCTGGAAAACAACACAGATGTCTTACACAAAGCCATGAACAGACAGAAGATATCTAAGTGTTCAGTGCCGGAAAAAAGTACGCAAACGCTGAATCTAGTTCTGGTGAATCTATTTTGACGAATAAAAATGAGCCTAACATGAATATTCACAATTTTTGTATGTGGTATATTTATTTTTATTCATAATTAAATGAAACAAAAACAAGTATTAATTCAAATAATGAATATGGATACAAATAAATAAATAAATAAATAAATAATAACAAGTTTGGGTAAGAAAAAAAATTCAGTAAGAATTTAAAAAAAGTTTCCTTTAATTAAAATGACTGCAAAACTATTTTCTGTTTTAATATATTTTAAAATGCAATTTATTTATTTGCAATGCTACATTTTTGGGTGAAGGATTTTCTGAACAGAAAGTTAAAAAAATTTTCCACTTTCACTTACTGAAAAAGAAAAATTCTTACTGACCCCACCAATTTTTATGGTATTTATCCACAACTAAATATAACAAATTATTAAAATGTTTGTAAAGATATTCCATAAATAAGGCATGGAAGCAAGGCTGAGAAACAGTGATATTTTCAATGAGGAAACACTGCTGCCATAACAGACCATAGCTACTGGTTTAATAGTTCAAAACGGGTGAACAATGTCACATGTTGTGAAATATTAAACATGGCTCTTTGTTTATACTCGAGCAAAGATTGTGACTCTTTTGTGTACAATTTGCGAAACTCTGAAACTAGCATGTTTGCGCACGATACGTACTGTTAGCTCCATTCTCCGGCTCTCGGTAGGCGAACTGCAGTGTGGTATCCAGTGTCCTGAATCCTTCCCTCAGAGAGTGATGTTTGTAATACTCGATCAGCTCCTGCATTAAACACACACATGCGCTCAACGTGATGTCAGCTCACATAAAAGGGTGAATATCTACAGCCATTAAAAGAGAAAATAAAAAATAAATACATGAACGGATTCGATATGACTCCAGCATTCGCAATCCAATAATGTTATTTAACTGGCATTTGCGAGATCGAATCTAAAAGCGTTTTCAAAAAGAAGCTGACAAAAGACATTTGATTTTTCTACAGAACAGAGACATTAAGCAGCATGATTTCCTAATGCCCTTTAGAATGCAAACAGATGACAAAAAAAAGGGATTGTATAAATGATACAAAAAGATTTCAAATGTAATAAGCTGCCGTAATGCAAACATTTATCTTTATTGCGCCAACCTTAAAAACATATGAGCGTAACATTTACTTTTCACTTTATATGATAAAGATGTTTTAATAATACTTTTGCACTTACTAAAATGCTTCTGAACTTCCTATTTTCTGCAATGTAGAAGAATCCCTCCTTTGTTAAGATCTTGATGTGTTTCACGTCGTTGTTGTACCTGTGGGCCATGAATAAATGATGAGAGTAATTTTCTGGTGATCATTGCGATCGATGCTGCCTATCCCCTATGGGAAGCTGCCATAGTAATGCATGGGGCAAAGAGCTTTTCATGCAGGGAGAAGGGGTCGATAGCGAGGGGTGGGGCGTCTCCATTAGTCCTTGGATTAAAAGTTACGAGCTCACATTTTTTACAGAGAAAGTGCACAGGACTGTCTGCAAACAAGAAACACTGATAAAGCGGGGCAGCCTTTGTCTTTTGGCCTTGCACTCAAACGCACACACCATAGAGTTGTCTCTCGTTGTTGGAATGTGGGAATAAAACAAATCAAATACATTTTTGATTATTATTAATATCGTTGTGCACTATGGAGCCCTGCATATGACATGCGGACAAAAAAATATATTCAAATTTGTTTCCACGATTTATTCATTTGTTCCCTCCTTTAGTAAATCATGGCCATGTTGAACTAATTAGTTAAATCGTGACCACAAATGAATTCGTTCCTGTGATTTATTAATGTGTTCCCTCGTTTTGGTAAATTATGGCCACATTAAAAAGATTTGTTCCCTCGTTTTGATTTAGCTAAAACAAGGGGACAAATTATTACAGCGTGGCTAAAATTTTGTAAATCAAGGGAACAAATTATTATATCATGGGCACAATTTATTTAAAACGAGGGAATATGTCATCTGTAGGAAGCTTGATTTCGCCACTGGAAAAAACTTTTTATCTCACAAATCAATGCTTGATATAAAGTTGTAATTGCATGTTATAAAGTCAAAATTGCAACATAAACGTTTCTGAGAAATAAAGTCCCACAATTCTGACTTTGTGACATGTATTTGCAGGTTTATATCTTGCAATTCTAAGGAAATTATGAACATTTTCTGTAATTTATGTTTTTTAACTCACTTGATGCTGATGGCGTACTCGTTAAACTCTCGACTTCTGTGACGAACCAGGTACGTGCTGCTCCTCCTGTTGAGCAGCGCGGCCTCTGACTGCACCCTCTCCATTGGGCCTGCAAACCTGAATGAAAGGTCAGAGGTCAGAGTTGAACACAATGTTTAGCTCACAAGGCAGGGTTGATCCCTGTGGTTTACGGTTCTAGAATTTACTATTATATTTACTAAAATGTAGTAAAGTAGAAAAAATAGAAGGGGGAATAGATTTACGAAAATGTACTAAATTACTTTGAAAAACATTTATTGGTAATAAGAAATGACATTATGCAAAATTTAGAGGAAGATATAATATGGATATTTTGTGAGTTATTCATAGTATACATAATGTAGTTTGTAAAATTGTTATAATAATAATATATTAAAAGTAACACATTATTCATATAATAATGAGATATCAGAATATTTGAATACAAAATGATAAAAGGAAAAAAACATTAAAAATGGTAATATAAAAAATTGCACAAATGAAATGGTTATATTCTGCTATTAAATTTGTATTCTGGTATAGTGAAAATAAAGATCATACCAAGGCTGGGAAGAGTAGTCAATAGGTTTGGGTACCTGAAAAGACAAAGAGATAAAATAAGGAGGTGAGAAAGAGAAAGTAGAGCACACATGTGCGCTTTTGTTCTTGAAAATTCACTCAACCTGATTTTCATACAGTATTTTTAACTTGCAGTTCAAGCCCGGGACAATACAGCTCATATTAGCACCAAAATCTGCCCCACTTACTTTATCTTTTTACAACCACAATTTGTTTTCTAAATGCACTCATAAAGATAACCAAACATATTTTTTCTTAATATGACCTGTACGTAATTATGACTGTAAATCATCTTGCTGATAACCACGTGTTATCACATTCTGTCCACATGAATGCAATTCACATGACAAACCAGCATTACAGTCACGAAAAACACAATCAACCACAATGCACCTGTCATTCAAAAGTGACACCGAAGAGGTGTTTGCATACCTAAACCATTAGAAAACAACATGCACACAAGGACAACCCTAACTTGCCTTGATTGCTTTTGTTTGTCAGAGAGCACAGAATGTTTTTAGCATTATAATATAATCTGGTATTTGTACTCACACATGGGCAAGGCTTCACTGCGTCACTTGGAAAGAAGCCAACCTCCTTAGATGCCAAGACTTTACCCTGAAACCATGGAAGATAATTACATTACGTTCAGCTGGGCAACTCCTCCTCAATAATTCAGTAACAATTAGTACTTAACACGAGTCACGACACGCTACAAATTTACAACCGAGAGTTAATCAGAGCTGAAAAAGCATTGGGAGAATACAGGAAGAATACCAGGAGAACCTGGAAACAATAGAATATACCTAGCTGTGTTGAAAACTGTTTTGTGGAAAAATTACATCGTTCAAACATTTGTGGTAAGATAAAAAAGAGAAAGAAATTGGTACTTTTATACAAGGACGCATTAAATTGATCAAAAGTGACGGTGAAGACATCCATTTAATAAATGTAATAAATGCAAATAAATGCTGTTTATTGATTAAAGAATCCTGAGAAAGTATCACCCTTTCCACAAAAATGTTAAGCAGCAGACCTGTTTTGAACATTGATAATAATAAGAAATGTTTCTTAAGAATCACAGGAATGAATTACATTACAAAATATATGCAAATAAAACTGTCACGCTTGATACACGTGTGTGATGTAGAGACAAAGGAGGAGCAACAGGATCCAACAGAAAATCTCTTTATCAAAAAACGATAAACAAAAACACTTTAAATACGGAACAAAAAACGGCACTTCTAGTGCAAAACCCAGGAGAACTAAGGATAAACACACACAACATAAGTCAATGATAACGCTAACAACTGACAAAGACAAGGAGCACATGAAGGTATAAATGACAAACATGGGATTATGAACAGCTGACGAGACTTGGGCAGTGATTAGACATAGACGGGAGCGTGCAGGACCTGGAAGATACATAAAGGGACCCAGATGTGACAGATGCAACGAGACAAGACTGTGACAAAAACAAAACAAATCTCTTAACTTGTAATAAAATATTTGGAAGTATTTTACTATAGCCTTGTGAACATGGGACACTTCTTTCAAAAACATAAAATGTAATGTTTCCAAACTTTTTGAATGGCTTTGAAGTTTTAGCTGTTGTTGTTTTTTTGTGGGTTTTTTCATCCTAAGTTCAAGCTCAACTTTGCATGTTTGTCTAATTGACAAATAATTGATATATCGAATAAAATGATCATCTGATGTAACAACAACTGATGGTTCTCCTGCCGGTAATGTTTGGCTCTTTCTCGGATCCTCCTCCTTAGACGATCTTCCAGGGAGAAAGAGCATTTCAGCCTCATCTACCTCTTCCTTGAACAAATTTGATTTGTAAGTGGATCCTTAAGCACACCCCCTTCCCCACCAATGCATTTAGCACACTGACATTTTATCAGCACTCATGATGCCGCCTCACTATTGGTTGTTGCTCAGATAAGGGCCTAATAATGATTAAACTCATAACCCTGTTAGATCAAACAGATGGCAACCAAAGGCCCAAATGAAATTACAGTGAGTGATTGCGTTTGTCTAGGCACTAGAGCGGCAATAATTGTCTCCGGGTTACCGCGGCTATGAGGGTTCTGATCGTCCTATGCACCGTCCAGAGCTGCCGCGGGACGCTGGATATTACGAGGTCTCAGGTGACATAGGCGGTGTAATTTTGCATGAGCTCAAATTGGATAAATCAAACAACTTCCGGGTGGACGGGACAGCTGGGCGTTCTGAGCCTGCAGCATACGGCGGTCTTAGAATGAGGCAGAACGAGATTAACATGTTAAAACAGAGCTGTGGAGAAGCGTCCTGGACAGCTGGACCCATCTGACGGAGAGGGATGTAGGGGCATTCGAGTGTGTGCCAGGCTCTGCCAATTCTCTGGCTCTCTAGATAATCATTGGCTGGTTTCCTCATTGCCTTGGCAGACAAATAACCAGAGCAAGAAGAGTGGCCGTGAAGATGAACTGCATGCTATTTTATGTCCTATCCCAGAAGAACATTTTATTGTTCAAAAGTCGCTCTTTCATAGTTCAAGAAGCATAATTACTCAATTACTTCATTTAAGTATCAACTTCGTCTCAGGTGTTCCTCCTTAAGAGTACTAAAAATGACAGTTTAGAGACAAAAATCACAATTCATGTGGGTACTTTTTGAAAACAAATATACATACTGATATCTCCTTTTGGACTTTTTGGCATTTTGACACTTGAAGCCTTACGGTAAATGTGATCGGACCAACATGTTCCTGAAACAACATCTTTGTTAATCCTGGAACAGCAGATTTGAGGGACGAGTTTACTGTTTATGTCAATTTTATGCTTTCTTCTACATCATTTCCCTCTGATTTTAGGGGTAATTATGGGTTTAGGGGTGGGGACAGGGTTAGGACAACATTTTCAGACAGGAATGTTGATCCAGAAACACGTCTTACGTGGGAAAACACGGTAAGACTTACTGGGTATCTTTCTCATGAGGAAAACCATCAGGAGACTAAGACCCCATCCCAAATGGTGCACTTTCAGTCTTGATGATTAGCATGTGCCAGTAGCATGTCACATTTGTCATTTTAGGCTTCAGAATCTGTATTCCATGAAAAATTGTATCACTAATGTGTGGATATTTGGGTCGACATTTAGGGTACGGTCCATGCAATCAGTTTTGAAATTTTTGCAATGGCAACCAATTGAAATTAATGTTTGCTAAATTGCTACAATGCTAAAGTAAAACTGACATACATAAATTAAAACTAAATAGAATTTAAAAAATAATGAAACATAAAAAGGAACTATTAAGAGGAATGCATATTACTTGTAAAAGTTTAAAAGCACAATAAGAGAAAGAGGTCCAAGAAAGAGTTAATCATTAATCTAAATCTATTTGTGTGATTTTGGTGTTGTGAGTCTTTTGTGTGGCTCAAAGCAGAGCAAACACCTCCTATCCCATGACAACGTGACAAATTAAACCTGTCGTCAAGCGCGTGTCTGCTCTCTGGGCGTTGAGCTGGTCTGTGTTGTTTTTCTATAGCTATGAAACCTAACTCACAAAATCTTTCTTGTGTTGCAAAAAAGGGTTGGATTAGTTAGCATTTCACAGTCAGTCACGCTTAGCAAAGCATAACAACACAGTCGCTCTGCCTTTGCCACAAACACGAGAGGCAATCAATTAGCAGCTGAACACATGCTTGTGCCGTTCCTGCAGGGCTGTATGACTGAAAAGTTTATGGAAAGCGATTAAAACTGTCTCACCTTCCACCAACAGCTGCGGACGTTTGCCTCTATCAGCTCAATAACATCACCAACCTGGATGTTAAGCGGCGGGCCACACAGGGGGCTCGGGACACCATAATAATTACGGATGACTTGCATCTTAGGTAGACCTGTGAGGAAAAAAAACAGAACAATTGTTAAAACAATGCGTGTGTGTGTGTGTGTGTGTGTGTTTATATTGCCAATGAGCATGTTGAACTTTGACAGAGTGTCATTACTGCATGTTTTGACACTCTGGCATATAAAGAACAGGTTTATTTACGTGACATGGTGATCGTAAATCACCACAGGTGACAGAAAAATCACGTCAATCCATCATAAAAATGTCAGCGAGCTCATGCTTTGTCTCGCAAGTTCATGCAGTCATGCATGCAGTGCGTTCATGCAGACAGCCTGCATTTAAAACCATCGTTACGCCATTCCTTGATCAGATACAAAATAAAACTCAAATAAAATAAATGTAAGTTCTAAAATTAACAAAGAGAGTTAAATCTAAATTCAAGCTAAATAATAAAAATGACAAAAGCACATCAAATTAATAAAGCTTAAAATAAATTAATTCAACATATTAATAAACCGTCCCTCAAACTACCATTAAAATTAAAGCTTTAGTGAATTGAATACTAAAGCTAAAATTTACATAAACTGTGTTATCGGTAACAAATTGGCTAAAGGCCCTCGGTGAGTGCTTGTTGTGCTTGTTTTTGTGGTGTGTTCCACACGTCGGCTGTATTCGGGCGTCCATGTCTTTTGTGAGAGAGATCGCTCTAATTAGCTGTTGATTTTAGCGAATAAGTCAGTGCACAAGAATAAATACGAATTTATAATAATTATAAAAAAGTGATGAAAGTCAGCAAAGAAGTCAAGATGCCACTGATCTAATCTATCTCTGTTTGTATATCTGAAGTCCTAGTTTTGGTTTCTCTTTTTGAACGATAATTGTAGATTATTGATACCAGCTGATCCAGACAGATATTTCCTTAAAAAGATTAGGCAGTCATTGTCAGGGTTCTGCCACATTCAGTCTAGCAATTTCTTGTTGTTGTGGCAGAGCTCTGACACTACCGTAAGGTGTAGTGTTTTGTGTGTGCGCGCGGTTTTGAGTGTTCAAGTCGCGTGCACGCTTGTCTGTGCAACATCTTGTGTGTGGGTTATAGTGTCCGATCTCCAGACGGTCTTGTTCGGTCTCGGTTTTGTGTCGGGGTTCGGGCATTCATGACCAGTGTGTTCGTCCTTGTCGTGAGCGAGCGAGACTAGTGGTTCCTCGTTCTCGCACGCTCTACGTTATGTGTATCTGCTTGTATCGCGTGCTCTCATGTCTTTGTGCAAGCATGTTGTAAGCATGCGGTTCATGTTTTCTTCGGCCATGTGCTTTCATGTTGTGTCTTGGTGTTGCGCGCGCAGTTTGGTTTTCACCAGCTGCGTGTCGTCTTTTGTCTAACGTGAACACGTGGCGATGTGCGTCCGCATTGGCTGCATGTTCATGTCTTGTCATTGTGTTCTCATCCCTCCTTGTTTCCTTGTAATTAGTTTGATTTGTCCCAGCTGTTTCCCGATCAATTACCCTTCCTGTGTCTATTTAATCCATCCATGTTTGCGGTCTTGTGCTGTTTCCTCGTCGTTTTTCCCTGGATATCCCTGAGTCAAGTCTTGTCCGGTCTAGTTCATGTTTCGAGTAATCTTGTCTTGTTTTTCCCCCACGGGGTAGTTTTATTTGAGTTTTGTTTATTTTTTTGCTAAAAAAGAGCCCCCCACACCCGACAGTCATCCGTAGTCTTTGCTGTGTGTTCAAGTGCAGCTTTTAGGTCATGAGGAGACAACACAATTGGCTTTCGCCTGCACTAGTTTTTTGTCGCGGTGTCACCGCCTTCCACAAACGTCAGCTGTACAGTCTGGCTATTACCCTAATTGCTATTAAAACACATTTTTATCCGTTCAAGTAATTGCACGCACAGGTCTGGCACCACAGGGTGAACTGTGCCAAGCGGACAGTCGTTCAGACGCTCCAGTGAGCTATGAATGAGTGTGTTTGTGTGCACAGGGCTGGTTTTGCTGAAGGGTCAATAGTGATGGTCTCAGCTGGTTGCTGCAGCTCTATATATTCTGCTGTTCTGATGATGAGAGGCGAGTGTAGACTCTCTTAATGCAACCAGCTGTGGCTGAAGCCTTACAGCCCAGCAGATCACCCAAGGCCCTGGGCCTCCAAGCACAGCTGGCTGGCTTTGATGATGCTTTAAAGAACAGCGTGAGCTTGTGCTTCTCTGTAGGGAAGCATCTTGCTGGCATGCTAAGCTAAGAACCTTTGTGCACAAGGGCAAGGAGTCAGCAACAATAAACACTCAAATGAATTTTTGCATCAAAACAGCTCATAAAAGGTCAACAAAACTGCAGGTTTAAGGGTTTACAATACAAACGAGCTAACTTTAAAAAGCAACAACACATCTCTTCTAAAAAAGCAGCACTATTTGAGATATCATTTACGTACAAAGATATGAAACGACTGCACATGAAATAACAAATTCAGTTGAAGTGAATAAGCATTGTTTTTTTAGAAAGCCTGGTTCTGATGAAGACAAATCTAGCAGCGTTGAACAGGCAGGAAGGAACTGCTTTAATTCAAACAGAGAGATTCCCATGACAGCAAACACTACACAGAGAGCTTCTCTCACCACAACTTTAATGAATCTACCGACCCCAATATTGTGTGGCATCAGGAGGCCTCTCACGGCCCCACGCAGAAAGGGTGACTTAACAGAGATTTAATGAACTCAGGAGTGGGTGTATCGTGATGGGTGAGGGTGAGAAACAACGACTTGCAATTTAGCTTGTTTCACCCATTTGTCTCAAATATTCATGAAGCTATTAAAAACAAGGGCAAGGGATGTGCGTCGCTCCATCAGCATGTAGACCTGGCTGCAGTCACTCTCCTGATATCTGAACATGTATGCCAGGTGGTCGTTTATGACCTCTTGGGTATCGATCAAACTATCAATGGCGCTCTGAAACCATAATTAAAGATAATGTGGCCCTCTTTACAACACACTGATTGGTTGAACGACTGCTGCAGAACACTAGCGATGTGAGACTGAACCTGTAGTTCAGAAAGTTGTCTATCTCAGTGTTTCTCAACTGGGCGCAAGACGTTTTGAGTGTTATTTTGAAAGACGTGAATGAAATGTTGACTCTTCTGCAAAGACTTGGTTCTTCTGTCAGACAGAACATTTCCATTATTTTTATGAGCAAGATGGACGTGTTTGCTCACGTGTTTTTAAAACATTTACCTACCTTAAAATAAGCTATAAAAGTAACGTACGTTTTAAAAAACTTAAAGATCATAACCCCCATATATAATTCACACCCTGGTTGAAAGACCAGGTCATATTTCGGTCAAAATGTGTTACTGTAAAAGCTTGTTTATTAAAATGGTCCAAACCAATCACCAGCTTATGAGGTATTTGGGAGCTGTGATTAGTTGAATAAAATATATATATATTTTTATTTATTTATAGAACAACATGGGACCTGTGCTAAAGACTGAGGGCCAAGGAAGCTCCCACTTCTGAACTAAAGAAGCTCTCCACAACTTAAGATACTGGCATTATACAATTAAACTGAGTGAACATATACTGGGAGAAGCAGGTTAAGTATTGAGCCTATGAAGCAACAGTGGTTCAATGTCTTCGCATATTGTGTTTCCAGCTCATATGTGATTTACTTCTGACACTAACCCTAGTTACATGCATGAGCTTGCCTTTACAGAAAACAACAACACTGCGGCTCAATGACTTCTAAGAATATGTAATCTGGCTCAGATTGAAGAAGTATGTGATGTACAAGATTGCGCATGTTTTGTAAACATAATCGCTTATGCAACCCCAAAACCATGGCAATAATGAGTACAAATTTCGGCATGCTGGTTAGTGATGTTTGGGTGAACTACATATACCTTATGGATTCCAAACTGTGACTTGTGTTTGTGATTTACCTGCATCTCCTCCACGACAGGTTGTTTTTCCAATCTGTAATCACAGTAAATAAATCACATGATTCATATTGTTGCCACTCACAGACATTGCAATGCATTAATTATTTGATAATTAAGTAAAAGTTTGTGCTAAAGCACAATTAATCTCATCATTAATTTTGACAAGTAAACAGTGTCACACCACTGCACAAAACACACTGTTCATCCTGTAACATATGCTCAAAGAATGGAGAACGGAGAATTTCCTCCATGCAATTTACCATCAGTGCTGAACTGCACTCTGGGCAAATTGCATGTCGATATCCTTATTACATGCTATATAAATTACATTGGGTTTGTTATTGCAAAATGATGACCGTGGTGTTGTGTTGCAAACGATGCAATTAATAAAACTGGTGTGCAATTAAATAAATGCACAATCCATAACATATATATCATTCTAAACGGCAGTGAAGTCAGGGCTAGAAACAATCTCATAATGTTTCGCCATAACTAGTGCATCAAACTTTAATAAAGTCATATTTCTTCAATAACAATTCCATGAATAATGCTGTAAAGTGCTTTGTAAAAGAGAATTTTCTTATAGTACTCATTTGAAATTGTATTCAGTAGGAGTAAATGAGAGCCTGCAGGGCAGAAGTATATCACAGATTCACTTGAAAAGGAATGATTTGAAGAAAAACCTCACCTGTGATCCGAAAGAGCTGGAATCTGCAAGCATGTTGAAGACAGGCATGATTAGAGTGAATCTACACTTTCATTTAAACACACTGTACAGACGCTGTCATTAGAGTGTGTGGAACACGGTGTGCTGTGAACATTTACGATTTGTTTTGCTACACTACACTGCTAAATTGACGTGAGGGGCCGGACTAGACAGAGTTATGCACAAGGAGCCGGTTTCATTGGTTCCTGAGGGAGAGGCTGAGCCTGTGCTTGAAATGTACACTGTGAACTTTGTCCAGTTGCACTAGCATAATCTCAAGAGCTAGTGACAAACACACACACACAGAGACATAGACAACAAAGATGCCAGACTTGATAAATACACACCTTCCTCATGTAATGTTTCACACTAATTTCATTTTTAGTTTCTGGAAATTTCCAGTGACAATAAATCAACATTTGTCCTCGTGTTGTATTATTGTATTGGGTTCTCAAGAATTCTACAGCCTCAGCATTGTTCAGCACACTCACGGAAATCTAAAGTTGTTTACATTAAGAGTGACAAAATGTATACTAGGAAAACACTATGGACAAATACGTGTGTGTGTGTGTGTGCGTGTGCGCGTGCGTGTGTTTCAGGGTATATTATTTGTTATAGGGACAAAATGTCCCCGCAAACATGCAACATCAATATCAGAAAACAGCTTAAATATGACTTTACAGATCTTTTTTTTTTCACTCGTTTTGTTTGAAAATATGTTTTTGCATTTTTAATCTCTTGGACGTGTTAAATGTTTTCATATATTGACTAAATGTATAAATTAATTGAATAAATTGTGTTCAAAATTTATAAATAATTTAATAATGAACATATAATAATATATAATTAGATATTATATAATAATAATAATAATAATAATAATAATATATAAAAACATATACAAAAAACATATAATTTATTATTGAATGAAGTGAAGTTCTGAGTGTACGCAAATTTTTGATACACATTTATAAAGTTGTTCTCGGAAAGAGAGGTGTCAAAAAGTGCACATACTTTGTTCTATTTGTTTTACAAAAGCATTTTGTAATGTTTTGTTCTTATTGTGTGTATGCAAATAGAAGTATAGCCTTTACAGTTTTGAATGGTGTCTTACTCTTATCTGTATGACCAAAAATGACAGAATATTTGAAGTTCTTTCCTGTTATCGCCTCCGCCGACCCAACAATATACAAGATGTGTATTAGCAAGAAATATATGCAACATCCAAACAGTATGAGGAAACGTTTTTGTAACTAATTTGCAGAGCACTACATCAGATGAACTCTTATTCTGCGTGATGGGACAGGCAGTATACAGAAGACAGGATGTTGAAAACGGGGGTTTTGAAAAATCTAGCTTAATTTTCATAAACAATGCGAATTATCATAAATGTTTCTCATTTCACTTTATTGCTCTTTAAGTAAAACAAATCTAATTACCATGGTAAACGTAAAACATTTCAACATAAAATAATCTGATCTGTCTCTTTTATTTTGTGCCCTAATGCCCTAGAAGTCCAATGTGGTGAAGCAGAATCTCACATTGTCCTTCCTGTGATGAGAGATAAGGAGTCAGAGTGAGACCAGAATTTTAAGAGTCAGTAAATCTACCAGAATCCTTTTTGTTTCGTTTTTTTTTTCTTTTTCTGTGCATATTTTGTTTTATATCCATTGCTAGCGTAAAGCACAATCAAATTAGCTAATAAAACATGGGATGTGCAGAACCGATGGGAGTTTAGAGAGAGCTCAGCTGTGCCTAAAAGCGGGAACAAGGAAATTCTATGGAAGCCTGACTAATGCCTAAAACAATAAGAAGTGGCACTGTTGGCAGGCGCACACACACATGCATACATCATGAGTTCAGCAAGCCAACCAAGCCTGTTTGTCTGTTTGTCATCAGACATCAAGCTTATCTATGTGGCCTAGGCAAGATTATTAGGAATCTCTGCGTGCTGGCAGCTTTTATTGCCCTGTCTGTTACACTACAGTGTACTGTAGGTCAATCATTAGTGTGCAGTGAGGCAAGACGACATCACATAATGCTGAAACATGAGCCAGAGGCTCCAGCACAGTTCTGTAAATAGATGATTCATAATGTGCATGCATAAAAATTGCTGAAAAGAGTTTGTTTTGTTGAATGCGGGGCTCACCGGCACTGCTTTTAACACAGACATCCACCCTGCCGAGACACTCCTTATGGGCGCCAGCACCACATTTGGAGCAGCGGTACCCTTGATAGAAGACTCCTCTGCGAGATAGATAGATAGATAGATAGATAGATAGATAGATAGATAGATAGATAGATAGATAGATAGATAGATAGATAGATAGATAGATAGATAGATAGATAGATAGATAGATAGATAGATAGATAGAATAATTATATTAACATGCATTTCAATTCAAAACTATTCAGGAATGATCTACATGGAATGACATTTAGCCACGCCCACATACTCTGCTCTGATTGGCCCATCATTTGCCAATTCACCAATTCTAAATGAATCCCCATTATGATCCATACACACCCTTGACTTATCACTGCTGCTCTATCACTTACTCTATCGCTCTCATTATGGTGCATTGTGGGTATACTGTGAAATGACGGTGTCATTTCACAAAGCTTTAACAGTGAGCTCACCTCAGCAGCATTTCACACGAGCTGCAGGATGTGGTTGTCTCAAAGGTGTGCATGCGGAACTCATGGAAATTACTTTTCCCGCTCTCTGGACAGATGTTTGATCTGTTTCGAGAGAGAAAGAGAGAGAGAAAGTAGGTGTTAAAAACAAGACTGAAGACTTTGCATAGCGTTACTTGTGAACAGAACCGATTGTGTCCATCTGTGGTCTGCTCTTTCCATCCAACCAATGCCTCCTAAAACACATGAGGGTAACTAGATGTATTTTGTATTTTTTGGATAACAACAACCATGTAAAACTCAATACCACAAAGCTTGGCTGCTATTTTTTAACTGAATGTATTGCATATATAACGCATAACAAAATGACATTTTCGGCTATATTCTAACTAGTGACCTGTTTTATATTATTATGTCGTGTGAGCTAATAGTGTTGATGTCTTAACATGCACAACTAATTACAGCCTCAGCAGGGCAGGAGTCATGAGGTCGTCTGTGGATCTATTACTGTTTTATAGTCCAAGTCCCTCTATTCGCTTTCTGTTTTTCTCTCTTGATCGATCCTGAATAACCCTTGGGTGGCAAGTGCCCTCATAATAAAGGCATTAACGGATGACGGACAGATGAGAGAGCTGTCTGTGCGTGCTGATGATGTCATGTCATTAGCACACGGAGTATGTAACAGCACTGATATCCAATCAGCTTTAGCACACTGATCTGATGACACATGACAGAGAGAAAGAGAGCACTGACTCAACACTGTTCCCCAGAATTAATGAGCCCTTCAGATAAATCTGTTAAAAACGTGTTATCTAATTAATCAGAGCCCTGTCTTTGGTGCATTACACTTTTTTTCTCCTGTCTTAATCCAAGGGGTTTTTATTTTGGGAGGTTTTATGTGTGTGTGTGTGTGGGGGGGGGGGGGGGGCATTTTATGTATATATATGACATCTGGAATTTTGTACAGTATATAACTTGTCAGATGGTTTATTGCGTTTTCATCTGCATTTTACTGATTGTTGCTGTCATCAGCTAAGAAATATATTTAAATATATTTTCTCTCGCTCTCTTATTTTATATAAACATGCTTATGAAAAAAGGCTGAGCATCTACTGAACACAATTCTTTTTTGCAATGCATACTATGGAAGTCAATGCTATCATAAGCTCTTATTAAGAAATGACAGGATTTTCATTTTTGGGTGAACTATACCTTTAAAGTAAAGTACTTAAAGTGTCCCTATTGTTCTTTTTCAATACTATACTATCTTTCATGTACTGTAGTGTAATATACCAGATCATAAATGTAAAAGGTCGGTGCAGTTTCAAAGATCAAAGTGTATGATAAAATTGGGATTGTCTCCCAAAAGAAAAAAAACTATGATAATTCCTGTCTTCCTGCCCAAATCTACAGAGGTTTGTAACAAATTTGCATAATGCCAGCTGATGGCTACTCGTAATCAACATCTATTTTGACCTGTCCTCAAACACTGTACTAGGTCTGAAAAAGTTTGGTTCACGCTGTCGAGGTGATCCAGCAATGTATATAATGAGAAAATTAAAGCGTTTTTTGTTTTTTATCCTCGTGTTGTTCCAATCCCAAATATTTAACTAGTCGCTCTTTTAACCTCTTGAGATGCAGTGACCTGACCTTGAGCATGACATCACTTTGTTTTTGTTGACCATGACATACATTTACTATATAGACTACTGTTTTAGTGAGTAGTCCAAACCGGGTCCTAAAGTGGATAAATCTGAAAACGACACCCTTGCGGTTTCGTGTGGACAGCCAATCCGTATATTTTTTGTGAAACCATGATGTCATCACAACAAGTGTCGGCTGCGTCACACGGAACACGTATACAGCGCGCAAGGTTATGCGCATACTCAGAAGTCTTCTTCTCTGTGTATAATGTATATCTGTGGCAGAATTACAGCGCCCCATACTGGTCTGGCATATATACTACACCGTTTTAGTGGTTTCGCGTGTACGCTGATATTTCTTGAGACGACGCCGTGTTTAAGGACTTTTTTTTTTTAGAACGAGGGAAAAAAAAGATTGGATAGGGAATGCACCGGCTTCGTGTGGACGTGGCCTTAGACTTACAATTATTTTGAGAAACGCAGCCCTGAGTGATTCAAATTAGTCTTATGTTGTTCAGGAGATGTTGAGGCAAAGATTATCAGTGAATAGCAATGCTTTTGGTTGAAATTGGAGACAAAGCAATAATACGGTTTTATGACTTATATTATTATACTAGTATGGGACATTATGTTTTGAAGCTTGAATTTGAATTTAACTGCATGGGGAAACAAGCCTTCTTTTGTGTTCCATAGAAGAAAGAAAATTATACAGGTTTGGAACGACATGACAGTGTGTAAATAACTGTAAATAACAGAAACATGGTCAAGCAAAGCTAAATTATGACAGGTTTTACACTATCATTGAACTTTAGGTCCACTAAAATACCAGCTATACATGTGCATCTCTTCTTAAAAACACTCAAACTCACAAAAAGAAAAGGAAAAAAATACCTGGTATATTAGTCCAGTCTATCTGCACAACTGAACCAACCACTCTGAGAGAATAAAAACCCTTTGGGTCACATTATGTTTTATAAGGTACAGCACTGCAAAAATGCTTGGCTAAGCAAGTCTGTCCTCATTTCTGTTTGTTCTGTAGTAAAAATATACGCTAATGGTGTTTAGTCTTGAATCAGGGCCAGGAAATACTGTCACAGCTAAATCATGTCTTTGTGTCTGTTGTCAAGATGGAAAGCAAACCTGAAAAACAGCACAGTGCAGACCTTCGGAGGTGGTATTGTAACACAAACACAAACACTCACAATGCCATGCCAAACTGCTCCAGCCATTTCTTCTTCAGCTCCTTGGTTTTGAAGAAGAACTCAAAGCCGTTCTGACCCTGGTTGTGTGTGAGGTAGAATCCGTGACACCACTGTTAGAGACAGAGAAGGCAAAGACATCCATGTTATAAATGCAAAACACACACACACAGACACAGACAAAGCAAAGACAAAAACTGTTGTAAGGCCGTTTGATTCCAAACATCAAAGAGACTCTAACAAGGATGAGAGTACAAAGCATGATGGTGTGAGGGGGTCACTGTTGTTTATGCAAGACTGACGAAATGCTACTATCAAATCTAGCTGTTATCGTCTGCTGGCATTGTGTTGACACTTTCATCATATCGCAACTGATGTAGAACAAATGGAACAGATTTCATCACTTGAAAGAAATGACAGTGTGGACAGTCAGATTCAAAAAACAAATATATTTTTGTTTGCAGTGTGAACAAATGCATAAAGCAGTTCGATAAGCAGTTGCGTATCATGACACTAGGTCAATCTGACTTAAATTATTTGATTGAATAAGAGACTTTTATGAAATAAATCAAAATTCGATTTTTTGAATGTAAAATAGCAAATGTAAGAGTTTGCTGTTCTGTTTGGTTTCTAGGGCGTTGCTAAGGTGTTCAGGGTGATTGCTTAGCTGCTCAAGTAAAAAAGCCTGTATGGTATTATTATGCTTTTCATATCCAGATATTATGTAAATGATTAATGTTTTCAGTGGAATATGTATTTTAAATGTAGTTTATTCCTGTGATGCAAAGTTGAATTTTCCCCATCATTCCTCCAGTCTTCAGTGTCACATAATCCTTCTGAAATAATTCCAATATGCTGATTTGTTGCTCAAGAAACATTTCTTTTTTTTATCAATGCTGCAAACAATTGCACTGCTTAGTAATTCTGTGGAAACTGTGATATTGTTTTCCGGAGTCTATAATGGAGAGAAAGTTTAATTGCATTGATCTGAAACAGATAAAAACGAATGAACGTGATACGTGCGCCGTTCATGCGTGGTTCATGAGTGATATGAAGGTGGGGCGTCAGTGGACGTGCGCGGTTTCGAACCAGTTCCGACGCATAAGCACTGACGGCCGACGCGTGTCCCGCGCATAGTCACGCATACTCGACGCATAAACTACGCACGCCGACTCATGAACAACGCACAGTTGGAAAAAATTTTAACCGTTCAAAACTCATGCACAAAATCATGCACAAACCACCTTCGACGCACATCCACTTACAATCACTGACGGTCCACGTTCGTTCCACCGACGAATTACACATACGACGCACGCTCCGCGCAGAAACGAAAATCTGTGCGTAATTCGTGCGTGATTCATGCGTTTTCGCTGTGTGACTGGCCCTTTACCTTGCATGTTTAAAACTACAGCTTCATTTCTCATTTCTCTCTTGTACATGTAATATTTACAGAATCATCTAACCAATAATTGTCCTGGCACAGAAGCATGTAACGTATAGTAACAAACAACATGTTTTTTAATTTAGCTGTGTCTGGTGTCGGCTGCGTTCGTTAGCAGTCACTAGACGGTTTTTAATAGGAAACACCATCTGTGCGAATGAAAGCTGCTCTACTGCAGTAACTGATTATGGCATAACAGCACATTTGCTGCCCTCGGCTTTGGAGCAGTGAAATTTGGAGGCAATTAGGAGACCGGCTGCACACCTTTCGGTTTTCTCTGTCTGAGGTCGGGTTGTTGGTGATCTTGAAGGAGTGGAGGTCAATCACCTCCTTCATCTCATAGTTATCTCCTCGTCGTTTGCATACGATCACGGCGGCGTCAAACAGAAAGATGTGCCTGCAGCAGAAGAAAGGCAAAGATCAAAAGAGAAAGGGAAAATAAAAGAGTGGTGCCTGAGGGTGACACCTTCATAACCCTTAGGCCTTAGTAAAGACCAGCGGTGTTTCAGGCTGAGCAGTATTCCACACTTTAATCATCTCACCTGTCTTGTTTGGCTCGTTTGTCGACTGAAGCTACTCGCACTTCGCTGTCACCTTTGGGTCTCCCATAGTTACGGAGAGACTGATTCTGCAGAACACAGAAATGGAGCAAACTCATTACAGACATGCTTGTACACTGCTTTGGGTCAATGTTCTTCGGTTAGATGTTTCTTTCTCTGCAGAACTGTTCAAGGCTTCATATTTTCTCTGCTTAACATCTTTTAGCAGTGTTGGAGAGCAACTAACTAAAAGTAGGCATGCAAATCAGTGTGACACCATCTCGGCTGTTTTTAAAATAGTTCAGCTTTTCCAGTAACTTACAGTAGCATTTTTTAAGATAGAGTGTAGTGTGAATAAAGAAGCACACAGCCTTTCAACAGAGTGAGCTGAAGAAACATTCAAATACTCTTTCCTTAAAAGATTCTCTCTCTCAAGTTGCACTGCCAAAATGAGATTCGTTAAACTGAATTTCAATGGTTTGATGGTCTTAAAAGTGTTTGCAGAAAATAACTGCATACATTTGATGCATTTTTGTAGCAAAATTTATATTTTGTTGAATACTGAAATACTAGATTTCCAAAAATAGCTAAATACGTTTTTTGTATTGTTTAATTATTATAAATTTTATAAATATATATATATATATATATATATATCGTTATATATATTATTAAATATACGGTATATATATATATATATATATATATATATATACACACATACATATACTGTATATTTAATTATATATATAACGGTATATATATATATATATATATATATATATATATATATAAGAAGTTTCCCATTATGTATCTCATGCAAGAGTCCACTGCCTCTGAAACAAACTTTTATTTGACTGAGCTTTTTTTAAACAATAACAATATATTCAGATTCAAAATCAATTCTGATTTATATATATATATATATATATATATATATATATATATATATATATATATATATATATATAAATCAGAATTGATTTTGATTGATTTTCAAATAAAAGGTTGTTTCAGAAGTTGTTTCACTTCTTCTAAAAAAACTTGTGGAATTGATCTATTTGGTATTGGGTGTAAATAATCTGGTCCCAGCGAATACGGTTGAAATTTTGGCTTTTTAACTTATAATGTAGCTAGATACTTTATCAAAAGTGTAGTTTGACTACAGTAGTTCTTCAACACTGCTTTTTAAATGATAGTCTGTGATTTATATGAAGTGTGTGATTTAGCTCACAAGGTTCTCTATAGATTTCTGGTACTGGTCGATGTCTCGAAGAGTCTCGATGTCTCTCTTCACCTCATTGACATACTGGGCCAGATCCTGAGGAGATGAAAATGCAAACAAAACACCTTAACATTCAAAATGCTTAGACTTTGTCCCGCATATAAACAAGGAAATCTTTCTACCCGTGAGCTAAAAATAAGCATATTTCCTCTCCAGCTTCCTTATTGACAATGCCAACCCATGTGATGTTTTCAAGGGACTCGTTTCCGTCTAAAAATGCTAAATAAGATTTAGCATCTGAAAGGCAAGGCTTATTTGACAAATCTCATTGTGCGTTCCCGTTCCTGTGAGTGGAGTTTAGCGACTCATTCATCATCTCGTATCTCGAATAATCAGAGCGGGGGGCTGCTCGTGCTCGCCCACCGTGAGGATCTTTAAGGGGAGCACTTGAGGAGGTTAACTGCGTTAGCCCGATACCCCAATCAATGCTAAGTGGCTAATTTATCCAAATGAAATCATCACAGCCCTCGGTGCAATCTGCACAATCTTCTCAGCTTGATTTCCTTCAATTAGCGGATGGTTACCTGTCAAGATGCATTCGGCACCGTCTTGATCATGTCTGAGTCAAGAGGGCCACATAGATGCTGAATGAAAGCGTTTTATACGGAAAACTTGATGTATGCCCTTGCAAAATAAATAGCTATAAGAGAATGAAATGTGTCACTGTTGTAATTTCAAATTGAACAAGGCCTCTAATAGCACAGAAAGATGAGTGATTAAAGCATGTTGGTATAAATTATGCAATGATGGGGAGCTAAATGTGTAGTTGAGAGCAGATAACAAGGTCTACCTGTCGGATGAAGACTGTAGGAGGCCTCATTTGTCTTTTTTTTTTACGGTTCAAATGAGTTTTCACAGAGCTGCAGACTTCTCAGTGGACTACTGCCCAGAAGTCAATGCAACAGGCAGCTCATGAAAGGAACATTTATACACTCAACCCACCTTCATGGCGTCCAGCGCTTGCCGTAAATTACTCTTGTCTGTGGCATCGTGGGTGTGCTTCACCAGCTCCTGTCAGGAAGGAAGAGAGATATGAGATGGTTTTCACGGCCCATGTCTCAGTGTCTTATTAACACCAGATGATGATGAACACAGCAGACAGTCTGATGTACAGGAGCGATGCCGAGCCGGAGGACATCTGTCACTTTCGCACGCTCTCACAACTTCTACTTATAGCCGTGCAAATAGTTTACCAACATTTAGTTATAAGCCATCTAAACTTTCTTTTTGACACCCTTCACACATCCAGATGCACACACACACATAAGCTGAAATAATATCCCAACCTGCATCGCAGGTTCAAGAATTGAAATGAGTAGCAAAAGGTTTTTGTGGGGTTGAAATTGCCTTCCTGCTCCGGGATGAAGTAAACAAGACATCTGGGCCAGTCTGTAGGATAAGGGAGGGTGCTATGAATGTCCTTTACTCAGGTCTGATAAATGGCTTCCTTTTGGCCTAAGAGATATATTGCCATCCAGCACAAGCCAAATCCCCTGCGTCAGTCAAGCTGAACCTGCGCATTATTATCAGCAGAAAGACGGACATCACCTTATTTTTCATTCCCACTTCCTTCTGCCCTCACACAGCGAAAGAGAGAGAGAGAGAAAGGAGGTATGACACTAACACAGAGATTACAGCAGAAATAAAATGCAGCCAATCTCTTATCCAAACGTTTGCAGAATTCTAGGTGAATATCATTCAAACATGAGCAGCATCGCAGTGTTGTAAAGTCTGGCCCTCTCGGATCACTAACATTTGCTCATCACCATCTTCTGGTGGCTTTGTTTCTGTCAGCCAGTGCAAAATGTTACATTTACATTTATTGTTTTTGGCAGACGCTTTTATACAAAGCATGCATTGCATTTAAATGCATTCAAAGCAAATTGCGTTTAAGAGACACATTGACATTCTAATCAGTTCTTGCTTTCCCTAGGAATCGAACCCATGATCTTGCCGTTGCAAGCGCCACACATGTTTGAGATACATGAAAGCTTCAAACTGATATTCATTGGCTTAGTTTTCTCAATTTCTTAACTTTAACGTGTGTGTGTGTGTGTGTGTGTGTGTGTGTGTAATGCAATCAGGAATAAATTCTATTTTAAATTGTTATTTATTTTATTATTTTTTCAAAACAGATTTTTCATCATCACTGCAGTCTTCAGTGTCACATGTCAGGAATCATTCTATAATATACAGTTTTTCTGCTAAAAAAACATTTCTTATTAATATTATATTATTATCAATGATGTAAAGAGTTGTGCTGCCTAGTACATTTGTTGAAAATGTATTCCATTTTTCAGGATCCTTTAATCAACTTTAAACAGAACGTTCAACAGCATTTATTTGAAATAGAATATTTTTGTTGCTATGTAAATATTTACTCTCACATTTGATCAATTTAATGCATCCTTGTTGAATAGAAGTATTAATTTCTTTGAAAAAATAATCTTACTGGGCAAACGTTTTAGGAAGAAAATAGTAAATGAAGAATAATTATTTATTTAATTTGAATATTGATATATTAGACTATTTAATAATAGATTATATATAAATTATTTTCAAAATAACTGTAAAGCTGGTTTGCTCTTTTTCTCACCGGCCAAGGCTTTCTCCAGCAGAGCAAAGAGCAGAGAAAGACAGTCTGTCACACGCTATCCTGCTCTCCAGAGGGGCAGCAGACAGACAGACGCTCTATCTGTACTGCCTACACCCACACACACGTTCCCTAAACCCACAGCTGGCCAGATGGGCAGGGAGGTGAACTGAGCTGTGGACAGCCATGCAGGCATGCTAAGTAGAAGCTTGCACACACACACACACATTCATGCAGAAAACTCCTTCGCTGTTCTGTCCGCTGAGAGCCAATAGGTTCCTGCAACAGCAGGAGGATCGTGGTGGCTTCAGTCTACACACGCTATGCACATCACCCTCTCTCTCGCCTTCGTTCACATTTATTTCTAAATCTCCTCATAGCTGGGTCATGCAGTAGACCTAACGTGTGATGGACAGAGACGCACTATGAAATATTCATAGCTGGCTGCGTGAGATATTTGTGGAATAGGGCCAGACCAAACATAAGCATGCTGCTTCTCCATTATGTGGATTATACTGCCTCAACTGGAGGACTGTGGAATATATTACACTGCCCCTGCTGGTGGATGTCATACATTAATTATGCTGCTTCTCTGTGAAGACAGACACCACTGCCCCTAGTGGACATTTGCAATAAATCATTCATTTAAAGAACTGACCCTCTTTCTTCAACCAGGGCACATTAATCAGTGCATATTATGTTAAATGTTTTAGGATAAATGACTCTTAAATCAAAATAATATTAATATTAACATCTTTTAACACCTCTGAAATAATTTTCCTTATAATTATATTAATATTTATTTTATTTTAATAAAGTTATTTTAGTACTTCAAGTTAAACTAAATGAAAATAGGACAGCTAGCTTAAAAAAGTATTTTATCTTAGTTAATGTATATTTTATTTAAAGTAGTTTGTAAATAATTACACAGCCTAACGTGTTTAATTATTTCAATCAAATGCAAATGAATAAAATCAAGTCCCACTACATTATTAGTATTTCTACATTATGATAAATATGTCACTTGATACATAATAAATCTGTCAGCATAGAAAATATGTTAACATAAAATATGATATGTATTTTATGCCATAAAGCACCTAAATAAAATACATCAAAATCATTTCAAACCTGTAGAAGCAGATGATACTTCAGAACTCTCTGCATCGGAACCACTAGCAGATCTCTCAGAGTAAACTTCCCATTGTTGGCTCGTTTGGAACATAACTGAAAATAATAAACAATAATAAAACACACATGTATGTGACTTCTGTAAAATAAAAAATATTGAAATCAAATGTTTTGAAATGTTCTGTACTATTCTCAACCACCAGATGGCAGTGTTTAGCAGCAAATCAATACTACAAGTTCAGCTTTGGTCCAGAAAAATAAAAACTACAGATTAATTTCTACCCAATATGCTAAAGGCTCTAAATGATGTCCCTTACTGACTGCTAGATATATTCAGTTAATTTTAAGCTATGATATAGTAGTTCTTAACATGTCTAATAGCCATCACAACAAAGATTTGTGCATTTTATGTTACAAAAGTATACTGTATTCATGGAAAAGTGCCATGAACAGAGTCTGACAATGCCTTACCTCTAACATCTGCCTGACGTCCTCTCTGTTCTTACAGATGTCATCCAAACACGCAATGGCTGTTTCTACGTGACTGCAGTATTTCCCATACAAGACTAATCTATCATTCAGGAAAACGAACAAGCGTAAGAAGAGGAAGGAGGGTTTTGTTTCTTAAATACCTAAAGAGAATAAACTGATCACCTTTCTTTGTATTTTATAAAAATCTGGTGGAGGTTATTGGCATTATGCATGAGCACTGAATCCTGAATCTCCCTCAGAAGACTTGTGTGCACCTTCACAAGATCCTGTTGCAATACAGAAGATACAAATATGAGGCGATGACACACCGATTCAAGCTAAAATATGACAAGGTTTTGTGACTCACTGGTATATTGATGAACACTTTTTCAATATCCACACCAGATAGTGACTGTCCCAGAGGCTTCATAAAGAACTGAAAATAATAATGAAATATAAAAACCAAGAAGAAGATGATACGGCCAAAGCTATATATACTGTATATGGACAACAAACATATATTGCAATACAATGAACCTTTGACTCATCATGCAAATGTACCATGGTTGTATTATACAACTTGGAAATTGTATTGTACATTCATAGTAAGATTTTAAATAAATAAAAACAATACCAAACAAAATAATGATTCTTTGAATATTTGTGCAAATTTACCATGGTTTTACTAAGGTAACTATTTCAGAAATGTGTATTTTCATACTAAGATCTAACATATGTGGAAATGTGAGATTATTTTTATTATAGTGTAGTGACTACAGTGGAGATCTTGTATATTCATACAACGATTTAAAATAAATAAATCAATAAAAACAACAACAATGGAATATAATTGCTATGATTATTTGAACCATTCATTGGATTTACTATAGAAACAACAACAAAAATGTGTATTTTCATATTAAGATATAAAATAAATTGAAATTGACATGGTTTATAGCTAAATAACAATAATAATAAGTAGCAACTATGTTATCTTTAGTTATAGTTTATAAATGTTTTTAAGCTACTATTTTCAGTAGTTCAGGCATTTTCAGAATATTTCTGCTTTTATAAAATTCACTCACTGCTCTTGACTGAATAACTTTGAGGGTCAATCCATAATTATACAGGGAAGATTTTATATTTGACTATTTCTGTACCTGAAAATCGAGTTTAGACTTAAATGAAAACCCTGAAAAGTATTGTTTATTTCATTTGCATGTGTCTTTTTCTGTTATTTCTGTATTTATTTTTGCTATTGCTATTGCAAATGTATATAAGTTAGACCAGTAGTTTTTCCTAATTTATTAAGGTTACATGGATCAAAAACCCACAACTAAGACAAAATTTAGACCTATTTAATTAAATTGAATTTATTTATTACTTTTTTGGTGAGGCCGGTGAAAATATTGGCAGGGAAAGTAAAATTTGAACCACTGGCCTGACCATGCCAGTAGAAAAAAAAATCCTTAGGGTTAAGCCCTGGTAAGTTACATTAATCAAAAAATTAATCCATTGTTTTTCCTGTGCTCACTATGGTAAAAATTAAAATTGCAAAGCTAATTTATTTATGTGTTCCAATACAATTTAGGAGACAGATCTCACACATTACAGTAATGGGTCTGACTGAACAGTAATAAAAATGCCTCACTTTCTCTATGGAGTCCAGTGTCTCTGTGTATTTCTCCTCAGTCTGTTTGATTTCCATTAGACAGCAGCTCCTAATGTCCGTCTCGGCCTGTTTCTGTAATCAAAGCAGCAAGAGAGAGCGAGACAGAGGGCCTTTTATGACTCGCAGACCTAAACATGGTTACTTGTAAAAGCATTTTGATCAGCTCACCTGTGGTTGAACCAATTCAACCTTCATCAGGTCTTCATACACCTCTCCACCCTCATCATCATCATACACACAGTCGTAGAGATCTTCCTCATCTTCAACACCATTTTCACTGAGACACACAGACCAACAACATTCAGTGATTCTCCAAAGGTTTTAGTTTAGTCCATAAACCAAAGATTACAGTCAGATAAAGTTGGTTTAAAGTGAGCATAGAGACATAGATGGACGATGAACAGAAATAGAGGACAGCACAATGTGTTAGAATGCTTCAGCATATCCGATATATGGAGAAAAAGACTCATGAGGGTTTTAAAACGATAATGTTTCCCTCGTCTAAATTAAAAACATGGTTTTCAGCTACAGCAAAAGAGACATTTTTGCTGAGTCAGGCCTTAAAATTTCTCAGATGTGTTCTCCAGATGGGTAAAAAAAAGAAAAACTCTGTTGATCTCTTTTCCGAACCATGTCTGTAGTTTTGAATCTATTACAAAACACCTTCAAGGGAAAGTCTTTTTCTGACAGGAACAAAATCGTACTGGCACATCGCACTCCAGGGAAAAGCACTCAGCAAACACATTTTATATGAACAAACCATCACATGAGGAAACATCCCTCTGCTGTGTGTATGTGTGCTTAAGAAACAGATGTGATGAGGTCGAGCCAAAACGTAGTGACAGCAGCATCAATATTTGCTACACATAATATCAAATCCTCAAGCACTTTATATGAGGAGAGCAGATTTCTGCTCATGCTATGTGTTGGCAACAACCAAGTTAACTACAGTAAATCTTTTATTTCATCTGAAGCAGGGGTAAAACTAACAGACAGATTACAATTTAAAAAAAATCCCGTGCAAAGTCATGGTAACATCTGACATGTAACAATAATAATAAAGGCACATTTAAAACCTATACAGTAGAACCCCGACTTACGAAACGCTCTACGTATGAAAAGTTTGACGCACGATAAAAGATTTCGGGGTTTTTATCGCCCTAGTAACGACAAAATGACAGAGATGCGAAAAACTAAATCTCAGCCAACCATTGGCTGTCTCCCGGCTCGGACGCTAGCTTTCGCTGCAGCATCCTGCTCTCCTATTGGTCAGCATCGCTCCCACCAGCCTCTGCATAGCGGCGTTCCTTTCCCATTTCGTCTGTGCTACGCTAACGCTAAAGTTCGTCTGCACTTTCGCATACAAGTTTTGTTTTCATCTTGCTGCATCGCCATTATTTTGTGCCCAGTTAACATAAACTTTTTTCTAATCACTAGCCATGGATGTGAAGATTGTCGCTGAAGTGAAAGGGAAAACAGTATGGTGAGTGTATTTTAGCTTTATTATAAAATTAAATGTGGTGTTCGTATGGCTTGGAACGAATTAGGCAATTTACATGTTAAAGCCTGACCGACTTACGAAAAGATCGACTTACGAAGCCAACCTCGGAACGGATTATTTTCGTAAGTCGGGGTTCTACTGTATATGGAAGCTCATTTCCACCACTGAATTAAAAATAAAAAGTGTTTTAGACTTTTTATCTCATAATTCTGACGTTTTTTTCTTGCTATTGCAATTGAAATCAACATGCAATTGCGACAAAATGGGAGTTTATGTCATACAATGTGAACTTTATACGTTTAAACCTAGCAATTCTGACTTTTTTTCCCTTGACTTTAGTTTAAAAAAGTCCGATTGTAAGATATACACTCACAATTAAGAAATATCACCAACTTTTTATAACAATTGAGTTTATATTGCGAGTTCATGACTTGTTCTGAATTTTGAAACTCACAACTGAAAGTTACAAAGTCCCAAATGTGAGATATAAAGATATAAGTCTGAATTGAGAGATAAAAGACAACCTTATTTCGTTGTGGAAAAAATCTTCCATAACTATACGATCATTTAAAAAAGCAAGTCTCTGTATGTGGTAACAAAACTTTTACAAACATGCATCTTAGGATATCTACAGGAGGACGGTTTGTGTGTGACTCAACATCAACCGAAGAAGTGCTGTGTGCTCCAGCCTGAGGCTCCTATATCTCTCCTTACACACACCGTTCTGTGAGCTGAAGGATAACATATCATCCTGTTTCTGCAGAGGAAGACAAGCAATGTAAGCAAAATAACTCACTCTATCAGATCCTCTAGATGGTTATAAATGTCTTCATCCTCAACACTCTCTTCCGTGGGAAATGGCCTAGAATAGAAAAAGAGAGAGAAAATATGCATTTCCATCTGCACTTGTAAAATAGTTAGAATTTTTCATTTCTTCTTTTTTTCGTACCTTATTCCAGTCTGCTGTGCAATGTGTGAATGAGAGAGCTTGGACAGTGTGTCCATAACCTAAGAGAAAAATACAAGAAAAATACCCATTATTTGTTAAGTACGGGGTCATACACTATCTAACATCATTATTGCAACTACACTGCTACTTAAAAAACTTGAAATATTGATTTGAGCTTAAATTTCTTTATTACAAAATTAAGTTTAAAGGTCATTATACAAATATTTAACCACAAAAGCTTGAAATCAATCAGAATTAAGCCGTGTGTGTGTGTGTGTATGAGACCATTTATATGCATTACAATATGAACAGGCTTGATCAACTATTATATAATGAAATGTTTATAAATGTCAGTTATGAAGGATAATGTTACCTACAAAGACACATCTTCACGACAGAAATAACAGCACTGCAACATTAGTATCAGTAGGGGTCAGTGTGCATCAACATTTCAATGCCGTTCCTGTTTACGAGTGTAATCACCTCTGACATGAAAAGTATGAAAGATTCATCATCATCTTCTGAGCGTTAACCCCTCTGATCTTCCATAGAGCTGCTCATGAGCTCTTTATATCATTTGATTCAACACATCAACGGCAGAATTTACAGTCAGGTCATGCACATTTTTTGCACAGGTGTGCATTAAGTGCAAACAAACACAATGTCAAGCAAATATGAAAATGGATCAAATGGGACTTCATTTTCAGGAGCTTTCCATATCTATGATGAGCACATGGGTAGTTTGTGCATTCGAACCCATAATGACTGGGGAAGATGTGTTCAGAAATCATTTACAATCACACCAGCTCAGCTGAACTCTGCTGTGTGCATGACAACTGAATTACATTACAAATACAGAGCACAGACTGACTCAAGCAGGCAACTGCCAACCCTGAGAGAGAGAAAGAAAGAGAAAGATGCCCGTCCTCGCAAAGAGATCTGATCCAATGCATCTGATCTTATGTGCACCCAGCCTGACATGTTGAAAGGAAATAATTTATCATAATTCATCTGCATTGCTAAAGGAAAATCTTCTACAGTAGAATGGATCAGTCAGTTTTGCCTTTTGTGAATAAATGTTTTGGGTTAGCAATTTTTTGGAGACCTTGACTGTAAAGACCTACCTTGTAGTTTCGATTGATATATGCAACCTCAGTGACTAATTTCATAAACATTTAAATGGAAACTTTGCAGCCAATTAGTTAACTAGTCTAAACCTTTGTTAGTGTGTTGATATAACAACTATTCACATGTTTAATTCATGATGTTTCTCCATTTATAGCGTATTGTCCCTCATAACCGGTAGTGTAACCTCCTATAAACAAGCTAAATTGTTATATCCTAGTTTAATTAAAATGTAAAAAAGTAGTATTGTTTAATTGACTAGTCAAATAGTTTTGCAAATCCCCTTTTCCCATAAGAATAAAAACTTCATAAAAGCACTAAATGATATGATCTTTTCAAGATCTAAAAATGTCCAAAAAGTACCATAAACGTCCATATGATTAATTAAAACTACATTCCATTTGGACTAGTTTTATGTTATTTAATGGCAATTTCTTGTTATTGTTGGTGATTGACAGCCCTTGGTCTCCATTCATATTCATTGCAAGCAAAAGAGCAGCACAAACATGCTGTCTAACGTTTCTTTTTGGGGTTTTTTTTGTACTGGGGAGGGAGGGGATTCATACAGGGTTGGAACAAGTAAATGAGAAATGTGTTTCTATTAAAAAAACAAAACTCTTGATTTTCTGTAACCTCACTAACCCAAAAGTACATGTTGGCGGAAAATGAAGCTGGCTGTCTATCTGTTCGTTCATGTCACATACCGTACGCTGCGTTTGGGAAATCTCAGCTGGGATTTCCAACCTCCCACCTTCATATCAGCACCTCTCAATATTGAAACACTTCGAAAAGGAAATGACATGATTTGTATTCAGGCCTAACACAAGAAGTTCCGCCTGGTTCGGCAGTAAACATGCTGGAAATGTAGCGTTTTATGCATTTCAAAGATATTGCATTCAGACACACCAGCGCTGATAAGACACACATGCAAACACTGGAAATTATAATACAGTTAAAAGAGATGAATGGTTTGTCTGGCTTCCTGTTTAGGCGAGGAGCTGTACAGTACGGCTCAGAAAAATTGAAAGAAACCTCAAAGGTGCAAGTGTTCATTCTGGAAAACAACCATTCACTGTGTCTCGTGAAAACCGGCACAGCACAGAACAGAACAGGAAGACCAAATATGGAGCTAGTGCAAACTAGGCAAAGGTTACTTTCACTTTCAAGAGGTAACAGACCATCAGGCCATGTCTCGTCGTTGCAAAAATAGCACAGAGCTTTTTATATATGACACAAAGTTAAAACCTTTCTCAGTGTGATGGGGAAATTTGAGTGCATGACATGCTGTATTTAGAAAAGGGAAAAAGACAACTGGAAAGAGATTTACAAAACATAGAAAGAAAAGCCCCTTTATTTCCAGGATCTGATTGCATCGTAAGGGCTTGCATAACAGGTTGAGTAGAGGAAAGGATGGAAACAGTCTCTAACAGGTGGCGTGCTTCAAAGACCCCCGTAGACCCAGTGAAATTGAGTCAGAGGTAGAACGATGACCTTAGAATGTTTCTCTCTCTATGAATGTTGAGAGGCTTACCACCGAAGAAGACGGTTTCTGTTTCTTCTAAAAGCGAGCAGAAATGAAAGTTTTCAGGTTGGTTGAACTTGGATGCACCAACTTAGATGCATATTCACTGAAGTGACAGCAATAGGTTTTCGGTTTGCGCTCTGAGTCTGGTTGAATCTGGTTTCAGAAACATTGTGGCCTTTCACTTATTCATAATTCAATACACAAAAAGCAAACACAAAAAGAATTTGTTTCACAGACCTTTTTAAATAATCAGGTCAAATCAGCTCATGTTTTGTTCGAAAACAACTAAATGATATAATATAATGTAATATAATTTAAACATAATATACATTAAAAATTTAATTTATAATATTTATATAAACATAATAATAAAGATAATATATATATATATAACATGATATAACATGATATAATATGCATAACACATCTTATTTATTTTTATATACACGGTATATATATATATATATATATATATATATATATATATATATATATATATATAAATTGCATAAAATATGCATATATATTTATATATATACAGTAAATTTATATATAAATTAATTACAAATAAATAAATAAAACTGCGGATATTTTATTTTATGTGTAACTAATATATACATAAATTAGTATTTGTCACATAATATACATACATACATACATATATATATATATATACACACACACAATTTTCCAATGACTATTTTCCAATTACTATGCATATATATATATATATATATATATAGTAATTGGAAAATAGTCATTGGAAAATGTTCCTCACAATGCCAAATTTGCTGATGCAAGTTAGACAAAGTGGACTCAATTTGAAGAACAACTCTGTACAATGTAATTAAACCACATTAAGGAACCGCAGTATCTCCTGTAGAATCACAGGCTCCAGATCCAGAGACTTCCAGAGAGATCCAGATTTACTGGTGTTTTAAACACTATCTGATTAAAATGTACATACGTCATCCTGTTGTAAGTGAAATGTGGTGTCTGACCTTCGGAAAATATGCATTGTCAACATTAGAAAGTCTAAATGTTATTTTATTATATTAGGACATTATTTGGGGCATGTCTAAATACAGTTTGATTTGTGAGACCGTTATTTTCTAGCTATAAAAAATTAAACAGACATCTATTTAAAACAAAGCTAGTTTAAAACTAGCTACATTTTAAAAGCAAATTGTACACTATTTGTGGAAAGTGCCACCCATATCATCTCCCATCTATCATCAAACTGCAAGAGCATGTTTCCTGTCTGTCTCATCGTGTCTTTATCTGTCTCGATCCATACCCCGCCCTTAATGTCTCAAGTACAGAGCATGGACCAGATAAACTAATTAGATAGATGGCATCAACAGTCCACATACAAGGTCACTGGCAAGACCTGTTCAAATACACACAGGTGTACACACACACACACCAGACCCACAAGTACAAACAGCTTAATACTTACTGGATAGTCAAATAGAATGCAAATATAAAAAACGTTAACTCCTATAGCTGTGTGAGATGGGTTATAGAATGCAGTCGTCACTCCCTTAAATTACTGAAATGTGTGTGAATGAAACCGTATTAAGGGCTCAAATACAAAACTGATTTTGTTTGCAAGTAAAAAAAACTTCAAAAATAATCATTTAAAAGGACTTAACAAAACGCTGTTTCATCATTTTAAATGGAGTATAAGCATGACAAGACTACCTTTCAAAATATATTTGAATATATATTTCAACAAAACATTTGTTTTATCCATAGCCATGCTCACTGAATTCTGATTCATATTAAAATAATACATAAAATAATTAAGGATTTTCATTGTTTTATCTTTCAAATATATTTGGCACTTTGTGTTTGTAATATTTTAGTGCTGTCAAATCAGTTAATTGCAATTAATCAAATCTAAGATAAAAGTTTGTAAATATATATATATATATATATATATATATATATATATATATATATATATTTATGTGTGTGTGTGCGTTTGTGCACATTAATGCAATGAATCGAGTTGACAATTATTAACTTATACAAAATCATTGCGATAATGATGAAAACTGATGAGAAAACGCATTAAAGTTAACATGCATACATAAAACTAGTCTCCAAAACTCACATGAATTTTACTGTAAAAACATCTCTGTCTAATCCCTGTTAATATTCTCCGTAATAACTCTGTATAATGTAATTTTGCACTCAATTGTTTAATTACGATCCGCTGTTAAAGTCCCTCAGCTGCTTTTGTGGTCTATTTCTGTACTTCTGTCTGAAAGCAGACAAGCGCTGTCTCATATAGACTCAACTGAAAGACCATTATGGCTTGCAGACTTTTATATCCACTCTCTTATCTCTCCCTCTTTGTGGTTTTCCTGCAGGCACGATCCTGAAGCGTTCCTTACTTTTAGATTCCAGATCAGTGATTATGGATCACTGGAGCTTAATATAATGTCATTCACAGATCTCAGAGGACATCTGACTGACATCGGTACAGATGCTGTTTAATGGATCCCATGACTGTCAAGGTGATATCTAACATGAAAATGAAATGAATTTTTCATTCAGTTACATTTTTCCACTTTCATGTAGATTAATTATTCATTTTACTCATCTGTGCTTTCATGATGTACTGTGTAATTAAAGCAGAGCTCAGACTCAGTACAATACTACCTTATAAATGAAACCATAGCAGAATACACTTACAGATAGGAAAGGCATGAACACCCAGAATGAGATGACTGAAAAATGAACAGCTCCCATTTGCATATTTAAAAACACTCCTTCATTTATAGCTCTTCAGGCCATAAACAGAGTCATCTTTATTGTCAAAGCCTATGTACTCAAAGCTCACATTCAGTTTCTAAAAAATACAAAAACACTGAAGGAATAATGAAGCAGCTACAAAATTAAGGAAGTACAAAAGGAAAATCTTTAAATCTTCACTCAGCTCTTATATCGTCACGGTCTTGTCCTGTGTTGTTCCCTTCCAGGTCCCTTTATGTATCTTCCAGGTCCTGCACGTCCCATTTGTGTCTAATCACGATCCTAAGTCCCGTCAGCAGTTCCCTATCCTGTGTTTGTCTTTAAATACCTTCCTGTGCTCCTTTGTCTTGGTCAGTTGTGAACGTTTTCATGTCGTGGTTTCGTTGTCGATGTGCTTGTTCTCCAGAGTGTTTCTAGTTTATTCAGAACTAGTTTGAATCTAGTTTGTTTGCACGAAGAGTGCCGTTTATGTTATATTTAAAGTGGGGGTTTTTTTACGTTTTTGAATAAAACATGTTTCGTTTGGAACTGCTTTCCTGAGTTTGATTCCGCATTGTATATGCCCACCGGTGGAAGTGTAACATATATAAAATACAACAAAATTATTCTGAAACCAAATCATTGAGTCAGTGAGAACTGGAGCAGTGAATGTTCTTTTGAACCTTTTCAGTGAACCAACTGATCCGGTTCACACACTGGACTGAACAAATGATTCACGAATCGGTTCTGGCTGCTCAATGGCTGCATCCAAAATGCATTGCATATTCTCTTGAGATTAATTCATGAGTCATAACCACAAAAAAAATATTTTCTATATCATAAGTGTGTAGTTTGAATGTAATCCAGATTTTCTAAACTTGCCAACTGGCCCACTAGCATCAGCTGCGTCACAAATCCTCTCCTGCGGCCTCATGGGATAGTAAAGTGGCTACCGTATGCACACTTCAGGATCTCACTGGAAGTAGTAGGTCATCTGGGGAACTTTTAGCCTACCGGTACTATGGATTTGGACCTATTATTTTTCGCCTACTATAAGGTAGGAAAGTGTAAACCAGTCGATCCAGTTCACAGATTGGATCAACTCTGACTTGATTTGTTCAACGATCAGGTCACATTTGTTCAACAGAGCACTAAAAGGGGCAGAATATTGGAATAACATCTTTAGTTTTGTCCTACAAGTCAAGTCGACTACTTTTTTCCAGGTTGTTTTTAGTTTGTTTTAGTCATTTTTGGAAGTTAACAGCCATTACAGCCTGTTTGAAGATTAATCTTTTTCCTTTTTGTTCCACAGAAGAAATAAACACAGATGTTTGTCTGCTTTTTCATACTGATACTATTCCCAACAGTTCAGAACATCTGCAGTTCGATTCCTTACCAAGACAAAAACATAAACTTTGTGAACAGGATGAAATTTACTTTCTGGCCTTTACAACTGTTTGCAATATCACCATTTTTTGGCAAGTCCATCCTAAACTCTACGCCAATGTTCTAGGATGTGAGAGCAACACTGCACAGACAGAACCGCAGCTCATGTGGAAACATATTCACAACAAGTCCTGAGTAATATTTCGCTGAAAACCCCAATGCTAACACTGATCTGAGCCAGGTGGATCCGATTGGAAAGGAAACAGCTGCAATTATGACCTACATAATGATCTCAGCTCATTGCTGCATTTCTTTTTATGAAAAATTATAATTTCCTTGTAATGTGAACCATCTCATTTAACCAGCACGCTATTCTATGAGATAGTATATGGCGGTTATAATGGGGAACTCTTACAAACCCGAGATCTTGATCACGATATGAAAATAATAACAGCATTTTCAGCATTTATGTTTCGAAACCAACTGAAACTCTACACAGTTTCTCCCGCACCCACACACTGCCCACACAGCCAAGAGAATTAGTCCTCCTGTGCCTTGAGGCATCATCCTTCAGGAACAGAAATAGGAGCGTTATTTAAGTATGTAGAGCAGGTGGAATTTCAACTGAATGTCATGATGACTAGATGGAATCATAACAGTGGTGTACAATCTGTCATGTTTTCACTTCTGCTTTGAGGATATCACTATGCTTTCTAAACTTCAGCTAGTGCAAACACTGGGTTGCTCGTCCACAGTCGCTGACTGACAACTATGACTCAAATAATTTGGATTCAAAGGATTTAAAAAGTAACTAATGAATCAATGTTCGTTGACAAGCCCAAAAGTGCTGCAAAGAATATTAATGAACAATTACACATTATATTACGTTTTTTCAAGGCTTTGTTAAGCAATATCACACAAACGCAGCAGAATCATAACCGGAAAAATCAAGAATGTGAACAGCTATTCGTTTTATACAACAGTTACAATTAAGCAACTTACATTTCAGACAACACAATATTTGCAGTCATTTTTTTGTTTAGCACGGGAAAAACGTACTAGGCAAAACAGCACAAACGTTGCACGTTGAAGGAATCAGCGTTTTTGAATGAATAATTCAATGAATCAGTTCTACTAAGTAAATGATTCAGTGACTTGTTTCGCTCTTGCATTCGAAAAGATTCGTTGAATGAATGAATCAATACATCATTTAGAACTAGTTTTGATCCTGAATGAATCAGCGTTTTTTTTTGTTTTATATAACGTTTCAATCCTGAATGATTCAGCATTTAGAACAAATCTGTTGAATTAATAATTCAATGAATCACTCTTAAAAACTTGTCGGCACCTACTAGCATATTGATGAACTGTCAACTACCTATAATAGCCTGTGATATTTACAGTATATACATTATTATTCACTATGGTTATGACTTGCCCCTCAACACTTCAACAATACTGTGTGGCTGGAGCTCCTTCTGTGACATTTTTATGATGAAGTTATGCTAAAATATTGCACGTATGTATTATCATCCATGTACTGCAGACTCGAAACAGTTCCTGAAAATCTGTTCCTGGCCGCATTTCAGTCGAATGCTTAAGACCCTCATGAAAGTCTTCCTGAAGAACTGTTTAAAAAGCCTTGGGAGGACATCTTTTCTAAAGCACACGGCTTTGAGCTTCACTGGAGCTGACTTGGATCCAAACAGATGGCTTGGGGGTGAGAAGAAAAAGAAAGATCTCAAATCTGCAAGCAAAAATATCTCTTATTGGCTTTAAAAATGACACCTTCGGTATAAAGCCTCGCAATGCCACGCTTCCAAGGATCAAACGGCTCATAATGGCTTCAAGCTCGATTCGGCTTTTGTGTTTTCGTACCAAGCGCCCACTACAGACTGAAAAAATCCCACTTTGAAGAGACGCAGCTTGAACATGATGTGTATTTAGGACATTGCGGTGTTTGATGTTTGCAGATCTTTACACAGGACCCTTAGCGGTTATGGTGAGATGGTGAAAAGCGTTTTGCAAAAAGCACCATTCATGATGGCACTGACCACAGCAAAGAACCAAAATACACACCTGCTTTTTATCTTCTCAGAGAAACACTGGAGCGGAAGCAAGCAACTTTAGCAGTTGTTCAGATTTTTCAGTACATTTCAGGAAATATATGACCATTTAGAAAATTCCTCTTGTATGACAATGCAAATTAAAGTATACGTAAAAGCTTTGTTCTAAAGTTTTATTTTAGTAATAGTAAGACACTAAATTATATTTATTTTTTATATAATATTAATAGTTTTATATATATATATATATATATATATATATATATATATATATATTTTTTTTTTTTTATATATATATATATATATATATATATAATATTTTTTATATATAAATTTATTTTAAATTTTATTTTTATTTTAGTTAAAGTAATCGCAAGTTTTAGTTTATTTCATCAAGTAAAACTAAATAAACTTGAAATGTTGCTTTGGCAACTATCTCAAATAAAAAGATTTTTTTTTTATACAAATTTTATGCTATTTTAAGTAACATTTTTTTATGATTTTAGTTTTAGTTAACTAATAACCCTGATCATAATTAAAACTGTAATTGAGCCTTAAATATGACCAATTTGAAACACAAAAGCAGAAATTCTGCATGCCTCACTGACAGACTTAACAGAGTTCTCGATAGTGTTAGCATGTTGCTAGGTCAATGATACAACGTTTTAATAAAGAGAAATAGAAAAAGAACAGAGAAATATTTCATAATTTCATTATTTTATTTCACAGACCCAGGTACAGTGCATTCTGGGATTGCTTCACTGCTAAGGAACAATGGTTGTAACCTAATGCAATTTTGTGAGATGTGCTCAAGGGTCTTGGTCTCAGGAAGGGTTTGGTGTCTACTCTCACACTTCGTCTAAACACACCCCATCCCCCTCCGTCACGGGGCCCCATGATTCTACCACAGGAAGCTTGAGTAAGCTCGCTACTCAACCTTCAGGGAACGCCACGTAGTAAGAGGTCGACGAGTCAGGAAAGAGGAAGTGTTAATGCTTTCCAGCAGCTTTCTGCTCGAGGGCATGCGACTCTGTGACTGGGGTTACACAGCCAAGCAGACGGAAACACAGACAGACAGACAGAGAGAGAAAGAGAGAGAGAGAGAGAGAGAGACAATCAGACACACAGACACACAATCTGGGATCAGCTTGAAGCCAGATAAAACCCCTGCATGTAATTATTGACTCTTGACATTTAAATCTTCTGCACACATAAGTATGCACACAGATACAACTACAAGAACAACATCAAGTAATGCCTTATGGGATCCCAATAAGAGATACAATACAATAACATAACTGGAGAAATTGGAAATCTACTAGACTTCACCTCTACACGGTTTACTGAGAGCATGGGTATCATCAATGCGTGTCCTCGAGGAGAGTCAGAGCGCTTCACACACGCCTCCTCGTATGGTGTGTGTGTGATCTTATTCTGAGAGCCTAATAGCACTCTTGACTAATAGCAGATGTCAGGTGCTGTAGTTCCTTTCAAAGAGCTCTGACACATCTCAACATTGCACCTCTCAGGCCTGAACTGCTTTTAACATTCAACTTAACAATGATTCCTGAGTATCATCGTTCAGCGTAACAGGTCTTACATTCTGTGGTGAGATTACATGGCTTGTATAACACCTGCACTTGTTTCTAATACAGTTTGCTGTTAGCATATGTTGCTAAGCTAATATGCTACTCTAATAAACACAAACTGAATTGATCAATTGTAATTAGATGGAACAAATATCTGCGTTGAGTGAAATATAAGTATATATGTGTGTGTATATAAATATACAGTAATACCTCGGATTACGGGTGACTTTGTATACGAGCAAATCGGTGTACGAGCATGGAAAGTCAAATTGGTGTATGAGCATTGTATCGGAGTGCGAGAAAATTTTTCCCTAGCCCACACACATTTTTTGTAGAAAAGTTCTAACGCTCAGCATCTTCACGCGCATTTTTACTGGAAATACCCTAATGACAGCCTCTCACAAAGCCCATCACCCCTTAACTCGTTCATTCTCTCAGCGTCGCTCGGTTTGGTTGCATCATTCACCATAGTGCAAACTTTTATAAGTGATTTACAGCTGTTTTACCTCGTGTTGTTAACATTAATTGTAATCGCTAATGTTCACATAGTGAAATATATACGTACAGTACAGCATATAGTCAATGGTCCCCAAGATGAGTAAGAAAGAAGGTACGAAATTCTCCCTGTAATAGAGTTTAATTGTCAATTATTAATTAGTATTTATATGAGATCTTAATGGTTATAATTTTAACAGTTATTAATAGGGTAAAACCAAAAAAATATTTAAATTGGGCATTTATGGTCATGTGGAACGAATCGAGTGATTTTTATTGCAATCTTATGGGGAAAATTGAGAATTTTGAGTTCGTAAACTGAGGTATTATTGTACGTATATATTTATATTTTTTTTTTTCACACAGCTAAGACATTTTTGGAGCATCCTACACATCAAACATGTGCCCATATTGCCTAAACATGCAGTCTAGGTAGGCAGCTCACTAGGTTTTTACAGACAGGCCACCACAACCCCCCTCAAATGATTTTCTACAACAACCACTCTGCATCCATTATTGAAAAACCTTGTCACTCGATACATGATGAGCTTCACATCCGCTCATGAACAAGAACCTTGAAGGGCACTTCACCCTCAGGAGTGTATTTCTGCATATTTATAGGCTTACTTGTGCATTCAATGGCCATAGCAAAGTGATTGAAAGTAGTAAAGACAGACAAATAAAGAGAGAGACAAGCTGGCAAAGTGAGAGCAGCTATTGATTATTGTTTTTCTCCTTAGTAGCAGTGATATATTTAAATATGGAAATCCAATAGAAGTACAGATCCTCTCCACTTTGTCTCTTTCATGAGTTCACACTTACAGATAATTAGAGTATGCATATTTGGCGTGCTGTCCAGGGAAGGGCTCCGAGCTCGGAATGTGGCCCAAACCCAGAGTACTCCCCCGGATCCCTGGCTGGGATAGAAACAAGCCTAGAGTGAAGAGTCGGTATAGTGGAAGGATGCAGAAAAGAATGCAGAGGAACGGAGGAGAGTCGGCTATATATACTGTATATGTATATATATATATATATATATATATATATATATATATATATATATATATATATCTTACTATACTGATTGGGTAAATCATTGGAAATCATGCTCCTCCTGAACATTGTTCATAACACAATTTCACAACTTTCTATATTCCAAAGAAAGTGATTTTCTCTCATAATATTCTTCTTTCTCCTCCAAAGCTCACAAGCATGTGATATATGTACAAACTCACAGATCATAATGCGGAATATGATCCATCTTCACCTCAACAACACTGACAATTAATAAGAAGCAACATTCACAAGACCCACGAGATTTACTGGTGACTCATTTCGACACAATTCCTTAGGAAATTCTGTGACTTCACCACTTCAGCTCAAGGTTCACCAAACTGACATTTAGGAGAACTTGCCCAACTGTGCTCAATGGGTCCAACATGCAAAGTCAGCCTGCGCACTAAAAATGCAGAAGCAAATGCATCACATTTGATCTTGTTTCCATTCATTCGTCAACAGCATGTGGCTCAGAAGAGATAACGGAAGTGCTGATGATGGGATCACATGACTGATGTTTCAATAGCATCATGGGAAATGGCACATCAAGCTTGTAAGCAAATTCTATATGAAATGATTTTCTATATGAAACAAACACACATTTTCTAACTTACTTTCCTGAGCTAAATACATGGAAGCGGTAAATAGCATGCTTTCCTGGAGCTCAAACAGTAGAGTATGGCGCTTACAACGCCAAGGTCATGGGTTCGATTCCAAGGAAAAACAAGAACTGATTAGAATGTCAATGTGTACCTAGAAAAACATCGCTTTGGATAAAAGCATCTGCCAAATGCATAAATGTAAAAAAATGAAGCACCAAAATAGTTGAAGTCAAGGGTTGCATTCAAGATTATTAGTCATTTTTGTTCATTAAAATCAAGCCTGAAATCAAATATAAAGACTAGAAGAAAAACTTGTTTAAATTTTGTTTAAAATGTTTAAAAATATATAACTAAAATAAGTTTACATTGAAGCACTAAAATGACTAACTCACAAATAACAAAAAATGTGTAACTATGCGTAAAAAATATGTAGATAGTTGCATTAGAAATTGTGTGCAGGAGAAAATTTAATGAGAGAAAAAATGTGGGTCCACCAGCTAATTCTTTACAATAAGAAAAATAGCTTGAATTTTTCATGTATGCTCCAGTGGTATTTCCATGAAGTGCACCTGCTAAATACTACATGACTTGAAACAAATCCATTTCATATCATTGAAATACAGTAATAAGTCCTAATTAGCCATTTAGCAAAGAGAGATATTTTTCTGCTCTGACTGGGGAATAAGAATCAGTGGTTGAGTAGACGAGACAGAAAGCAAGAGGACAGATGGATGAATGAGAAAGGAGGAGGTTTATGAAAGGAATGATTTAGTTGAGCTGTCACTGTGGCTGTAAACATATAGACAAACATCGATCAAGCTTACAGCCCTGCAGCGCAAAGGCTTATTACTGGAGAGCGATCGTTACGATCTATCAGCCAGTGAGAAATCACGTCATCACACCAGGCAACCCTCGACAGCATAAAGATGAAAACAGAGACATTTTAAAAACTTTATTTAATAAAACTGCTTGCTTACTCTGATAAACCATTCACTTATTTAATACATGAAATATGCATTTTAATTATTAAATTAAGATACATTTACATTAATATATTTGCAAAAGCATTTCATACAAAATGCAGTAAAATATTAATGAATGAATATATATTCACTTTTTTGATTCTGTAATTTTAAAAGCAATTTTACAGCAATTATTTATGTTACCTTTACTTCCCATTAAAATTGCTTTCAGAAGATGCGCTGCACTTGTGATAAAACAAGTGTTGGCAGATTTGCCCATAGCGAGTGTCAGATGAATGAAACAGATGTTTTGTCAGTCATGTGGAAAAAATCGGTGATGTCTTACAGAGTGTCTAAATATGTGTGTGAAGTCTTTTCCCCCTTCCACGCTTACGAATACATAGAGACTATATGAGATAAGAGAATCAACAGATGTGCGTGTATGGGATGCAGCTGTGGACAAGACCACATGACATAAGCTCTACTATATGTCTCTAATGAACTAAATGGTGTCAAGCCATCTAAACATTGCACTTATAAAAAAAGCAAGGTCAAGTGTACACAAGCCACTAGAATGCACAACAATGACAAACAATATTTCTTTGCCAAAAGACACATTAGCACAAAGCTCTATCTTTGCAAAATGCGAAATATTTAGTTTAACGTTGAAGCCACATCTATTTTTAAAACATAGGATAAATGGGGAGGTGTAACACCTCAAATGAGTGACAGTTCACTCAAATGGTCGATTTTGTCGCTCCATTAGCCTTCTGCAATCCGGAGTCCAGACGCAGCAGGGGTTGCATTTTATGGTGCAGCAAGCACTTAAAAAAAATTGTACCAACTTAAGTACTACTCTCATATATATATGACATTAAAAACCTGTCTATCTATATATGTATATATAGATAGACCGGTTTTTAATGTCATTCTGAGTACTCGGAAACACTTCTTGTCAGAATGAGAACAGGCCATATATATATATATATATATATATATATATATATATATACAGTGGAACCCACTTATCTCAACCTCCGTTGTCTCGCCAACCCGGTTGTGTCAACGTTTTTGAAGTGGAACCGCCAAACTCCCTATTTTTCTTAGCATTTTCTTATCGGTTATGTTTTTTATTTTATGTTGCCGAACCCTGATATCTCGAGCACAAAAGAGGGACAAAGTCGCCACTTTACATCAGTTATCTCGATCCCCGTGACTAATGATAGTACCGAGTTCACTGCGCATGCGCTGAGTTCGGGTTGCACGTTCATGACGGTCTGTAATATGGTCACTCACTCCAATGACGCTTCACTCACTCTTCCGGCGCAGTGCTGTGCAGCTGCGAAACCATAGTAACCTTAATACTTTTCAGAACTATGTCCGAGCGAAATGACTGTTTTATGAGTGAATGTGTTTATGTGTGTTGTGACTGTTTACACTGTGAGCGAAATTGTGTTTGCAATGTTGGAGAATATAATTAAAGGTTTGTATCGAGAATCGAAATGTTTTTTTATCATATACTGGTAAATCTTGCACCGGCTGTCAGAGTTGAGATGGGACTGTAACTACTCGGAAACACGATTGGTCCTGCACATGTGTGAAAATGCGTCTACATCTTGTCTGAAGTATGTTGAAACAATTTACGGCAGTTGTTGTTTGACACAAGCCAACGTTACGAAACAACGTTTGAAACAACGTTAAAGCCAATCCGTATCGGAAATAGTTCTTTACTTTTCTCTTAATATAAATACACTTTTTGGTAAAATATATCAAGGTTAATATGTGACATAATAAGTTGACTAAATTAAAATTCAATCAAATTAAACTAAATAGTTTACATTTGTTGTACATTTAGGAAATACAGCTGTGGATATTATATTGTGTGTGTTAGTATACATTTAATATTTAATTTAACTTAACTTTACTTATTTCAGTATACTTAAAAAATGTCTCATTTAAGAAACACAAGATAAAGTTATTTATTTCTTTATAAATTAATTCAGATGTAGATATTATTAATACAACCTTATAAAATCCTCAAGTTTTTGTAAATGGTCTCTCCTTTTTTATAATTTTACAAGAAATTCCTTAAAAAATTACCACATTACATGATCTCTCACAATATCACTAAACACTCAGACGTCCTCACAGCAGGTGAGAGGGAACTGAGAGGTCACTGTGCTTACATTAGGAGAATCATTGGGGTTTCAGGGATTGATCAGAAGCAGACACTGGTACATATGTGTCTCAACTGAGACACAATACCACAAAAAACACAACCAGCGCACAGGCTTATGTCAGGAAAATCAAACAAAATCGAGGCAGAAGCTACACCATAAACTGTGACTGTGGCAACAGAAAAATTGAAATCATGCCAGTATGATGATGCTTGGAAACAGAACAAGTAAATATGTCAGGGCATTTTGCGGGACAAGTGCAAAATGATTGTGTGCCTCTGTGTTTCAAACAAGAGAGCTGAAAGTGAAATTTTAACTTACCTTTCCGAAATCTCGAACGTCAAACAAATCGAAAGCCTCAAACAGCTCGCTCTTCTTCATCCCGAATATCTCTGAGCAGGCGTGCAAAAATGTCCTGATGTTCTTCAAGCAGAGAAACTAGACAGAAATGAAAGGCATAATATTAAAGAGACGTATTTAATAAATAAATTACCTTTACTGTTAATATTGGTTTTGAAGTACCATTTTGAATCAACAACAAGCCTATTCTAACTATATATTTATTTAAAATTATGATCTTAATCTGACAAAATGAATATTTAAAGATAGTGCTGTTTATGAATGTGTATACATACGCATTTACACGATCATGAAAGTTTTAGATTTATTTTTTAAACTATGCCATAATAATGTCAAATATCACATTTGGACATTCGTACATCCAATTCGTATTTCTATAAAAACATGTTTTATTTAGAAACTTATTTAAATCAAAATAATAGTCACTTTTTAAATAACATAAAGAAGAGGAAGTGACATCATTGTGTTTTGGGAAGCTGGGTTTGCAAGTTAGCAAAATTTCTACTCTTTGTCGGAGAGAATATTTTAAATCTTTAAAAATCACCTTACCAAAATAGAAAAGTCACACATTTCATAGTATGACTCAATATTTTTGTCAAACATTCCCAAATGTAATTAAAACGAAGGCATATGAGAACTATAACTACAAAACCATATTGGAGAACAAGACTAACCACAGACAAGGCAACACTGGGTTTTTCATTTAATTCTCCATTCTTATTTCATGTGATACTTGCTCTGAATCATGACTGAGTTTAGCAAACAGCAAAAGACTGGCGAACATCCAACACATTCATTTATAGAGTGAAATGAGATGAGAGTTGCATGTTGCATAAGCAGACACCTGTGCTGACTCATGACCACAACTCTGTTACAAATACTTTATAGATACTTCATCAGAACTTTATATGAAGAATCGCATCGTCTGACCACAAAACTCCACAGTAACTGCAAGCTATCAAAACCAAAATGCACTGAATCATACTAAAGATTTGAGTCCTTGTGGTCTTTTGAGTGATAAATGTTATAAAAGTCAGTATCATTAGTGAAAGTATTGGAATACAAGTCTACAGTATTGTTTTTCATCATGTTAGCAATACTGTCAGTGTTCAGTATTGCATAAAATAAGATAAGATGTATAAATATAACTTTCTAAATTGTAAAAATTGTAAATTGCATGATCTAACAATGATGAATGTGTTCATTTCAACATTTACTAATACATTATTAAAATCAAAATCTGTATTTGTTAATATTACTTAATGGAACTGAACTAACATGAACTAATTTATTAACTAACAAAGGTTAATAAATATTATAAAAGTATGTACAGCACATTGTTATTTAGTTAATACATTAATAATTAATAGAACCTTATTGTAAAGGTTCTCCCTTATTGTTTGTTTGTAAAAAATGACATACAGTACTTAATAAATTAATACCAATCAGTACAGTACAGTGATTCCTCCTTTATTGCGGTTAATGTGGACTGAAACCCCCCTCGATAGGTGAAAATCCGCAAAGTAGGATCAGCCAATCAGCTCACGGGATACATCCACTCGTGCTCTCATTGGTCGATCTCGCGCCGGGAACCAATCACGTGTCTTCTCACAAAGCCCCTGAGAGAGTTTCTCTCTTTGTCTGGCATCCTGCGAAACCGTTTCTCTCGCATCAGGATGAAACAATGCTGCTTTCCGCAATACGGCTGCTGATTTGGCGGTATTTTTGAAATTTTACTTTTATCTGAATATTTTTGAAAAATCCGTGATGCACTGAGACCGCAAAACTTGAACCACGAAGTGGCGAGGGATTACTGTAGTTAGTATACACTTAAACAACTGGAAAAGCATATTGCACAAAAAAGGTCAGTTTTGCAGTTTTGCAAAGTTATGATCTGCAATTTCCTTTCCCAGCATGTGCAAAATGCCCGAGTGACAACAGACACGTCATTTTTCATTAACAGTGCCGCAGTGTTCTCACAACAACCCAAAAAACACAGATTATGACCATAAAGGATGTCCTGTTATGGTCTGCAGATCAGCACCTTTACCCTCTCTCTGGGCCCGTTCACAAGAATGTGTCCGTTTTTATCAGTTATATTATAACCCGCTCTGTCAGTGGCCGTACGTCGCCTGTCAAGCACTTGAAAAACAGTTTCACATCTTGCTGCAATGCTAAGTTGCTATCTTAAGCAACAAAAGGAAGTGAATATATCAAGAGTATCTGTGTTTCGTGTGGTAGTTGCACCTGTGATTTCTTGAAACAGAAAGTGCTCGCATTATTATGTGAAAAAATAACCTCCATGAGAGCAAGGGCGCCCAACTCTCGACCTGAAAACAGACTCGTCCTCTGGCATTTGATGTATAGTAAACATCAATCTGGCAAATTCATAAGGCCAGCTTTTTCTAGCATTAGAACTAATAAGTCTTATCTGCGAGAAGCTTGCAGATCAAAAGCAACACATGCACCGCCTCTCAGTTCCCATTCCCCCTCTACAGACTTCAACAGAAGCCTAGGGCCGCACTTATGCACAGATAAGACAAGCAACTGTTCAGCAAGCAAATCTATTTGATTGTTTACACTTGTTTGGTTTCAACACATTATCAGAAAGGCACATCTTATGGTTTCCATGAAGTCTTTAGAAGTCCTGGAGGGTCTGAAAGAAGCTAGAAAGAAACGGAGAGGAAGAGGAAAAGAGAGCGAGAGGAAAATGAAGGCAAACATTTAACACATGATGTGCCTATAGGCACTTTCAATGCTGTTTTCTGCATTACTGCTGCCTCGGACCGAACCTGTTTAACAAAACATGGCTTTCAAATCTATCCTGGTGGAAAACTGCTATTCCATCTATTATTGCACTGTCAGATCTCTGCGGGAAACTCAAGAGATGACTTTTCCTACTTCTCCTGAAGGGTGTGCTGATACTAATACTGAATGTATAGCATTTCATCCATAACAAATACCATGTGTGAAACAGATATCTAGATGGCTTTGAAGATACCGATTCAGGTTTAAACAGGCTTCAGGAACATAGGCTACCATAAAAAATATATGGAATTATTTTTTATATTAAAATTTTTTAAGAGTGTGATATAATGTGTGGAGTATGGTTGGGAATTGAGAGCTGGTTCTTAATTTTGAAATTATACTGTATGAAATATTGTTTTCTGCAAATAAACTGCTTGAGATCAAGTCGCTGACTTGACTTGATGTTGACAACAAGTACTGGTTTGTCTGCGATCGGAGTCTTTGAAAAGTCCTTTGAAATCGATTGTATTTTCCAAAAGTCCTTGGAAATCGAAATGTCCTTGACTTTGATTTCCAGACAGATTAAATGCCATGTATTGTGACCTGCACAAAAACAGGATGGTCAGAAATCCTGAGTGTAGCCTACTCATCATTCAACCAACACTTGTTTACATATCAGCATCTATTTCATTTTCAGCAATTTGGTCCAAACTTGAAAGATTTGGTAGTTTCCAAGTGTAAAGAGATTAGCTTATCTAGCTAACAGCTAATAGCTAAAAGAGCTATCTCACATGCAGGAGTCTTAAAGGTACATAGCAAAGACAACGTGTCTGAAAGACAATGAAACTATAGCACATTGCAACTCGTTTAGTGCCAGAAATCTGAATGTATAATAAAATGCTATAAAATGTGGATTATATGGCTCCTTTAATGTCTAAGGGCAGAATGAACATAATACTTTCAAGATTAAGGCAGAAACTTTAAAATGATTCTCGGAAATGTATTCTCGGAAAGTCCTGACATCCTCTTAACACCAATGGCTCCAAAAGCACACAAAATCTAATTCAGAAGAATAAGGAAGTCAAAGGTGTTGTAAATCAATTGCTTCAGGCACTTTTACAGCGTTATGTCCTGTGCTGAGATCACGAGCTGTGAGCCTTTTACCCTTAGTTTAACCAACCAGACAGCTAAGGAAGCTGTCTTGTCAAAATAACGTGCTAGATGAAGCATCAGTCTAGCAAAGATACTTCATTAAAACTGCTTGCAAGAGAGCACTGTGGATAGAAAGTGACCCAGAGCGTCAACCTGTCAGTCAGGGCATGCTAACACTGAAATGTTTTCCATAAAATATGCTTTGTTCAATACATATGAGCTCTATTTATCTGACATCCGTTATATAGACTGCAATGGTTTAATGAATTGTAAATGTAGTCCGTAAATGCTCTCCAAAGCTGTTTAACAACAGTCTGATGAAATCTCCATTTAGCATTATCGATGCTAACAACAGTGGAGTGGTGTTGTGGTAGAGTGGTTATGCGTCATTCAGAATCCAACTGGAAATGCCTTTTATATTGTAGTTTAATTTCTGAATTTGGGTTGAGGTAGCAAACAGCATACACAATTGTATTTCAAATTTGAATGCAAGGAAATTAAGATTAAATGGATTCAAATGAAAGTTCATATAGCTAACTGTAATTTTAAATAGCTAAAAAGGTGCAGGTTCAAACTCCACAAGGGCTGATCGACTTTATGAATTATCACCATCCCATCATACCCTTCAGCGCTCCAGGGAAACCGTCCTTGTAATACAGGCACTGTAGGGTCACCTTGGATAAAAACGTCTGCTAAACATCTATGTTAGACCTTTAAATATAGCTAGGTTCAAGGTTACATGTTTGTTAGCATCTTATGGAATTTTATATAAAATAAACTCAAAAGTGCTTACCATTGTCTCACATCAGTTTGGTGTTTAACAAAGAAATATTTTAACCCCCAAGAAATCAATGTTGACCTTGGATACATGCATTCTATTGATTTTCTTACCATATTTCCGATGCAACAACTGATTGTTCTTATTAAGCATGGATGCTTGCTCTGAACACCACATGGAATCGTATTTTGTGAAACGGACAGGAGAGGCAGAGGATAAACACTGGCTGGTGGCTAAATTGTGATCACTGGCAGATCCGTGGTGAATTGCCCTTCACAGGGCAGTGCACACGGGTTACTGCACAGCACACTGGGAGAAGCAAACCGTCATGTCTAATGGTCAGTATCACACATCCTGTGCTACTACAAACAGAAGAATAGCGTAAAAATGTGCTGCATACAATAGAACTCACTAAAAAGAATCATTTGATTTCCATGTCCTTCCATTCTGAATAAACAAGTAGTCCAAAAGCAATAGCGTAAATAAAGTCCAACTGCGGTTTTTTACCATCTTTTTTATACAAAAAAGATTATTTTGAGTAAATTTAATGTGTGGATTTAGTTCCATTTACAATTTTTAAAAAAAGAAAGAAAGAAAGAAAGAAAAAGACTCAAATAAATCAAATTTAATCAAATAGGTTTCTGACCTAGAAAGAAAAATCTTTCAACAATACTATAAAAGTAGTAATGCATAAATTATTTGTGAATTATAGTAAATTATAGCTCTATACATATAATTTAATATAATATGTCACCTTGACAACAAACGTCACATTTGATTATATTGAATTTTAATTAAGTTATTTTTATTATAACAATCGATATTTATAATAAAAGTTCAGGTACTATGTAAGTTAAATGGTACATATAATGTACATAATGTATTGTCCCATAAAATTTACCATAATACATTTACAGATAACCAATCATTTTTATTATTATTGGTGATACTAGTAGTAGTAGCAGCATTTATGAGAACATTTTTACTGCATTTTTACAACAAATGTTTACAGCATATCTCTCTTTAAATATACACTCACCTAAAGGATTATTAGGAACACCATACTAATACTGTGTTTGACCCCCTTTCGCTTTCAGAACTGCCTTAATTTTACCTGGCAATGATTCAACAAGGTATTGAAAGCATTCTTTAGAAATGTTGGCCCATATTTATAGGATAGCATCTTGCAGTTGATGGAGATTTGTGGGATGCACATCCAGAGCACGAACCTCCCGTTCCACCACATCCCAAACATGCTCTATTGGGTTGAGATCTGGTGACTCTGGGGACATTTTAGTACAGTGAACTCATTGTCATGTTCAAGAAACCAAATTGAAATGATTCAAACTTTGTGACATGGTGCATTATCCTGCTGGAAGTAGCATCAGAGAATGGGTACATGGTGGGCATAAAGGGATGGACATGGTCAGAAACAATGCTCAGCCATGCCGTGGCATTTAAATGATGCACAATTGGCACTAAAGGGCCTAACATGTATCAAGAAAACATCCCCCACACCATTACACCACCACCACCAGCCTGCACAGTGGTAACAAGGCATGATGGATCCATGTTCTCATTCTGTTTACGCCAAATTCTGACTCTACCATCTGAATGTCTCAACAGAAATCGAGACTCATCAGAACAGGCAACATTTTTCCAGTCTTCAACTGTCCAATTTTGGTGAGCTTGTGCAAATTGTATCCTCTTTTTCCTATTTGTAGTGGAGATGAGTGGTACCTGGTGGGGTCTTCTGCTGTTGTAGCCCATCCGCCTCGTGTTGTGGCTTCACAAATGCTTTGCTGCAAACCTTGTTGTAACGAGTGGTTATTTCAGTCAAAGTTGCTCTTCTATCAGCTTGAAGCAGTTGGCCCACTCTCCTCTGACCTCTTGCATGAACAAGGCATTTTTGCCCACAGGACTGCCGCATACTGGATGTTTTTCCCTTTTCACACCATTCTTTGTAATCCCTAGAAATGGTTGTGCGTGAAAATTCCAGTAACTGCAGATTGTGAACTACTCAGACCGGCCCGTCTGGAACCCACAACCATGCCACGCTCAAAATTTCCTAAGTGAATTGACATTCAGTTTGGAGTTCAGGAGATTGTCTTGACCAGGATCAACCCCTAAATGCATTGAAGCAACTGCCATGTGATTGGTTGATTAGATAATTGCATTAATGAGAAATTGACCAGGTGTTCCTAATAATCCTTTAGGTGAGTGTATATCATTCCCTAAAATGCTTCTTTCCTCCAGACTATAAATCTGACCCCTGCTGTAGGGCACATGTCAAGTTATGTTTGTGTACTTATGTTTGTAATTTGTATTTCAGTATTTCAGCAGTAAAAATTCTCATCTATAGCAATCCATGTTATACATTTTGTCAGAATGTGTCTGAACTCACTTCACCTGCACTCAAAATGTCAATGATCTTATTTACCTCACGGCTTCAATTTACAGATACATCAGCACTTTGAAATGACATTTGATATTAGTGCTTCTCTGGCATCCTGGTGAAATTCTACCAGAGCCACTGTATTTTTACAGCTCCCGTTTATGGGCTATTTTTAACCTGACTGAGACAAGATAAAGCCCATTTCATTGTGCGCCGTGATGTCATTGCGCCGCTGAGGGTCTAAAGTAAAGGCAGCTGCACTGCTGCAGCATGTGTGCATGCATTTACATGAGCATCGCTGACTGATCAGTTTCTACGTGTAGTCCTCATCAAAAAGGCCATTCTGCCATATGAGCACAAAATAGGATATTGCTGTTTTTATTGGCCACTTAAACGGATGCACAATTGGATACTACAATTAAATCTCCTCATTAATGACCATCTCTGTTCACTTTAATGGCATCAGCGCAGACGGTAAATGCTTTTACAATGTTCCGAATACAATTCAAATCTCATAAGAGTGCTGGGTAGGTTTTCCAAACATAATAATCATGGATTTTCTGCAACAAAAGAACTCTGCCTGAAAATGGAAATGCCTGCCTTCATTTACAAATCCAAATGCATGCACGTATCCCTCGGTGACCAGCGTAATTCACACATTATTGTGCAAAAATCCATCTGTGCAGTTTAAATCTGAACTGTAAATGTGTGGTTCACACTGTCTATAGAGAGCATCTTTAGTCAACCTGATCCCCATCCATTTACAGTAGAGCCTGTTACCTTGGTGACAGAAGGAAAGGTCAGTTTTAGAGTGAGAGAGAGAGAGAAAGAGAGAGAGAGAGATCTAACTGGACTTACTAGACCTTGCAAAGATGTGTGCCTCCTTAAAATGTTCATTAATATGCATGACATGCTGTTTCTACATAGTTTTATTCCTGTGTCATTATGTAGTGACTTTCAGTGTTACTACTAAACATATTTTGGGTGATACATTTTATGCATTAAATTATGGCATTTAACCCCGGACTACTTGTGCAACTGACACGGATAAGGCTTCAAATTATGCGCTTTTGTGTTTACCATACACATAACCACACAAAGCACCTTAAAAACGACCTAGAAACGAAACAAAAGCCAGTAATAGACTTACAATTAAAGCCCTTTCACACCAACTTTATTAGCGTCCATCCACACATAAATATCATTCTGTTTATTCTAAGCATGTGCTGCAGTTTTGTCATCTGTCACTGGAAAAAAGTCCCTCTGAAAGTGATTATACATCATTTATCTGTACCGTTATCATTGACTATAAAAGTGATAATAATAATAATAAATGCACATTATAAGTGACCTAAACTCAGTTCATGTAGAGATGAGTTTGTGAGGAGAAGCATTTACTGTGAATCATTGCGTTCCAAAACACTGGATAATGAGGTGCTTGTGTAAATGAACACAGTGCAGCCCTTCAGAAAGAAACACGCAGCGCATATATTTATTTAAGTCACAGCCTTTGCAATTTGAAAATTGCATCAAGCCATATCCAACTGTAGGTTTATATATATATATATATATATATATATATATATATATATATTATTTAGATTGTGTATCCCTACTGACAACCACTCACAACACACATCAAAACTGTGTGCATACTTAATATACTAGCATCATGACGGCGAATATTCAAGAGCAACCACTGAGAATTACTAAAACTACCCTAACTAAAACCGATGGCATTTCAAACACACACATTTGACCAGTCTCTGACCCCTTCAGGGTCTCAAATGGAGCTTTTAACAGACTGTCTATGTAAAGTACTGTATATGTGTATTATTCAAGGAAGGCAGATTCTCCATGGACACTGGACATAAAAAATTAAAGAATAAAATTTAAAAACGTCCCGGAATCTGTCATGTACATTTTGTAAATCACATCGTATTACAGCAAAAGTTCAAAAACCGAGGCAGTGTTCAGACAGGATCTTGTTGCTCGCTGTTTCACTGAGAAAAGAGACAGATCTGAGCCACTAGAGGTTCTGATGTTTCACCGTGGCTCAGTGAAGGGTCTTTAGAGGACGTTTAGTTTCATTTCCTTCCTCCATCCCATTTCCTCATTTCCCCAGCGGGCGTCAATGCTCGGAAACTATCTGCCCAACAAGTGGGTGTCAGCGTTCGTGTTTCCCCCTCTAACCAAGAGATGAGACGGTGACTATCCGGCATTACAGTGACAGTGTGAAATAACTGCTCGCCTGTGATTTTGCATCAAACCAGACTTTCACAACTGGGAACAAAAGTAAAGGGGACAGTATTTACATATGTACTGTAGATCCATTGTTTGTTTGATAATTAAACCTTACAAACTTTACTCTCGCTGACATCTGTTGATATCTAAATAAAGTTCTGATGGCCTGCCGAACACCTGTTGCCATTTCCTTCCACTCTTCTCAAAAGCTCACATGTCAAACGGAAGAAACCCTGAAAGCCACAGTCTGATCAACGCAGTGCGTGAGAAAGGCACTTGCCTTTGTGGCTTCCTCAAACTTGCACTTCCACCTTTCACGTTTCAAACCTGCCAATAAAGCGTCTGTGTTCTAAACCTGTGTTATACATAGGCCTAGATAGAATTTGCAGACTGCCGTTTCATTTTCTATACTGATTCTGGGGATATATATATATATATTAACATAATTATGCCATTGTTGTTTAAAGGTGTAAGATTTTGAGTAAAAATTTATATTATAAATAATTTATATTATTTAATAAGTAATTTATTCATTTTTATTTAATATTAGATTTATAAGATATAATATAAGATATATAGTATATGTATATTATATTTACAAATAAAACAATATTTTTACAGTTTAATATTTTAACACCTTTAAACAAGAGTGCATTATTCTGTTAATATGTATAAGTTCACTAAGATGATATATACATATATATATTTATATGTGTGTGTGTGTATGATGATGTGTCTTAGTGAACTTATACATTATATATATATATGTGTGTATGTGTGTGTGTGTGTGTGTGTGTGTGTGTGTGTGTGTGTGTGTGTGTGTGTGTGTGTGTGTGTGTGTGTGTGTGTGTGTGTGTGTGTGTGTGTGTGTGCGTGCGTGCGTGCGTGTGTGTATGTATAAAAACAGTCATTTGACATTTTTTGAAAATGTTACTTATAAATAATATTTACAATTTATAATTATTGAATAAATTATTTGAAAAAAATTTTTTTAACAATATAGAAAGTCTTTACAGTCACCACCGCTAAAATCAAAGTGTCTATGGTGAATAAAATGTACTTTTAATTCTAATTATGATTTTTTTTATTCATTTTAATATTGATTACTTTTAAAAATTCTTACTGGCCTCAAAGTTTAAAATGGCAGTATATATATATATGTATATGTATATATAGATATGTGTGAAGTTATTAAGCTGTCTTTCTCAAAATAGCCTGTGTATGTAACTGTAAAATAGTGTAGCCCCCTCCTTTACACACAATAACACCCCTTTGCCTGCCCCAAATATCAACATTAATGCAGAAATTTTTGGGACGATTTTGCCATTGTATTTTAATTACATGGCTATCATGGGGTGAAGGGAAACCCAAAGTGCCCACTGGGCCCTGGAGGTGACTCGATGAGGTGGGGATTCCAGCTTTTAGTTTGGTCTCATTGCTGCTTTTGTCTGAGCTGTTCCCCCGGGACGGCTGCGTCTGTGTCCCATGTGCTGTAATGAGTCTTTGATAAAATAGCTGCCAAAAACGTCATGAATAATTCATGCAAGGATTCAGATGTTGCCCTTAGAGATGGAAATTTCACCTCCACGTTCAAAACACTGGTTTACACAGACCATTTGCTCATTTTCTGTCGCTTTTTTGCATACGTTAGTTCTCTATGGAATTCTCCCTTTGGTAAATGGAGACACATCTACGTCAGTGCAGATGAAAATCAAAAAAGAAATCGGAATTATGATAAATAGAAATCCGATTTATGATATAACATACAAAATGAAAACAAAGCAGCCAGCCAATCTGATGTAACCAGACGCAAGGCGAGGCTTCAAAGCCAGAATCACTATGCTGTCACTTTAATCCGATATGTCAAACTTCCACAGAATATTTATATAATGTATATAACATTGTGTTTTTTCTAACTGTCAGTAAACCAGTGAACTGAACAAGGGCTGTGTTTTGAAAACTAAAAGCAAATTCTATTGACTTTTTGTAAATGCTTCATGGAATCCGTTCATGTAATGCAAAGTGCCTGTCTAGACGCTAGATACTGTGCATCCGCATACTTAACTGTGACTGTGTACTAAAATGCATTTGAAATGCATTTATTTTATGCTAACTATACTACAAATACATTTAAATTTGTATGTAATTAATATAAATACCCTGCAATTGTACTTTTAGTGAACTAAATTTATATACTAAAAGTCTGCTAAAGTGGAACAAATAATTTTGTACTTCAGTTATCCAGAGATGAGGTATATCTGATTGTGCGAAAATGTATACTTTAGGCACACTTTAAATATCTTGCATTAAAAGACTGATATTATCCTTACTAATAGTGATATTAAAACACATTTTAGACTTGAAATGCTAATAAATTAGCATTTTGCAATAAAGTAGTACTCCAAGTAAGGTTTAATTATAATATTTATGAGTCTCAAGCAATATGTTAATGGATTTGTGGTATACTTAGCATGAATTAAGTGTATTTTAAATACATTTAGAAACAGGGTTTTTGCCACTAGGGACTGTATTTGTCAGTTCTATGAAATGTCATTGTGTTGATGGCAGCTTTCACCTCATGTAAGGGGGACATGAAATCAAGTCCAGACTTTGAGCAGATGGTGTTTGACAACACAGAACGAGAGACATATATCAGAGGCCGCTGTTTTCAATAAAGCAGCTTCCCGCAGACACTGAATCTAATCCTGCTCTCACCTGACAGGGCACAGTGTACAAGACCCGACCAAAACAGCTTTCATCTGACCCTGATCCTGACCGGAACCAGAGAGCAGTAGATTCACGGTCTTGGTCAAAGAATGCACTTTGTCCTGTTAGAATAAAATACCTTCTTCATGCTCAGTGCTAGGCGGATTCATTTCACCTAAATATTCTTTCTTAAGCGGCTATATGGAGAACAAAGGAAGTCAAAAATTCTCTTTCGATTAAAGGAGCACTCAGTAATTTTTTAGGTTGTGTTTAGCTTATTTATTCCGACATAATAGTTTTAGAACTATATTGTTTAATTGCTATGTTTTGAAAATCATCTTAAACGCTGGCCTACTACGTCTTAGGCTTACTACATAAATTAAACATCTTATTATTTTTATGGTCATTATTAATAGTTGCAACGACCAGATTTTTTAAATGCTATTTTAAAAAGTACTGTTTCATTTGTAAGACGTTTCAAATGAAGTAAAATGACTGAGTGCAGCATCTCTCTTCTCAGTGTTACGGCATTGCTCACACTCACCGAAAGGGGGCGGAGTTCAGCACACAAATAACGGTACAGCTTTGGCAAAATATCAACTTTCTGTTGCAAAATATTTCATGTGCAAGTAGCCATACAGCGGTAACACCATCGTTTGCATATACATAACACCGCATGTTTTAAGAGAGATGCGTTTAACTCTGTTGTTATCGAGTTTCAAGTCTATTCTTACTGTAAACACACAACTTCGTGCATCCCTTACCTGTGACATCTGTGGTCTCAGGTTGATCTCCCTCAGGTTGAGGGACTGGGGTCTCAGGTTGTTTAGGAGCTGGCACAGGAGGACCCCATCCCGCAGGGTCTGCGCCAGGTCGAACACCTGAGCGGACTCCCATGTCACCCGATGGTTCGGTGGCAGCACCTTACAATTGATCAGCCATAACGCACACTGCCTCCAATGCTCCATCCCGTCCAAGATCTAACACCAATCCCAAAGAAAAGCGCAAGTGGCGTCTCCTCATCCGATGCGCATAACAGACTCACGGGCGATTTAATGAACGGGTGGCGTTTCCAGGGCTGGAGCACCAGCGGAGAGTGACTGATCCGTGCGCTGCTGCTGCTCTCCTCATTCGCTCTTTCACTTCTTATTTTCGCTCTCCCCTCCCCGTCTCTCTCTCTCTCTCTCTCTCTCTCTCTCTCTGTGAGTGTCTTCCTGCTTTACATGTTCCGTATATTACGCTGCTGACTTGACACCCGGAACACCCCGGAGGATGTAATATACAGTGGCCATAAAATACATTTAGACACTTACGTCATATAAAAAACAACTAAAAAGTAGAGGGGTTATCAAGTACTTTAGGCTATTCTTTTACACGTACGACAATATATATAAATAGTTTTTGAAGCAATTTTAATAAACAATTTAATTTATTAACATTAGTAAACTGATTGGTGAATCATTCTAATTCTAAATTCTAAATAAATACTGCCATTTACCATTAAACAAGAACGGTCATTTTGATTTCTTTGTGAGTTCTTGATGTTTTGCACACTGCATAATTCTATTTCTAGAAGGTATGATTCTAATGCTTTAGGTATGATTATGGGTCTAAATACATTTGGACACTATGATGATTAAATCGCTCCACACCCACAGTCTAACCTTTTCACACTTGTTTAATATTCCCAAATACAGCAGAAGATTCAGAATTGAACTGGAATTAGAGGCCTATTTGTTCGCCTCATCTGCCGTTTTTTTTATATCCAGTAAAGAAAAAGAGAGAGATAAAAAGAGTGTTGGCTGAAGAGAGTTTTCTCCAGATAAGCAGTAGGCTATGAAACAGGATGATGCATTGTCATGGATATCCTGTTTCTGTCTCTCTGCTCCTGTCATGACGAACTCAAGGAGGTCTATATCAATACTGCCAGCTAACACTGTGCATTTTCACTTCAGCATTTGAAAATCATGAAATGAAAATGCATGGTCATGCTTTGGCACTCAACTCAACTCAACGTTTCCAGCAATTACTGCATGCTCTGTTAAAGTAACCATGAAATCAAAATGGACTGTTCTTGTTTTTTTGTATTTTCTGTATTTATTATAACTGATTTATCCATGCAATTGTTTTTTTTTTTTACAGTAATTCACATGCCTTTATAATCTGTATAGAAATATAGAAACTGTACCACGCTCTCTATTTTTAAAACCCGCTTGAAAACCCACCTCTTTAGGCTGGCTTATCAATGTTACTCTGAATCTGCTGGTTTTTATTTATTTACTTATTATTATTTTTTTTTATTTTTTGCTCATTTATCGCTTTTAAATTACTGTTTTATCTGCTTGTAAGGTATCCTTGAGTGTCTTTTAAGGCGCTCTTAAATAAAATGTATTATTATCATTATTATTAATCTGTAATAAATAAAAAACCTCTCTTCTCTTCTCTGATGACGTGTTTACTGGCACAAGGGCAGAACAACCTGTCACTCACATGAGATCTACCTTTAGCAAACCATAACCATTCAATCAATTCCCAATAGACAAAACCAATTCCCCCCTACTTTTTTTTCCCGAGAACTCATTTCACTGGGACATACACGTCACAATAGGAAAGAAATGACAATAAAACTCCCATTTCATACTGACTTTAGTGCGTTGATTTGAAAAGGTATGTACTGTGTTTGTATATCCAGCACACACCAGCTAAGAAACCAGTTTACATGTTTTAAAAGGCTGCAGTGAGCGAGGCGGTGGACCAGGGGGTCTTGAGCGTGCCGTGACAGTAAATTAAACCATCTGTCTGTCATAACCAAGGTGCCTAATAAGCTCTGTGTGGAATTTTTTACTTATTTTCCTTCTGTTTTAGGGTTGACTGAGGGAAGCTAGGCTGGTGTGATGCAGGATGCTACAGCGAACCAGATTTCCTGAACCCACGCTGCATCACTCATCACCCAGGTTGTGTTTCTACCCCATTTAACACCGGTTTGGAAGGACTGGACATCTCCATCAATCACATATCCATCCCCAGAGAGGCTATAAGAGTAATAGCGAGAGTTAGCCTTCCGGTGACCGTTTCCACATGGTGGGAGGGGCTTATCTGAAAAGCAATGCTTTGTGATTGGCTGGGAAAGAGAAAGAGGAAGCTTTACAATGTGGGCCAGCACAGGAAGGAAGTGAAAAATGCAGGATGTTTGGAGCCAATGTCTATCTCTGTTTCCCTCCACAAATTTAGAGACTTGGCACACGGCAGATATCCCCCTCTGACCTGACAGATGATCAAAGCGTTACACACTTGCCAAATGCTCAGAGAGACTAGCGCTCTGCCACATTGCTGCCATTCCAATAACTGCCATACTAGTCATGACCTGCATTGTGTTGGTAATTTATAGCCAGACACGGCGTGTTAATGACACTGCGTCTGGTGACAATACCTGATGACTCTGCTGGACTCTCTGCACAAGCATCATGATTATATTTCAAAGATCAAGGTTGTGTTCGAAATTTAAAACGAACTGAGATTACAAAGTCCTTGTTACTTAAAAAAACTATTGTTAAAAGAACATACCACGTTCATTATGTTAATGGAGTCATCTGCCCAAAACCAAAAATTCTGGCATCATTTACTCATCCTCATGTTATTCTAAACCAATGTTATTCTAAACCAATATGCATTTCTTTCTTACACAAAAATGTTGATAACCAAACAGTTTCGGTTCACTCTGACTTCCATTGTATCTGTTATCCAAGTCAATGGAAACCAAAATGGTTTAGTTGCAAAATTCTTCAAAATATATTTAAATATATATATATATATATTTTTATTTTTATTTTTTTTCTTACACAGAAGAAATAAAGTTACCTAAAGGTTCGGAAATGACACGAGAGTTTAAGTCTTTCCTCGCCATTGACAGAAATTTCCAGCTTTCCACATCTTCTGAAAGAGTACTGATTCAAAACACAGGCGAAAAGGAAGCAGAAACATGCGATATCATATGTAAGCAGATGCATATGTAAAATAACGTTATTTTCTGAATTAAACATTATATAAATCAAAATGCATAATGTTTCTGAAGGAAATGTCAACGCAGGATGAGCTATAAGACTGCTTTAGGGGTGTTGATGGACTCTATTTATCATTCTGAATCCAATCCAGACACAGACTAAGAACAAAAATGTTCAATCAAATTTACCAAAATTTAAGAGCGGTATTTAAACTGCTCTACAACTTATATTATGCACAGGTTTTAACAAAAATTAATTTTTATACAATTATAAGCTTCAAATTTAGGCTTTCAAGGAGTCAAACATTTTCAGTACTGGTAATGTTTCAATTATACACACAATTTAGCAGAAAATCATAGTCTGAGAGAAAAAGTAATGGCCCTTTACTAATACCTAGATGAAATAATTTTAGTTAAAGCCATTTGTAGAAGTATTGATCCATGTGCACTGCAGAAATCAATTATCCAGAGACCCCAGGAGGAACAGAGTCAGACATCTGATAGGGTTTCTCGGGGTGGAGCTGACAGCTGTGCAAGGACGGGGGCAAAGCACCGGATGATCAACAAAGAGGAACATATAATAGAGACAGCTAAAGTCACAAGGGTCACAAGTCTGTAATAGTGAGCCACAAGGCGAGTAACTAAATAAAAGAGCTGCCGTGAATACACCGTTGAAATCTTTGGGTCTCTCATGCTCATCACTCAAATTAATGTATAGCAATTTATTAATGTACAGTTATAATCAATGAAAATGTAAAAATACTGTCCATAGTTATTGGGTGACCTACAGTTTTGGGTGTCATGTAAAAAAAAAAAAAAGACTTAGAAGTGCTCCCTCTATTGGCTGACTAATGTTCTTTCACATGGACTGGATATTCTATTTTGATTCATACTATTTATACTTGTCTAAAATCATATACTTAAAAAAGATATGACGTTGTGTTATATTATAAGTATACGCATGGCTAAGCTTTGTTGTTAGGTATGACATGACTATAATCAGTCACAGCTTTGAGTACATAAAAAATAATTTACTAAAATACATTATAACTTTTGTTCTGTCTTTCCACTAGAAAGTATAGGCCCTACGACAAAAATAAAACCTGTGGTTGATAACTGCTAGGAAATAACCATTCGTACATTAAAATGCATCCAAATCGTGGTATAAAAGACCACCGGGTTTCTGTGTGGGTGTGAACCTTTTTAGGGGGGTGTGGATAATGTGACATGACAGCATTTTTAATAACAATATTACAGGACAGCAACAAGTGGAACAGTCAAAAAGATAGAGAGAGTGAAACGGGGTGAGACGGTGTGAGAGACCGCAGCAAGGAACAATTTTAATATGCATTAAAATACAGTAAGGCAAATTTTTAAACTTGTGCTCATGAATCATATGTGCTCTGAAAGCAGATGCATCTGATGAATCAGGTTATGAGAGTTTGTTTTTAATCTTGGTGTCGCAGATGGCCTGCACCCTGGAGGACAAGCTAACTGGTGCCAGGGGAAAATTGGTTAAAAAATTCTTCCTCAAAAAGACTGGCTTTTGTACTAAAAGGTGTTTAACCAAGTAGTAGTATTATATTTTTCAGTTTTTCCTTAAATGTTTCTGTTTGTTTGTATATTTGTAGTTTATCTCGTTAAAGGTGGAAAAAGATCTGACATGATTTATCTTGAATTAAGTATTTTACATCTCAAAAAGCTACAATTTAACAGGGATGTGTAGATGTATAAAAGTATGTGACAGTGGCTAATGGAAACCAAAATGATCAACATACTGAGGGCTGGATCAATGACCAACAAATCAATGTAAAAAAAAAAACTGAAGCTACTGATCCAACTTGATAACCTTGTTCAAACTTGAAGTTCACGGCACTCACACATTAATTACAACAACGTCTGGGCATGCTCTTGATGAGATGGTGGATGGTGTCCTGGATCAGGACCTGGACCTGGATCAATGAGCTCCTGGACAGTCTGTGGTGCTACCTGGCTGCTTTGGATGCTCTGATACATAATGTCCCAGATGTTCTCAATTGGATTCAAGTCTGGGCAACATGAGGGCCAGTCAATGCCTTCATCATCTAAAAATTGTCTTTACACTCTAGCCACAAGAGCCCGGCCATTGTCATGCACCAGGAGCGACCCAGGGTCCACTGCATCAGGATAAGGTCTGACAGCAGTAATTCATCCCAGTACCTAACAGCAGTAATTACTTTTGCTACCATTACTGACCCACTGCCAAAACGGTCATGTTGGATGATGCTGCTCACAGCATAATGATCCCACCAGCATCTCCAGACTCAAGTGTGCTCAGTGTGAACCTGATCTCATCCATGAAGAGAATAGGGTGCCAATGACGACATGCCAATTCTGATCTTCTCTGGCAAATGCCAATTGAGCTGCTCAGGACACAGAGCACAGGTCCCACTAGAGGACATCAGGTCCTCATGCAACCCTCATGAAGTCTGTTTCTGACAGTTTGGTCAGAAACATGCACACCAGTATCCTGCTGGAGGTCATTTGCTGTAGGGCTCTGGCAGTGCTCCCCCTGTTCCTCCTTTGCACAAAGGAGCAGACACCGGTCTTGCCGCTGGGTTGTTCCCTTCCTCCCTGTCCACATCCCCGTCCAGCTCTTCTCGTGTAATGGCCGGTCTCCAAACCTTGCAATGGCACATATGGATGTGCAATCCAACAGAATCAGGACTGCCCCTGTAACCTGATTGGGTTGCAGGTACTCCCTCATGCAACAGACAGTGACAAGGACGCTAACAAAACACAAAACTAAAGACATAGCAGTCATTCTATGGCCACCATCTGCAAAATCATTCCTTTTGGGGGGTTGTCTTGCAATTGCCTCTCCAGTGCACCTGTTATCACATTCATAATTGGACAGATTGATATCCCTGAAGTTTAAATTACTTTGCTCTTTTTATCGTTCTATAGATATCTATAAGTATACTGCTTCATATTGTGGCATATTGCATCTTTCTTTCAGAAAATTCAAATGTTGTCTTCCTTTTCAATGTAGATCTATTAAAACATATTTACAGTCCAAAACATATTCATTAAACATTTACAGTCCAACTAGTTTTGACTTTCTTTCTACTGAAATTAAGCATCAGAGGCCCCGAAGATCACACTCCCAATTGAAAGGCAATAAAGAAATGAAAGTCTAAAAGCTTTCATAATGAACATGGACTGTAGAATGACAAAACTCAAATTTTGGCCTTTATTTGTGTACCATACGCCAAAATCATGTAAGCCTGATATAAATGTAACCGGGTGGTAAATTTCAGTATTTACCTGAAGTCGTCAGCAGATGGCGCTGTTTGTGTTGCGTGCAAGACACTGCGCATGCGTTCTGGCATTCGAGTTTTTTTGAGAGACGTGCAGCAAGTGTTGCTGGAGAAAGACGTGCGCACACGGGAAATTGTGCTGAATTCAGTGGCATCCACAGGTGAATACAATGTTTTTGCAACAATATTCTGATGTATAACGTTTGTGGATGTATATTTTGTGTTGATTCATTTGTAGAGCAGTTTTATTTGACAATTTATTTAGTGTGTGATCTCTACAACGATGTGATGTCATGTGGTCTGGGCCTGTTTGTCTGCTGTTTCAGACTGTTATAAACTTTACTATTTCAAAGGTTTCAGGCACTTTTCATTTCATTTACAGTGTAAAACATATGTTGAGGGTTTCGGTTTTCCTGAACTGAGTGTGAAGATCTGTGAGCTGATCGTTATGTGAGTGTTATTTTCTTTAATTTATTTATCATGTGTTGCAAGTGGGTAATTTATAAATGTACTTATGTTGTTTTGTTTTTTGTACAGTATTCCCACTGCCGTATTTTTGTATCGCATTTTTGCCAGTTTGATAAATATTACTTTTGTTTATACTATTTTTCCTCTTTTCTATTTCTTTTGGTGAATGCCTGGACTTGTCTATTTTCATTTGTAAGACCCATTTCACATTTAAATTTAGTAGATGAATAAACTTAAAAATAGATTGAACCCCTAATGTGTATCTGGTGGTACATCTAAATCCCCGGTCACACATTTTGACGTGCGCACACGGGAAATTGTGCTGAATTCAGTGGCATCCACAGGTGAATACAATGTTTTTGCAACAATATTCTGATGTATAACGTTTGTGGATGTATATTTTGTGTTGATTCATTTGTAGAGCAGTTTTATTTGACAATTTATTTAGTGTGTGATCTCTACAACGATGTGATGTCATGTGGTCTGGGCCTGTTTGTCTGCTGTTTCAGACTGTTATAAACTTTACTATTTCAAAGGTTTCAGGCACTTTTCATTTCATTTACAGTGTAAAACATATGTTGAGGGTTTCGGTTTTCCTGAACTGAGTGTGAAGATCTGTGAGCTGATCGTTATGTGAGTGTTATTTTCTTTAATTTATTTATCATGTGTTGCAAGTGGGTAATTTATAAATGTACTTATGTTGTTTTGTTTTTTGTACAGTATTCCCACTGCCGTATTTTTGTATCGCATTTTTGCCAGTTTGATAAATATTACTTTTGTTTATACTATTTTTCCTCTTTTCTATTTCTTTTGGTGAATGCCTGGACTTGTCTATTTTCATTTGTAAGACCCATTTCACATTTAAATTTAGTAGATGAATAAACTTAAAAATAGATTGAACCCCTAATGTGTATCTGGTGGTACATCTAAATCCCCGGTCACACATTTTGGTACCAGGAGTGGGGTTGTTTATTCAATTTGAGTTTTTTGGGTCAGCATAGTTGGATTAGACAATACGGCAGTGGTGAATATTTTTGCAGAGGACGTCCAGAGCGTGGAGGTGGCGGACTAGACGGCCAGCTTTGGACTGATCGAGTTTACAGTGTGTTCGACGTGACTGTGGTGACGGAAAAGACTGGTTCGGCTTGAGGGGGTTCCTGTTGCCAACCTGTTAGCTCCCAGGATTTCATGCCCATATCCAGGAACTGTGCACCAGCGTGAGAGTGTGTCTGAGTTACTGAAAAGGACTGCGAAGTCTGAAGTTTGCACCAAGAACATTTACTTTGAACTGGCCTGAGATAATTCTGAGTTTCCTCTAATTGAACACTGAAAATGTCTGACTCTGATGAAGTGACTGAAGAGGGGGTACATGCTCCAGTCTCTTCGGGGGCTGTGGGAAGTGATGTAATAGAGCAAATGAGGGGTCAAATTCAAGAGTTGAGTGAGTGGAGAGATGATACTCTGGCCAATAGGGCTGGTGCGGGGAACTCCACCCGCTCCTACATTTATGTTCCTCGTGAACGCCAGATTCAACCTTTTAGTGGGGAGTATAACAAGGATGGACGGTCTGTGGAGGAGTTTATTGAAGAGGTGGAAAGGGTCCTACGGGCCAGGGACCAGACACAAGAAGAACAGCTGGACTTTATCATTTCACTTTTGAGAGGGCCTGCACTGGAAGAGGTGCGGTTATGTGTTGGGAATCAGTCACGACGGGCCAGTGATTTATTTGCATCACTGCGGGAGGCATTCGGAGAGCGGCGCAGTGGGACACAATTGTTGCAAATGTTTTACAACCGTAAGCAAATGGAGGGGGAAGATTTTCGAAATTACTCTCATGCTCTCTCTCGTCTTTTAAGTTCTGTCGCAAAGCAATCTCCAAGTGGTTTGGCTAATGAGCAAGAGATTTTGCGCGATCAGTTCGTGGAGGGGGTGCGTGATGCGGCATTAAGGCGAGAGTTGCGTAAAATAATCAGAGAAAAGCCCCGCTTGACCCTGCTTGAAATTCGAAATGAGGCTATTCTTTGGTCCATGGAAGAGAGCAGGCCAAACAGAGTAGTGACTAGTCGACCAGTCCATTCAGAAGTGCTAAGTGAAACTGGAGGTGTTGCTGTTGGGTCTGGGAACCAAACATCTACTCTGTTGAATGACATTTTACAGGTGGTTTCCCGGCAAGAAAAGCGAATAAGTGAACAAGAACAGACTATTTCAGAACTCACCAAGGCAGTAAAAGAGTTGACTGTGCAACGGTCAGTATCTGTTCCACAGAATTTTGTACCCGTGTCAAAGCCTCCTCCCAGGTTTACAGAGGAGGGAGAACCCATCTGTTTCAGGTGTGATGGGGTTGGGCATATTGCCAGGCGTTGTAACGTGAGACGGGGCGGAAGGCCAAAGAGTGCTGCCAGGACTACTGAAGGGCAAGAAAAACAAGGTCCCTCTGTTGCTCATAGTCAGGCCACGTTAGGGGTAGTCTCGGGTTCACCACCCCAGGGAACTAGTCGGGACAGATTTCTTGAACGGGCTGTTGGAACATGCCCAATGGTAGATTTAAAGATCAAGGGTGTGGCAGTGTCATGCTTGCTAGACACTGGTAGCCAGGTCAGTACTATTACTGAGGGATTCTTCCGAGAGCATCTGTTTGGTGATGAAAGTGATGTGTTGTCTACTTCAGGTTGGTTGAAGATCACAGCAGCAAACGGTCTAGACATTCCCTATTTGGGTTACTTGGAGCTTGATGTGGAGGTTATGGGGATGACATTGCCTGAGTGTGGTTTCTTGATTGTTAAAGAAACTCCTACTCCATCATCAGTAGCTGTGCTTATTGGAATGAACATCATCAGTAAGTGTAGGCAGATTGTTCATGCTGAATTTGATACCACGCTGGGTTGTAGGCTTGATTCTGACTGGAGGGCAGTCTTCCAACAGGCTCAATCTGTTAACTTAGTTGAGCGAGTTTCATTTGCTCGGGTCGTGGGTAAGACTCCTGCTCACGTGCCTGCATGGTCGGCAGCTACTGTCCTTATTAAGGGGATGGAATCCCGTAAAGAGGATGGATCAGCTTGGGTGATAGAACCAACCAATACACCCTTACCAGAAGGTTTAGTTGTAGTACCTACCTTGGTCACGTCTGAGTTCCCTGTATGTCCAGTGAGAGTGCTCAACCTGTCACAGGAAGACCTTTGGCTACAGCCTAGAGTTCGCCTGGGTATGTTGTCTCCAGTAGATGAGTACAGTGGGGGTTCATCCTCAGGTTGTGAAGTGAGGTTTCAGCGAATTTCCGCTGACACGGAACGAATCACTATGGGTGTTGATCATAATTCTGAACCTCAGGCTCAGTCAGTTTTAGACCACATTGACATGGGAGGCACGCCTGAACAACAGGTTCAATTAAAAGCTGTGCTGGACAAGTATTCGAGTGTGTTTGCCCTGGAAGATGATGATTTGGGTTATACAGATAAGGTACAGCATGAGATACATTTGACTGATGAAGTCCCAGTGAATCAGCCTTACAGACGGATTCCACCAAATCAATACCAGGAGGTCAGGGAGCACATCACAAAGTTGCTGAAGAAGGGTGTTATTCAAGAGAGTGTGAGTGCGTACGCCTCGCCTGTAGTATTGGTGCGTAAATCTGATGGGTCGCTACGATTATGCGTAGATTATCGGAAGCTCAATGCCAAGACAAGGCGTGATGCATTTCCGCTTCCCAGGATTGATGAGAGCTTTGATGCGCTCAGGGGAGCAATGTTTTTCTCAACTGTGGATTTGGCCTCTGGGTATCATCAGATCGCTGTGAGTGACAGAGATAGGGCTAAGACAGCGTTCACCACGCCGTTTGGTTTATTTGAGTACCGGAGGATGCCTTTTGGGGTCTGCAATGGACCGTCGACCTTTCAACGTCTTATGCAGTCTGTTATGAGTGACCTGGTTTTTCAAGTGTTGATAGTGTACCTAGATGATATTTTGTTGTTCTCACAGACATTTGAGGAACACCTGGAAAGAGTAGAGGTAGTGTTGAACCGGTTGGCAGAGACTGGTTTAAAGGTTAAGCTGGGGAAGTGCCGTTTCCTCCAGGATTCGGTGCGTTTCTTGGGCCACCAGGTATCGTCGCAAGGGATTTCACCTGACCCGGACAAGATCGTTGCAGTCAGTAATTGGAAGACCCCAGAAACTGTCAAGGAGCTGCGGTCCTTTCTAGGGTTTTGCAGCTATTATAGGAAGTTTATTGAGGGCTTCTCAAAGATAGCTGGACCCTTACATGACCTGGTGAATGTCTGCTTGCGTGAAGGCAGGGGCACAAAGAGTGGTCGTCACTTTCGTTCTGGTTGGTCGGATGAGTGTGAACAAGCATTCAATCAGTTGAAAGGGAAGTTGACCACAGCACCTGTGTTGGGTTTTGCAGACTTCACTTGTCCTTTCATCCTTGAAACTGATGCAAGTCAGAATGGGTTGGGGGCGATCCTTTATCAGAAACAGGGTGATGAGAAGCGGGTCATCGCATTTGCCAGTAGAAGGTTGCGTAGTGCCGAGAGGAATGACCGAAACTACAGTAGCATGAAACTTGAGCTACTGGCTCTTAAGTGGGCTGTGGTGGAGAAGTTTCGTGGTTACCTACTGGGGTCTTGGTTTGAGGTGATAACCGATAATAATCCTCTTTGTCACTTGCAAACTGCTAAGCTTGGAGCGATTGAGCAGAGGTGGGTAGCCCAGTTGTCTGTCTTCAACTTTGAGGTGAAGTATAGGCCAGGAAAGAGTAATGTGGCCGCTGATGCTCTGTCTAGGCAGGAGTTTGCAGGGGAGCCAGAATCTGATCCTGATGCTGACTGGGATGAGTGCGTAGCGATTTGTAGTGTGTTGAGTCGGGGTACAGTCTTGGAATCTGAACTTGCTTTGAAGGGAATTGAGTGTTGTAGGTTAAGGCAGATTCGCGCATTGGAGGCTGGAGAAGCTGTCACGAGTGGCCAAGGTAACACTCATACACTTCCTGGTTACACTCGGGAACAGCTTGTCGAGTTTCAGAAAAATGACCCTGTTCTACAGGAATTTAGAGTGTTCTGGGACAGGAAGAGGGGTCCAGCTCACCTGGAAAGAAAGGCTTTGTCGAGACCTGTAAAGTACCTTCTGAAGCAATGGGGCATCATAAAGGAACGGAATGGGTTGCTGTATAGGGTCGTAGATGACCTTTCTGAGGGGAGCTGTTGGCAATTGTTGTTGCCTGGTTGTTTAAAGGGACAGGTGCTGCAAAGTGTGCATGACGATATGGGGCATCAGGGCATTGAACGAACCTTGGGGCTGTTGAAGCAGAGGTGTTTTTGGTCCGGTATGCATGAGGATGTGGAGGAATGGGTAAAGAAGTGTCAACGTTGTATTCTGACTAAGATGCCTCAGCCTAAAGTCCGTGCCCCGGTGAGAGCATTTTTGGCTTCCAGACCCCTGGAAGTCATTGCAGTAGACTTCACTGTCTTAGAGCCTGCTTCTGATGGGCGTGAAAATGTTTTGGTTGTCACTGACGTGTTCACAAAGTTTACACAGGCGTTTCCCACCAAAGACCAAAAGGCCAATACCACAGCAAAAATTTTGTTGAAAGAGTGGTTTATGAAGTATGGAGTCCCTGAGAGGTTGCATTCCGATCAAGGTCGAAATTTCGAGAGTGAGGTTATTGCTGAGCTGTGCAGACTCTATGGGGTGAAAAAGACCCGTACGACTCCTTATAGGCCACAGGGAAATGCACAGTGTGAACGGTACAATCGAACGCTTCACAACTTACTTCGTACGTTACCACCAGAACGTAAACGACGATGGCCTGAGTACTTGCCCGAGTTAGTCCATGCATACAATGTTACTCCACATGCCACTACAGGGTTTTCTCCTTATTATCTACTGTTTGGGGTACAGCCACATCTGCCCGTTGATGCTTTGTTGGGTAGTGAGGAGGTCTCTGAGGGAAAGCGAGATTGGTTGTCTGTTCATCAAGAGAGGTTGCGCTATGCCCATGAGAAAGCTAGGGAGCACTCACAGGAGAAAGCTCTAGAGAGAGTGACTCGTCTGAATGAAAAGATATTTTGTCCCCAGGTCAGTGTGGGTGAGTTGGTGTATCTGCGCCAGCGGTCTCCAGGTAGGAATAAGATTCAAGATGCCTGGAGTCCAGTTGTTCACAGAGTCGTGGAAGTAGTAGGTACAACTTACACTGTTGAGCCAGTGGAGGGAGGACCATCAAAACGGGTTCACAGGTCAGAGTTGCGTCCAGGTGCCGTACCTACTCCTCGACCTAGAAGTAAGAAGAAATCTCAGCCAGATATACAGCCTGTGATAATGGATGAGAATGAGGCTTCTGAGCCAGAGTTTGTGGTGGTAGAGGAGGTGGTGCAACCATCTGTGCGGGTGTCTGCAAACACTCTAAGGGATTCGGAGGCACTGGCTAATTCAGGGTTGGTCGTTGACAGCTCTGGAGGTAGTCAGGTAGAAACATCAGTGGATACTGGTAGAGACTCGGTATTCAGGTCCACTCCATCAGATCAAGCAGAGTTTACAGAGGAGCAATCCCAGTTGCAGAAGCTAGAAGCTGGTGAAACACACCAGACAGTCCAGAGAGAGGTGCCAGTTCCAGCTGTTCGCAGAAGTAAGCGAGCAACTGCAGGTGTCCATTCAAATCCTTTTCACACACCCAGGTCTGCTTGTAACGCGGTGAGTGTCAGCACAGATATGGTGTCTCAAGTACTGGCCAGCATTGGCACTGCATTGTTTGAGAAAGCTTTACAGGGTGCCATGAATGCGGAAATATGTAATTGAGGGAGTCATCGAGGACGCTGAATTATTTGCAGGGGAGAATGTAACCGGGTGGTAAATTTCAGTATTTACCTGAAGTCGTCAGCAGATGGCGCTGTTTGTGTTGCGTGCAAGACACTGCGCATGCGTTCTGGCATTCGAGTTTTTTTGAGAGACGTGCAGCAAGTGTTGCTGGAGAAAGACGTGCGCACACGGGAAATTGTGCTGAATTCAGTGGCATCCACAGGTGAATACAATGTTTTTGCAACAATATTCTGATGTATAACGTTTGTGGATGTATATTTTGTGTTGATTCATTTGTAGAGCAGTTTTATTTGACAATTTATTTAGTGTGTGATCTCTACAACGATGTGATGTCATGTGGTCTGGGCCTGTTTGTCTGCTGTTTCAGACTGTTATAAACTTTACTATTTCAAAGGTTTCAGGCACTTTTCATTTCATTTACAGTGTAAAACATATGTTGAGGGTTTCGGTTTTCCTGAACTGAGTGTGAAGATCTGTGAGCTGATCGTTATGTGAGTGTTATTTTCTTTAATTTATTTATCATGTGTTGCAAGTGGGTAATTTATAAATGTACTTATGTTGTTTTGTTTTTTGTACAGTATTCCCACTGCCGTATTTTTGTATCGCATTTTTGCCAGTTTGATAAATATTACTTTTGTTTATACTATTTTTCCTCTTTTCTATTTCTTTTGGTGAATGCCTGGACTTGTCTATTTTCATTTGTAAGACCCATTTCACATTTAAATTTAGTAGATGAATAAACTTAAAAATAGATTGAACCCCTAATGTGTATCTGGTGGTACATCTAAATCCCCGGTCACATAAGGATACCTTCAAACATCAAATATAAGGATACCTTCTGCAGGATGTGATGTAGATTGTCACTAAATTGGCTATGGTACAGTGGTTGTGCTGTACACAGGAAGGCAGGAGATAATGAATAGTATGGAGGCGGCAATTCCTGTGGCCATAACTCTTGCTGCAGCCAGATACCCTCAGGTGTCTTCTCTTCTTACACCAACAGGAAATCATTAACTAAAATTCAAATTATAAACAGTAAAACTTTTTTTAGTATCAGATGCAAACTTCTTTGTAACTCATTTTCTTGAGGGTCTTAAAGCACTTTGTTTAGAGTGGTAATTATGCCGTTGCTCTGGACTGTGTGTTAAAGCAACCTAACAGGAAGAACCTATAGGATTTGGACCGAGTTATGATTGGTAAATGCCCTTACTTGCACACACACTCTTGAAAATAAAATGTATTTATTGCCATCTAGGGTTCCATGAAGATTCAAGGAACATTTCTACTATTTCCAAAACAAATAGTAGAAAATGGTTCTTTAGATTATTAAAATGTTCTTCACACTCAAGAAAAGAAAACGAAAGAAAGAAACAGATGGTTATTTTATGCATCTACTTAAAGGTTATCTTGTGGAACCCAAAGAGGTTATTTTACATCATTGCGAATTATGTGTTAAATTATGTGTAAAACATGAAAATCAAACAAACAGATGTGCTAAAATGTGAAACAGCTTGTGTGGCATATGCTACCATAGTTTGATTCAGAGAAAAATACCTCAGAGATAGAAAAAACAGTATCTAACTACAAACATTTTCTAGGGCATCTGAACCAAGAAAAAACAACTTTGGCCAATATTCTCTTAGAGCTGATACCGTTACATACAAGGATGTATTTTGGTCATGTGCCATATATCCACAGGAAGTCCCTGGGTCTGCCTTTGGGGGAAGGTAATCCAATATTGGGTTCTTCCATTAGATCTAGCGATCTCCTCGTGCTTTCCAATGCATGGACGCAGCGCTGGCAACGCTGTGCCTCCAAGTCAATCATGTATTGAACTACATTGATGATCTGTTGATGTTAGCTCAGTCGAATTAATTAGCGGATCGACAACAAGATGTCGTCCTTGCTTAAATGGAAGTGTTGAGGCTAAGGCTAAATGCAAAGAAAGGTGTGCTTTCTCCAGTTCTATGGACCACTTTTCCAGGCATCATTGGGATCAGCACGCACCGAATCAGTTCTATAGGCCGTAACAGATATATAGCTAGTCCAGTCACTCACTGTGAAAATGTTCCAGAAACCATTAGGTCTGGTGGAAGCAGCTTCCAATGGCCTTCCTTTTGGTTTACTGTGCATAAGACCCCCTTTAGTGGTGAATCAGGACCATGAGGTTTTCTCCAAGGGAAATAACTTTGGCTTCTCAACTGAGGTTGTTCTCCATGATGCAGCAGGCTGCTCCTCTCACACTTTCTTTAGGTTCTACAACTTAAATCTAGACTCCACTACTGGGGCCCAGGAGTTTTCGTCTGAGGGCGATTGCATCTGACATCCACTTGTTGCTATGGCAGCATGGGCATGGGCATTCCTATAGCGCTTGATGTAGCACGCGATCCTTTGAATGTCTCGATTACGTATTGGTTTGATTGCACATGTGCTTCATGATGCAATCATGCAGAAGCGTTCCCATAGTTTATGCAGCATCGTGTTCCCTCTGCAGGGAACTAAGGTTACATAAGTAACCGAGATGTTTTGGGTGCAGGGGCCAAACTAACAGAGGGTTATACATAACGGGAACCAGTTCAAACAATTTTGAAAGTGATTTAAGCAAGACCTTTAAGAAAAGGCATTAACTCTATAGCAGATTTAATCAGAAATCAGAAAGATCTTTATTGCCAGGTATGCTTGCACATGGTGACTTATTTTGGTGACAGAAGCTTCTGCGACACAGAGTAAAAGTGATGGATAAAAGCAATAAAAATAACATAAGAAAATAGTTAAAAAATATATATAAAAAAAGCGCAATATACAAAAATAGACAAAAAACGTACAGATGCAAGGAAATGTAAGTAAGAAGTGTAGTATTTTAAATAAATTATATTTTACATGTTTATTGCCAAGTGGTGGAATTAACTATTCATGTGATGGGAAGAAAAATATGCCTGGGTGTGAGGGGTCCAGAATGAGTTTGCCAGCTGTTTTATTCACATTTCCAACTTCTTACCAGTGATTTTCTCAGTCTGGACTAGCCGCTGTAGTTTTCTGAAATCTGATTTGGTAACTGCGCTGAACCAGACAGTTATAGAAGTGCAGAGGGAAAATTCAATGACTGCAGAGTAGAACTGTATGCAGCAGGTTGAACTTCCTTAGCTAGACAAGGAAGTACCGTCTCGGCTGAGCATTTTTGACAATGGAGTCTATGTGGAACTCCCACTTCAAGTCCTGAGAGATGATGGTGCCCAGGAACCTGAATGACTCCACTGTTGCCACAGTGCTGACCATGATATAGAGTGGGAATAATGCTGGGGTGTTTCTCCTTAAGTCCACAATCAATTCTACTGTTCTAAGCATTAAGCTCCTAACCCTAACATTAAATTAATTTGTATAGTGAAGTAGCTAACCAATTCTAGCAGCTGAAAAAAGAAAGCTCTTCACGCTATAACACCTCATCCTCCATGCTTAAATTGTGATAATTTCCTGAACAATATCTTCTGGTTAAGACAATTAAAAGCCATGTTTAGCCATTTTGGGCTTGGACAATTTTCCTCATGTGCTCCTTTGTTTTCATCCTAGTCACCTGTGCTCAATGACCTCATTAGTCATGTCAGCTGTGTCTCATTTCTTTGATTGATCCCCATGTATATCAGCCCTATGTTCTGCTCAGTTCTTGGTCTGTTTTTGTCTATGTAACATTAGTGGTATGGTGTGTGTTTCCATGATCTCGCTAGTGTAGGGGTATATATTCAAGCGGCAATGGATTTCCGAATAGTATCTTTCACTAGTCTCCTGGGTTTCGACCATTAAAAGGCAACGGTTCCCTCGTCTTTAAACTGTTTCTATACACAACTGTGACATGTACAGACTGGAATGCAATCAATCGATTCTACTAAGAGCCTCAAACAAAACTCTTTGATGAATTTTAAAGAGTCCATGCCGTGAACTTCCAGCATTTAATTGATGCTGATAAGCACTCATCATCACAGTTGTGTTTCCCATTTCATCTGCCTTATGCATCAGATGTTCAGCCAATGGTCTGTGGGTGTAACGTCTGTGGTTGAGACTAGTCTAGACTTAACTTTAGAAGTACAGTTACTAAAAAGTCATGTCTAGACTGAGAAAGAATTTCATAATTGTGTAAATTAAGTATCATATCAGTTTTAAATATTCCAGATTGGATCAGGATCATTAGTAAAGCTACATTTTTTAAAAATTGTGTTTCCCCTTTATTTCAAGATGGCATTTTTAGATGGCACTGCAGGGAATATGGCAGTCTAGGAGAGGCAGAACATTTGGCAGCCCCTTATTGCTCAAGTCGGCAAGAAGATTGTCAGCTTAATTGTATCCGTAAAGCCTCAGCAAGATCTGGCCAAATTGACTTTCCATGTAGCAACATTAATGGCTTTTGTGCTAAACGTTGCATTGGTGCTTGTTACATTTTAAAACGTTGACCATGATGGAACAATTGGCGGGAGATGCGTTTTAAAGTTTGTAGGGTGGAACTTTCATTTTATCAACACCCATGTGTGGCATGAGAGCGTTTATTAAAAATAAGTCAATTAAACACTTTAAAATTGCATCATTTTATACCACTGTAAAGCCACAGATTTTTCAACTTTTTTAAGTAGTCACGCATGTGTTTCTTCTGAAAAAGGACTTCGACCTTTCGATGTGAATTTAAATAACTTCACCTAAACAAAAGGATATTTAGAGATAGCAAAGGAACTGAAACTAATTTTGTGCAAGAGGAAGTTTCAACATGCATCTCATTTGTGCACATGCTGTAATTGCCATGTCAAAAAACAACCGTGTAATGATTTACAGTTTAATGCGAAAGAGAAGAAGTGCAAAATGAAGTCAGCATTACAGTCTAAATTGATCACCAGTTTGAATGTAGATACTTAAAATAGCAGACATGTAAATAGTATCTGGAGATTGTTTGCCTTTTTAAGGATGAAACTGAATCTGTGGAATCTCAGAAAGTTGTGCTGCTTATGTCTCCATATATCAGCAGTAATGGGAAGACACACCTCATGCTACAGACATTACATCAGAACGACCGGCTCCTGCGAAACCACAGGCACACAGAGAGACTCATACTGTAGTGAGCCTAAAACATGTACTGGTTTTCAGTAAATGATTCAGTAAAAAATGTAAATTAACTAAAGGCAACAAGCAATTCAGTGAATTGTAGAGATGTGTTTCCACCCAAGAGTGACTTTTCTGTTATCATGTTCATTCCAAAACGTATGATTTTCTTTCTTCTGTCAAAAACAGACGTTAGACAGGAAAATGAAAGTCAACGGTGATCAAAAACCATCATTAAAGTATCATAACATTACATATATGTGCTAAATAAATCTCACCATTCACCTTCATTGTATGAAAAAAGCAAACAGTTATACAAGTTTGAAACAGTAAATGAATTTAAAACACAGACCCTAAAAAGAGTCTATCTAGTTTAAAATTCATACAGTGTTCAAATATCTGACCTCTGATGTATTTATTTTTTAACAGATATTAATGCAAACCTTTACTTTCTAAAATATTTTGTTACAAGCAGATTTCATATATAGAACAGATTATTTTTTGTTTCTCTAAAATCCAGAAAATATTTTGCATATCAGATTAATGAATCTTAATTCATATCTTTTGGAACATAGATGAAATATACAATAGATCGAATATGGTTTTCATCAGTTGGCATTTGGATGGATGAATGAAAATCAGGAGGATGAATTCTCCAAAAACAACTTAAATACATCAAGCATTTCAAAAACATGCTGCAGACGTCGCCAGTCCTGCCTCTGTTCAAGTCCAGGGGCCCGGAGCGGTTCTGCTAGGGCCATCTCTGGATCACTGAACCTTCATGCTAATGAGCTTCATTCAGACAGTCGCCCATGAATCACAGTGCAGTTCACTGCATCATCAAGTCAAGTTCAAAGCAGTAAAGGGCAAATGACAGTTGAGCAACTCCCACAATCCATTGTGTAAAGATAAATAACTCACCTGTGGAATTTGCCGTATTTTGATGCCCTATTCCATGCCGCAGGGCCAAAGATTCACTCTGGGTTTTCTATTTACATCAGTGCTGTTATCTTTACCTCAGGCTGGGGTGTGATGTCCCTAAATATTCCCAAATGCCTACTTTGTCTGATTCCTGCCCAGCCATCACCTCCAAATCCTGGCATGAATACAAAAATGTTTAAGCACATGTTTATCTTAACCAGGACAGAATCATTTACTCATTTTGAATTCTCGTCTATGGCTCGGATTGGATTTAAATACTGTATACTTTAAAGCAAGTCAATATTCCGTCACGAAATTAAGTAATTTAATTATGTATTTAAGTTACAGATACAATAGAGTAAATATGTGTTATTAAACGATAGACCTAGTTCACTTTGGCTGGATTTCACTTTATTTCTTACCAGTGCCTGGACCTACATTAATTCGCGTGGAGGAGCGGAGCCGATGCACAACCTAAGGAATGTTCTTCCGCTAAACGCATGCAATTATATTTTTAACCGCTAGAGGTCATCTGTTTGGTATTCCAGGTAGTATTCATTGAAATAAAGCTGAAATAAAATAATATAATTGTTAGATGGAAAAACGTAAACTGAACAAAAATTTGAAAATGGCCAAGTGAAATAAGTTTTTTTGAAGCACTAAAATTACTAAAATTGAAACCTAAATAAAAAATAAAAATAGGCACAACATTAAACATTTTACATTTATATAAATGTATAATGTTCATTATTTTATACTTAATTTTCATTAAGTATAATTACATTTTAAAATTAAAACATAAAAAAGCCAATATATTAATACAAATATGTATTGATATTTTAATGAATATTTGTCAACTGATTAAAAGCCAGTTGAAAGGACGGCCCCTGACCCCGACACACAGCAGATTGCCAGTATTGTGCTTTTTCCCTCTGTTCCACGACTGCCTTCCACGTTTACCAGCCAAACACCAGGAGGCCTGTGCTGAAACAGCAAGAACCACAAGGCACAACCCTTTAAAAGATGAAAGCCAAGCAGCTGACTTTACACGAGCTGCTAAATCAACACCAGAGCTGCACGCCACCGCACTCACGGATTGCGAACATCAACCCATAAACTGTAGCTAGGAGTTTTTTCCTCCCTTTCTTTCTGTAATGTTTTATCAAGACAATACTGTTCAAAATTGAGCCCGTTTTCTTCAACACACAAACTCCCAGTCTTATTGCAGATGATTCATCCGTCTAAAAGATATAAATGTTTTGTAATCTTTCATCAAAAAGTTATAACTTTCTTTGACTCCTCTTAGCAAACTTTTAACACAATTCCTACTGGTTCAAATATTTTTAGTTGTTTTTCTTGTCGAATATCCTGATTTACTCAGAAATATGTCACTTTATAGATATAAAATAGATATTACACATTAACTTAAATCACATAGAATTTGTTGTGTTCTTTTGATCACGCGGAAAAAAACAATGAAAAGTTATTAATTATTCATATATTCATTCCTAGTCATTCAGTTTACTGATCATTTATTTGTACATCTTACCACGTCCAAATCAGCAATTATTCTATTTACATTTATGCATTTGGCAGATGCTTTTATCCAAAATGACTTACATTGCATTCAAGAAACACATTGACATTCTAATCAGTTCTTACTTTCCCTGGGAATCGAACCCATGACCTTGGCGTTGCAAGTGCCACGCTCTACTATTTGACCATCAGGAAAGCCTATTATTAATCCACAAAGTAAACATTTTTACATCCTCATAAAATTCCATTTATTAATCTGAATAAAAGTCAGTTAGAGTTTGTAATTATCCCTGGAAGTCTGAACATGTACATGAACATTTAACAAAATGTTAAATAGTCGTTTAAAATATGTCACGACACTGCCATCTAGTGGATGGAAGCGGTTGACTTCTTCACTTAAAGTCTGTATATATAAAAATATGTATAAAAGTTAATATATTCTCCTTAAATGCTTTAATCAATATTTGTTATAATCTTAGCATATTGTATGACCTCTATAATTAGAGATAGAGATGATTTGCAATGAGCAACTTACAGACAGTACAGTAATTGCAATAACAATCTCCTAAAAGCAACTCGCACTTTTGTTACTCAAAGGCATGATGGTGAATCTATGATTGGTTTTAGCACTGAAAGAATGATACATTAATAAAACAAAACAAAAATTGTGATCTCATACATACATGCATGCATTCACACACACACACATTATATACATGTACATAAAATGGCCTGATCCAGTGTGGAAGGCCGATGGATGTTGGGTGTACCGTACTTAAGACCGGCCTATTCCAACAAGAAGTGCTATCAAGAAGGCCAGGTTTCCCAACAAAAACACAACAAGAAGGACTGCTTCAGGTCTCATCTGAGAAAAATAAAACAAACACAACGCTTTAAAACATGAAATTTACATGACCACCTTTTATTATGTATTCTAATAAATAATGTCATGAGATCAAGCCCATATGTCTTAACGTTGAACTTACCGATCCACATTTGCAAATCTCAGAATCTAAAATAAAATAAAATAACAAGAGTGAAATAAATCTTTTATGCATTCTACTTTTTAAATAATACATTTTGAGAAAATAACTAAAACTTTATTATTATTATTATTATTATCTAGTTATGATACATACATAAATACACACTACTCTTCAAAGAAAAATTTCCCCCAAGAAATTCATCACTTTCTTCAAAGTGGTAATCTTTTTTTTCTATTTTTCTTTTCTTTTTTTACTATTTATTCATCAAAGATTTCTGTATCATCATTTCTAATAATAATAAATGTTTCTTAAGCAGCAAATCAGCATATTAGAATGATTTGTGAAGGATCATTCAGTGACATTAAAGACTGGAGTAATGATGCTAAAAAAATACAGCTTTGATCACAGGAATAAATTACATTTTAAAACCTATTCAAATAGAAAACAGTTATTTGAAATTGTAATAATATTTCACAATATCACTATTTTTCCTGTAATTTTGATCAAATAAATGCAGCCTTAGTGTGAATAAGAGAGAATAAAAATCTTACAAACCCCAAACTTTTAGAAGGGGGTTTAAAAATAAAATAAAAAAGGTGTTATGTTTCTTTCGATTTACAGCATTGACAATTTCAAGTAACTTTCCCAGCGCGAATGCAGCATTACCTTTTTTCCTGGCACGAAAGTTAAGATCTTGAAGAACGTACATCAGGGCCTCCCAGGTAATAAAACCTCCCATAACTTTCACCATCCATCCATCCGTCTTATATTCTTCAAACAGTGCCAAACCAGTGAAAATTGCAGCAACTGTGTCACAACATAAAAAGAGATATGGTTTTCATCTAAGGAAATGGAAGATGCTGATGAAGATAATAAAGCTGTTGTCATACCTGCAAGAACTTTGATTGCTAAAGCAATAAAGGAATGGGCCCAGTTGAAAACAAACCTCCTGCAAACAACAAAACCATCAGATTAATAATAATGCTTTTCCCATGGCTTTCCGTGTCCGATCTGCATACGATAAGTGAAGTTTCTCACCGTTCGTTCTGCGGCTCACAGCGGAAAACAGCGACTATGGGCTGAGCGAGACTGAGGATCATCACCAAACAGCCCAGGACAGGATGAGCTCCCTACACACACACACACACAACACTTCAAACATCCGAAATAACTAGCATTTCAGTTTAAAACCAAATGTCTTTATGTGAATGTTGGTAACGCTTTACAATAATGGCTTCATTATTAACATGAATTAAGAATGAAGAATCATTCTACAGCATATATTAGTCTAAATTGATTAATTTCAAGATTTATTATCACATAATTCAAATCAAAAGTTGTATTTGTAAACATCAGTTAATGCACTGTGAACAAACAATGAACAGCTATATTTTTATTAGCTATCATTAACAAATACAATAAGAAATGTTTTGCATAATGAAACTAACAAATGAAACCTCGTTGTAAAGTTTATATTAAACATATTTATATTAAAATATATTTATATTAAAGTTTATATTATATTACTGTGTTTTCACCGCCAATTATCCATATTTAATATTATTTTATTTACTGAAAATTGAACTATAGTGTCTGTCATCATGTTGCTTTTTTTAAACAACTACCGGTACCCATAAAAGTTATAAATTCAACTATTATATATAACAATTTGGCTTAACAACAAACAATCATAGTATAATGATTTCTGAATGATCATGTGACACTGGAGTAATGATGCTGAAAATTCTGATCACAGGAATAAATTGCATTTGAAAATATATGAACATAGAAAATAGTTATTTTTCATAATGTTGCTCATTTTAATGCATTTTTTTCTTAAATAAATGCAGCTCTGGTAAGCATATGAGACTTTTTTTAAAAAAGCATAATAATTAACTATGTATGCCTTTATGTAAGTATATTTATAAATTCAATTTATTTTAGTTTACCCCAGCCCAATCCTGCGCATAAGCAAACACCAGTATGAATGCGATGGCTGTGGCGATGACTGACAGGACCATCAGGGACACGTGGGCCTGTGAAACAACAAATAAACCACATTTAGTTGTTTTAGAGATTGTATTTCCAGAGATAATAATGGAATAAAGTTATAAAGTTATAAAATAGTATAATTGTCCAGCTAAAGTGTTGATTTCAGTTGTAAGAATCATTGGTTATTAATTTTGTTTATTAATTTACTCAGCAGCTCTGAAGAAAACAGTGATGTCATCGTCCAGCTCAGTTCAGTTCTCACACAATGATATCAATGCAGTCAGATTAATAATTATGTTGAATATCAAGTGACGACAGCTAAAAAAGCAAGAGGCAACAATGCCATATTCATCACTTAAGGAATTACCGCCCAAGGCATTCACAAAAAAGGGCGAAGCCTGGATAAGTTGCATTGATACCTTGGTGAAACTCTCTGCTATGGTAAGGGACGTGGCACTTCTGAAACACGCTAGAAGCGGTTGACGATACAACAATGTAAAATATGTGTAAAATAATGTGTTTTGAACATTCAAGCATGAAATCCTATTCCTATAGACCCCAAAAATAAACTCAAGATTGAAAAAGTGCAGAATATTTCCCCCTTTAAGCGTAAGAGCTGATCGCGGTTCTAATGACGCCATCGATTCCCAGAGAACGCATTAACTTTAAAAATGCATACCTTGCATGCAATGGCATTAGCTTTGGACTAAAAGCAAATCCACATGATATTTGAAATATGGTTAAAATGTAAGCAAAATAAGCAAAGAAGAGAAGCAAAATAACTAGTTTTTCATCCTCTCTCTTTACACACTGACAGCTGTTTCCTCTTGTATACCGCTTGGCATTGTTGATGATTGTGTATGTGATTTAAAGTAGACAACCCTGACTACCAGACCAGATTTCATCATTTGTAAACTTACTTTCCACACTTAGTCCGACAAATGTATGTGAAAAAACAGATAAAGACTTACCAGAAACCAGAAATCTTTACCAGCAAAACCTTGGCCCAAGGCAACTCTCTTTAAATAGCGTGCTATGATCATTCCTACACTGCCCGTGGTCATCCAGGCGATCAACATCAGGGCACCTGAACCAGATCAGGAGCACAGCATTAGGACCAGAGTATCACATCCAGTGATGTGGATCCAGTCTGTCATGATGTACTCACCGTGGGCTTTAAGGATGGGTGGGAATTCTTCCTCATTAGTGGTGACCACGGATGGGTTCAGTATATCGACCTTGGTGTCAGTGACAAATCGTTTTGTGTGGATCTGGATACTACCTAGGAATGAAGGAAATTTTTCAGGTAAAGGACCAACGATCACCCTCACCCTCACGCTTTTCAAACCAGTGACTATTTCATCCAGAAAACACAAAAGAAAATGTGTATGCCACTCTCTGCACACAGTGAGTATAGAATAGCAGAAAATTCAATTTAATGTGAACTATCCCTTTTAGTATATTAAAACAGAATGAAAGCATTACATCAGTGTTGTTATTGTTTTAAAATAACTATAATTTTCCTTTCTTAAAAGCTGAAATAAGTGCTAAAATGACCAAAATTACTCAACTAAAAATAAAGCCAAAGTGAAGTATATAAAAACGACAAAAGCACATAACATTACTAAGATTATAAACTTAATTTAAAAATTAAGCTGAACATCTAAAACTAAAAGGGAAATGATTAATAAATACTATAATAGTATAGAATTATAATAAAGTAACACTGTTGATTTTATACAACGTAAAAATGTGAAATCGGGCTCAATAAACCACAGACCTTGAGTGGAGGGTCCGGAAGCAATCATGAGGTGGTACGCGCTACTGGACGTTGCTCTACTTGCCGTGCTAATGGCATCACGGGTAGTAAAAGAACAATTGACTTTTCCATTCGTAAGCGCTGTCTTGATATTAGTCACATTGCCCTGTAAATCGTGAAGAATATGTGTGTGAGTGGTAATATATATTCAAACAACAGTCAGAAATGGTGTCACACTAGAGGATTTGAAGCGATCTGTACCAGTGAGAGAATAGTTGGAGCCCTTTTTCCAGTGTTAAAGGCGTGTTGCACTTGGAGGACGCCGCTGCTGTCCTTCCCACAGATATAGATGTCGTCATTGCCCTGGATATGCAAACAAAACACTTCTTAAAACTATCTGAACTTTGTGTTGTCTCATTATTCCTGGAAAAACTAAATCCCATGTGGGTTTTGCTGATGTTTGTGGAGAAATACACAAAGAGTCAGTGCTGACAGAGGTGTAGATGGATCTCATGTTTCAGGAAAAATATAATATTTCAGACACCCACTTGGATGTTTACAGTTTATAGACTTATTACTGACATCCGGATGCATACAGAATTGGAAACGCCCAAAGCATTCCATATTTCATGAAGGTTGATTTGTTAAATATTTCTAGACAAACAGAAATGAAAGAAGAAACGGTCTGCAGATTCATTTTTAGCCTGCTGATATCTCATGAGAAAGAGACGCACCATTTCATCGTCATCTGAAAACCCAATGGCGACATAGCCATCGGCCTGGCCAGACATTTCCATGGTGAATTCTGATTTGTCAGATGAGGTCCGAACTGCCATGAAGTAACAGTCTGTGCTGGTAGTTGGGTCACAGCCGTTGGGCTGACTGAAGCAGACTTTGGTTTTCCCGCAATCGGTGTTTGATGGAACCTGAACGAACAGAGCAATTTGTGCTGAATATAAAACAACATACGAGAACAGATGGACATGTTTTTGTAGGTGTAGCAAAACTTACAGTCGGAGCCACAGTGGGAGAAGTCGTTGCCGTGCCATTATATGTAACAGGCGCGCTCTTGACACCAACCCAAAAGGTTGCAAAACCTTTAACAAATGTTACTCTGAAAAGAAAATTCACACTATGTAATCGCTTGCAACTGATAAAACAATACATTTAATGACGTTAATGGAAAATATATACCTGAATTCTATATTGCTGAGCTGTCCAGATGTAGGGGCCGTCCAATTAGCTTGAACTGAAGTCTGTTTCACACTTGATGTATGAGAAACTGCTCTATTCTGAATATAATATAATATAATATAAAAGTCAATTTTAAATTTTAAAATCAAGTTTCAAATTTTAAAAAAGAAAGAAAAAAAAACAAATTTCATACCATACTTTTCATTATTATTAGTAATGGAAGCAAGTAATGTAATAAAAATAATGTAAAAACTCACATCCACATTATTGCAGGGGATGGCCTGTATCTTATTGCCCAACACATTAAAAGTGCCAATGGGATTAGTCGATCCAACTAGATTTGCTTGTAACATAAACCCTTCAAAATAATATGTTGATTGTGCGCTTAGAGATACTGAGAAAGAAAGAAAGAAACAGTTCAGTGAAACTTCCTTAGAAAGAGACAGGCTGAACTAGCATAAATGAACTGATACGTGTATAACCATAATATGAAAACATTTGTTCTGATTATGACAATAATGATTCAGCAGTTAAAGGTTTACAGGGTTAGTTCACCCGGTTCAATCCTTGCTGAAGCTCAAACGTGTTGCATAACATGAGAACGAACCTCAGTCGTTCACATCCTTGAGCTTCCGTTTACCACAACTGATGTGTGCATTGATGACCGTTTGTAAGTGAATAAAAGCCTAAAATCAATCTGTTCATCATATAAAGAGATTGTGTCTCTTCAGAAAACGTGTACTTAACCGTTCAATTAATACAGATTCGATTTTCAATCTCTTTATGAACTTTTTGAAGCATCAAGGTTGTAGTTGTGTAGGTGGTCAATGGAGGGACAAAAAAGCTCTCAGATTTAATTAAAAATGTCTTTACTGTATTTGTTTTTTGAAGATGAATGAAAGTCTTACAGGTTTGGAACGACATAAGGTGAATAAATGATGACAGAATCTTCATTTATGGGTGAACTATCCCTTTAAATAATAGTTTAGGTAACAATGGTTCATTGTTAGTTGTCTCAAGTGACGTGGTTAACTAAAGTTTACAATTCACATGTTATTAACAACCGTTACACCTAGTTATTAAGGCTCTAAAATTGATTCTGATTGGTCAATCACAGTCTAAAATATAGAAATGCAGGTTTAATAATTATTATTTTTCAAATATGAGTATATATTGCATAGAAGTTTGAGAAGAACAGCCTCACCTGTGATCACATCTCCCTCTTTAAAGGTGTTCTTGTCAACAGTAATATTGAACGGAGGAGAGCTGGTCTGAGTGACGTTAGGCGCGTGATTAGGCGTCATAGTCCCACACTGAACGCTGATGAGTCCACTAGAGTAACAATGCGCGACCCCAACACACGACAGGAGAACATATAGGAACATCTCAGGAGATTTTAAAAAAAATCACTAGAAGTAAAAGTCCAGAGTTTCGATACACAGCAATAATGGATAGAAATAAAATCAGTGGATAAAAACAAAAGCCTTTGGAGGATTTGGTGAGAGAAGATATAACTGTCTTTGTTTTGACTGAAACAGCCCGCGCGTAGTGTGTTTATGTGTGTGTGCAGGTGCAGGTGTAGGTGTGTGTGTGCGCGCGCTCAAGAATCCAGCCTCCTCTTCTTCTGTAAATAATGTCGACTCATTGTGGGCAGGGCTTCACCTGTTCTGGAGGTAAGTAAGCGATGCTCCAATGCAACAGTGGAAGATCAAAATATCCCGAGTTGTTCTCATGCACTCACGTGACCTAAATCAAACGAAATAATTTCATATCATTCTGTTTACTGGCTCACTCAATACTAGCTAAGTTTGTAATTCCATAAACACACAAGCTTGCTTTCAGATACTTCATGAATAGAACCTGGGGGGCTGCTAGTACATGTGATGGAATTTTTATTCATATATGTTTTTTTATTTTTAATCCATGATATTAATTGCACTTTCTATTCTGCAGAATTACTAAGTGAGACATAATCAGTTTAAAGAAATCTAAAACACATAGTATGTAGGGACCTACACATCACAGCTAGATTCCTGATATGGAGAGGAAAATTACAACTGTTTTAGGAGCCTTTAGCCTAGAAGATTAGAGATATAAATGTAGGAGCAGCCCTACCTTCTTTGTCACACTCAACAGGGCAACTTTGGATGTCTGTATGACTGTCGACCTTTTCTCATGAGAAAAAAAAACATTATAAAGACAATAGGGATATTTGTCTCTTATTCAGAATTAATAAAAGGTTTTGCACATTCATTAAAATGAAGATTTATCCATATCTACATTGTTTTCTTCAGTTCTCCAAATGCATAATTTGTCTAACCTCTAACATTATGAAGAATACATGGTACATGGTCTTTTTTTTGACAATTGATTTGTTTGCTAAGACTACACAATGTAGTAAAAAAATAACAGGATTTTTCTTCCGACCAAAAAATGAATTCTACGTTTTTTAAATGTATATATTTTTTCGTTTTAAATAGTTGTAAGACAATTTGTAACCACCTTTGAAGTTTAGCTTTAGACCCTCGACCACAGAGGGGGAAAAGCAATATTTTTCAATATATTTTCGACAGAAAACAAGTAATAAAACAGATTTATGTACTCAGTTGCTAACTGCACCTCAAGTTTAAATAAATTGATACATTGATACATATTTAATTCATTATTGTTTATTCTTCAGTATTGTTGCATAAAGAAGCGACTACTGCACTCTTCTTTTTGTATTTTCCATCAAAAATTGCAACAGTTTAACCGTTTACAGTTCAACAGTTTACTCAATTAAAAATTTAATTGACTCTACTGTAATTTATGAAGAATTGCCATTAATAAATTACATTACTCTAATTCCAATGTAGTGTAAATAGTGTATGTAGTTTCAGTGTTCATGTTTTCTTAACTTCTGAAGGTTGATCTTTCAATTTAAAGATGCGAAACAAATGTACAAAAATCTTTGGATTTCATGTGACTCAGCAAACAGAAATGTCTCCTGATAAAAGTATGAACAATGACGAAGGCGACAAAGCCAACATTGTACCATATAGATTACACTGAAGATGAAATCTTGAGAAATGTACCATCTATTGTTTTACTAAGATCTTATATAGTTCAAAACTGAGATTAAAAGTAGATAATAGCACCATTGCAACCAATGGTATTTATGAATAACTTTGCTCACAATGCTTTTGGGAAACGCAGTCCTGTAACGCATGAGTGAGAGTAAAATATGCATGTCATCTTATGATGAAGCAGTTTATTCTGTTCATGAACGCAGAACAAGTTTTTGTTGCCCTTAGGAAAGCCCGCCCATATTGCTGATCCTAACGAAGATGTTGTAAAGGTTAAATATTTTGTTTATATGAATTTAAAGAACGCAATGAAGCGCCAGTTCCATTACAAGGTAACTATTCTTTTTCTTGAAGGATCATCAGATGCATTTTAATAAATCCCAAATGTGCATAAATCTGTATCTTAACCAACAAACCTCATCTGAATATGCTAGTAGTCACTAACAAGAGTGTAAACATGAAAAAAAGCTCTCGAAAGTGAGTTGGCACAATCACTGTAGAAAGTATTTCCATTTCTACCAAACACTAAAACAATCAAAGAGTAGCAGCACACATTTATGTTCACACAAGGTTGTGAATGTATAGTAATGTCCTCTGAACTTCTCAGTTATTTGGCAAGAAGTATAAGATCTAGAAGGTCTTTGACTTAATCAGAGATCATGGAGGGCCTCCAGAACAGTGGCGATAGACCAGGCCTGTGTTTCACAACTGAATGCGCAGTACTGTCCGTTTTCATTGGTGAGCTCAGGTAAACCCTTCCAAGGTGATCTAGAACCAAGACAACATATAGATATGAGGTGCTGTATACTGTGCAAATGACTCAAACACTTGATTATTAAACTGGGTGTGTAGTTAGGATTGCTTGGACCAACAAAAACACCAAAAACATTTAGTCCTGAACTGCACTAACAGAGCAATCAAGTGTGATCACACCCTCACCCACACACTATCTCCTGTATATTCAAACCATTCCATTGTCCTGCAAAAAATGCAACCATTTTTGTTTGTGTGTGAGATCTGCAATACCTTTCTAGATGGGTATAAAGTCTAGACAGAACATTCTTCACCAGGTACACGCTTTCGTTGTACTTCTCTTGGCTCATTTTCTTGGCAAAGTAAAGTTTTGCTCGTAAGAAGTATCCAACTGGCCACAGCCATTCCTGAAAACGAATGATGAAATGTACATAGTTTAAAAATAAGAAAGCTCTTGCATCTGAGACCATTTATAAATATACTTACAGGTCCTTGGTGATAATTAAATCCTTTCGCACAGTTGTAGTTGTCATTATCCAAGGCGTTGTCGTAAACACCGCAGTACACCAGATCACTGTTAGACAAATAAAGACATGCAAAGATATCTACATGCAAATGACTTCACCAATGCACATGTACTCTTGTTCTGGACAAAAGCCCTTATCAAACCATGTCCAGGCAGGCCGCCAGAAGAGCACACTCTTAACACAAGAAGCTGCTTAGGAAATAGGCAGACCGCAGGTGTTGTTTTCTACTCACTCTGGGTCCAGTGTTTTCATTCCCAGAGGACCAAGCAGCTTCTTTTCAACTATTTCTAAAGCCTTCCATGCTCTTTGCACTGTAAACAACTCTGGTGCCTGGTGAAACAAAGCACACAGGGATGAATGAGAAAGCAACACCCAAAACACTTGCAAAGATTTGTTTTACAAGCACACAAGGACTCACCACCACCATGGCGATGGTGAAATTAGGCCTGAGCTGGTAGTCACACCAGGGGCTAGAGGACCCATAACAGTCTTTGTAAATGCATCTCTTGTGGACCAAGCCTGGATTTTGCTCATTTGGGTCTGCAGGGTCATCCGACACGTAGAATAACCGTTCAAAATTTTCTTGGATCAGTTGATTCCACTCCTTATATGACATTGACTGTTCTGATCCTGGATAAACCACATTGAACTGGTTATGGTCGATCGTTAAAATATGTGAAAAGTGATTAGCATGCTGATATGCTGTAAATATATTTTAGTCCATAACAGTGAATTGTGATCCACTTGAAGGTGCGGCTTTTCAATACTAAAAAATTAGTCACCTTTTTATTGTTGGCACCTTATTTTGCAATAAGATCAAATAAAATATTTCACAGAGGGCGTACCATCTCGGTGTATTGTGACAGAGGAATATGGAAAATTTCCACTCTCATTCATCGTCATCAGCCAGCGCACCGCTGATTTACTAAGACCTACAATCTCCACCGCAGATCCGTCCCTGAACACAAACACAATTATCCACTTTAAGTATGGATGACTGATTTATCCTGGCTCAAAGCCATTTAGTCTCAGCACTTCACATTAATAGCATCCTCTTGTACTAAATATAGTGGAGTATTGTAATAGAGGTTTATCATGACAGGTATGTTAGCAGGTAACTATAGTACCTAGGTGTGGCTGGAACACCTTTATTATGGGCTTTGTCACTCTCTCCCATTTTATCCATCCACGTCCCACAGTTGAAGTGATTTCCACCATAAACAAAGCCTGTCTCGGGATTTACTTTGGCCTTCACGTTAAAGCCTATGAGGCAGGGTATGGTTAGAGACAGACATGGAAAAAAAAAAAGAGTCCTCTGTGAATTCATAGAAAATGACTCACCTTCATCTTGAATGTTGTGGTCGATCTGCGGACCTGCGTTTCTCTCTCTGAACTCTATTCCCTGGATATGACGCTGCATTGCCTCTTGAATGACCACATATAACGGCTGGTCATGAATCTGATAAAAGTCATGAACGAAAATATTAACAAGATTCATTCAAACTGAAATCACCTTTTGATCTATAAAATTATTTGCAAAAATCGAACCCTTCATGGAAGTAAAAGAAGGGGAGGGGACAAAAATACGTCTTAGCCTAAATCAGTAGGGATAATCTCAGCATACAAGTAGGGACAATTATCTGCACATCACAGCAACTATTATAAATAAAATGCTTTTCTCTAAAACACATTGGCCACAATTATTATAATTTTTTAAGATTTGAATATATGAATCATAAAAATATATTATAATTGTATATTCCCATTAATATTTACATTATTGAGCACAACAGGGTGAATAGGAACGTGAAATTGTCTAGCTGTGATCATTTCACAGGAGTATACTGTGAGGAAACAAAGGCAAAATTCCCTTAGTCATCCAACACAACAGCAAAAGAGTATTGAGCTTCACAAAATAGAAAGTGGCAGTAAGTAAACAGCTGAGGCGTTTCCCATTTCCACCATCAGGGCAATTATTTTAAGAACTCACAGACTCATAAAGTAGGCCATAAAACATATTTGACACATCTCTCAATAGTGAGTGACAGTCATAAATCAATCAAATGTGACAGAACGTGTGTGTTAATACTACTAAAATCTGTTTGTAGTGGGGGGGGGGGGGGGGGATCAATAAAAACAGACTTAAAAGTTGAGTTGAGTTTTCTTGAGCATTGCATGTTTGCATTATGTCCTGAAACTTGATGGTCAACATGTTAACCATGAGGTTGTTAAACTTCTTTTTTCTTTTTTTTTTAAATGCGCATAGCCAGTGGCTTGACTCAAATATTTTGAGTCATTAACATAACTTGCTTGAGGATCTCCTAAGCCCCACAATCAACGGTCACAGAAACAACTCCCTTTCTTCCCCTCCAGACAGAAAGGGGACACCAGACCAGACAGATAGATGGGTGAGAGGAGTGAGCAGTTATAAATTAAATCAAAAGTAAAATTTAACATTTACAATCACTGTAATGTCAGTCAAGGATCCTGATGACCCACCAGTCAGGGACGACAGACTCATAAAATAGGCCCTAAAATATATTTGACCCATGAGCTTGATATTTTAATTTTATTTGTCAGTGAGCAATCGGTATGTTGTTAAACGGTTCAAAATTGAACACACTGTAATCCTATCCCTCAAAGCCTAGTTTTCATTACTGCTCAAAATTAAATATGGCGCTACACTGAATAAGCTCTATTGTACTATAAAGAAAAGTGTTCTTTTCTTTTCTTCTTACCACTGTGCCAGGGGGCTGCGCTTCAGAATCATCAGTTGGATACATACGTGACACAGGGCATGTTAGAATATCTGTGCCGTTGGGCACGATGTTACAGTAGTCCTGGACACACTGAAGCCACCACCATACGGCATCACGGCAGTTATAACGGGCTGAGACACCCTGACCCAGCAGATTAGGGATCAGACCGTGGCGCATCGTGCCAGCAAAGGCTAGAATTATATTCCTGTGGGAAACACACCAGATTACAATATGATTTCGGAGTGATTGGTATGTATAGAAGGAATTTGAAAAATGAGATGCTCACCTGGCCTCCAAGTACCGCCCTGTCAAAAGCATGAGACCACGCAGAGCTATGAACGTGTCTCGCCCCCAGCAACGGAAGATTCCAGTGGAGAAATGGGGCAGACCTACACAGATGAAACTTACAGTACATTAACCACGTAATCATTACTGATGTACAGACGCAATTTGAGTTTACTCAATGCATTTTAATATGGAAGGGACAATTAAATAAAACAGTTAATTCAATTTAACAGAACAGTAGCTTTGGTTGAAGCTAACTGTTGCATTTACTTAATTTTTTCTACAATAAATTCAGACATTAACCTAGTATTGGCAAGAGACTAAAAGGAATTTGGAAGCTGTTTTTGAGGTGGCGATTCCTTTTAATTGTGAATCTTTATATCTGGCTAAGATAGGGATGCATAACATATCGGCTAATATATGGTCATTTTAAATATCATCATTATTGGCCCAATAAGAAAATATGGCTGATATATTAAAGCCAATAAATAATGAATTATTTCTTTCAGCTGAGAAGCTTCTGATGCGATTGTTCGCACATGATGATTTAGAATTTTTTTAAATATGATTGGAAAACATAAATTATAGCTGAAATGACAATGCAGAAGTGTGTTTGTTCAAACTATTGAGACGTCTGTAGGTGTGTTCAAAAGGTGTTAAGTGGGTTTAAATTGGTTTTGAGAATGGCAAATCTTCACACACCTAAAAATAACACACTTTATTTCTGACAAAAGGGTGTAAACCAGGGATTTTCAATCTACAGATAACATGGACCCTGCAAACATGATCGTCCTCATGTGAGGGCCACATCATAAAATTTAAAAGCCATCTATCTTTTATAAACAAACAATTTATACACTTATCTGGAATGATTTATAAAATAAGTTGTATGTTTTTTATTCATTACAGTAATGTACTGTAAATTGTATTTATTTGTTTCTATCAATCAAAAAAAAAAAAAAAAATATATATATATATATATATATATATTTTTTTATTTTTTTTTTTTACTTTATTCACTTTTAACTAGCTTAAGATATTTAATAGATTAATAGTTTTCTCCAGACATTTCCCTTTCAGTCCCTCTGGGTCTCCAGACCTCGGTTTGAAAAGGAAAGCTTGTGCAGAAAGCCTTTATATGGGGATGGTTTAGGCATGTTTCATTCAATATTTTAATAACCTTTCAATATTTACTCTTTGGGCATATTTTACACATTTTATATAATATGTAATTTAATTTAAATGACTAACCTCGGACATGCAATCAGTCATTTAAAATACCCCATACTTATTAACATTAGAACCAGCATGAGAACAATTTCATGTGCGTGCGCATGTATTGTGAATTAAGCCGAATTATCTCTCCAGGGAGTAAACAATTATCAGTTAATGAGACCCATTATTTTCTTTAACTCCGCAATAACCTGTACAGTTTTATCTGATGTCGTACTTATGCCATTTCTTTTGTACTGTACATTGTGAGAGTGCACATAATTTAACAAAAATTCAAAAGTGCTCTATGGAATTATTTTTAATTCAGCTAATCATTCAATTGTCCCTCCCACACAATTTCACTAAAATAAAAACGTTTTTGAATTATTATTGGTACATCAATATATCAATAATTATTATTTTATTCAAATTGCAATGTCAGCAACAAAATATGTAACTATAGAAGTACTATTTGCATGATATTATAGGATCTCAATTTTAAACAATATATAATGGGAGATTCTTCGCCTAAAACGGTCATGTTTTAGGAAATTTAAAGCAGGAAATAAATGTAAATAGCCCAGGCAATCAAATGATTTACAGTCAAATAAAAATCCAACCTGCAGCAAGAGAAACGCAACACTGCTCTTCTTGTTTGGTTACACTGTTGATTCGGACCGGGACATCCTCCAGTTCGGGAGAGAGGGGCGGCAGGGCAGGGACACGACCCACCCCACACATCTGAACTGACCCCAGGGCCAGTTGCTTGACCAGTGTCGACCCATTCTGAACAAAGCTGTCATTTCAATAGAACCCATTACTCACATTATCAAACACATCACTCACAAGACATTAAACTTATATAGAAAACAAATCAAACCTGGACATTTGGTTGAAAATGGCATCTACAGCCGTGGCATACGCCCCAACAATAATGGCATCAAAATAGCATGGCACTAAGTAACGTGGAATATGCTTGAGGTACGTAAATACAGCGTTGAACCACTTTCCGACCTGTGATTTAGACAAAAAGTATGTCACATCAAAGTGCAAAAAAAAAAACAAAAAAAAAAATCTATTTCTATTCTAAAAAAAACTAATTTCCTTTCCTACCTCCCGCAAAGCTCCGCCTTTATTCATCAGACGAGTGCTCACGTAATTGATCATCCAATCACCTTGCCTGAGATTGTCACAGAATGGATGTCCGAGGTCATTTTTTGGCCGAATCTCTGACAACACTGACACAAAACCTGTGAGCAATGAAAGCATGATGTTTATTCACAGTCACATGACTAGAGTGACCGATATTATTTAGGTACTGCGGTACCTTGTAGGCCTCCGTACTTCAGTGGCATCCAGGATGGAATATTATAGCAGCCACCACCGTCTTCTTGCTCCTCCGCATCACAGCAGAATAATAATACGTTCAGCTCGGCCAGAGTCAGTTTGGATATTAAACTGCCATGTAATTTAAAACAACAGGCCTGAGTTGAAAGCAACTGAACTGATTCATATCATTATGGAATAAAATGAATTGTTATAACGCAGCACAGCTGATGTTTCGTTTCTGAATTAATGAGAATTGAGTCTGACCACGGTAAAGTAAATATGACTTACAACTCTAGGGATATTTTCAAGATGCCAGGAACATTGCTGTCAGCCAGACTGCCGGATTTATATATCCGGTTGAACTGTGAGAGTTGAGTCCGCAAGTAGCCCACCATTTTCTGAGAGTTTGGATCGAGACTCACCCTGTGAAATCAGTTACATGTTGAAATGAGTTCATTAATATTACATCAATAAAGAAACAGTTGACCTGAAAATGATTCACGCTCGTGTGGCTTTAAACAATCAAATGCTGTGATTTTCTTTACCTTGGAACACACACACACGCACACACAAAAGATGTAGATTTCTCTCATTTCAGCTACATCTTTCAAACTCTAAACATGACAAAAGAGTACTTTAAAAGCACTATAAAAGTGGTCCATATGATTTGGGGTCTATAATTAAAGAGCTTTTTGGAAATTGATGAAGTCATATGGAAAAAAAATCAAACGGAGGTGTTTTTTTTTTTTGTTTCTTGCTTTTTGCTTTTAAGCAACCCATGGTCACCCTGATTATATTATCAAGATATTATACTTTTGATGGTTTGTTTGTGGCCAAAAACCTCGCCGACTTCTGTGTCTATTTTCTTTTTAATGGCAAGAAGGGTTTCAAAATATATTTCTTTAAAACTTACTTTTGGGTGTGTTTCAGACACACACACACACACACACACACACACACACACAAACCCACATAGATTTATTATAAACAATTCTATTTATAGCTATTAGGTTTCAGCCATGACTGATAGAATAAATGACAAATAATTACAGTGACACACATTATATAAGACTGCATGAAATATGACTCATTTTATTTGGTGTGTGTTTGATTACCTGAATGCAATTACACTACCAGGAGTGAGCTTTTCGAACAAAATCTCCTCAACAAACTCACTGCGGCCCTTTGTGGTGGCATCTCCCTGTTTTGCAATTTCACTGTCCTTTAACTGAAAACAAAAACACATCTTAGCCTAAATCAGTAGGGACAATCTCAGCATACAAGTAGGGACAATTATCTGCACATCACAGCAACTATGCTGTACGACCTGTAAAAAGAGCATAGAAAAAGAGAAGCATTCCAAAACAGAACAGGTACTTTGTCTATTATTCTTTCCTCTACCTGATGACAGCATACAGACATGCCACCCCTCCCCTTCATGTCACACCCCCCACTGCGCCCAGCACTAGTGTCATGTTACCTGGATATGTTCACGGATCACAACAGTGTAGTTTGGCAAGCCATTAATGCACGTCTCATCTTTCACGTATGACTCAGCGTTTCTCTCCACTGTGCGTGCCTCTAAAATCACCTCCTCGATTTTACCTGAGTCACAAGATGGCAGATTAGATATAACATGTCTAACTGGTTTGTGACAACCCATGATTGACAATGAGCTCTGTTTTAAGTGAAAATGAAAATGTTAAACTATTTGATGTGCTCTGGATAAAATTAAATGAGTTTGATTTCAACAACGTAATTGGAAAGCTAAGTTCTATAAGTTTGTGTCTGTACCTGGGATGTACATGGGGGCCAGGTGCTCTGTGTATTGGTGTGTTGCTGGGTCTTTAAAGGCTGTGCGAGATACAGTTACAACGGATTGATGTGTGCTGGGACAATGCCTAGTCACAGCCACAGTGTCCTCATCCACTTGATCTACGTAGACCTGTGACATGCATGATGGGCGCATACAAAGAAACAGACAGTGTGCAGATAGGTCTGAGGTTACAGGTTTAACACTACAATGAGTCCCAACACCCTAGAGGCCACTTTACAGCTTAAATAACATTTTAACACTTAAATGATTAATTTATAGGTGTTTTAAAAAGAAAAAGTCTTTGGATTAGACAGTAAAACTCAGTGCTAAATATTAAAATATAGTACACTTAAATTAAACCAAATCATTTTTGGATGCTATATAACAAAAAGGGCTCAGAAAATTGAAGTTTGTTGTATGAAAATTATTTATATTTTTGATACAAATGTTTCAATATAAGAAATACTGAAAAACAAAATACTGTGTTGCCTTACATATACAAAAATAAGAATGTAATAAAAAATATAGAACTGAATTAAAAAAAAATCTATATTTTTAAAATGCATTAATACATTTGTAAGTCTCTTAAAGCTCAAAATACATTTTAAGCCACTGGAAGTGTTGTAGCAACACCTGAGCTTCAGGTTTCTGGTTTTAAAACAAGCTTGCATTGTAAGTTAATCTCTGTATAAACATCTTTGGTATGAGGTTTAGACTGTTGCAACAGCTTCTTTAATATCAGCTTAATTCAGAGGATTAAAAGTGTCAGCTTAAGCAATAACTATAAAAGTCTCCTCTTGCTGTTAGTGGTTGTGATTAATAATAACAATAAATTAATTTGAGATCTGATATGAGTGAACATTAACCTGGGTGAAGCCCTTCTCTGCCAGTTCTTGGTGGAGTTTATTGAGGGCGAGCTTTCCTGCCGTTATACCAGTCTGGAGGTTCACAGCCCCAACAAAAGAGGGTAATGCATCAGGATCCCATTTGGGGTACAGACGCTCTTCCTTTACTACCGAAATCTGAGGACAAAACAATGTTTTAGTGCTGCTTGATACTACACCAAAACCATTGTGTGGGCAAAAAGCATGTGCATACATATTTGCAGTGTCAGTAACGAGCATTAAGCAATCAGATGGCGTTTTTAAGTAACTAGTATTAGTTAGTTATGGATTACTTTTAAATTTACAACAAAATATCAAAGTTTCTTTTTCAAATAGGGAGTAAGTGCAGAGGTGTTGAGTGGATGGTTGATGGTTATTGCAGTTATAGACTAAAAGTGAGAGTGCATTTACTCATTTCACTTACACTAAAATGGACTCAATATTTCTCAAAATGAATAAAAACAGTGAAATGCAAACTCAGAATATTACGCAAGCCAGCAATAATTAAACTTCACCTAAGGGATAGTCCTTAATTTGTGTTCTGAAGATGAACGAAGGTCTTACAGGTTTGGAACGGCATGAGGGTGAGTAATTAAGGAGAGAAATTTCATTTTAATTTCATTAATTTTATATTAATTATTCATTTTCAGGATTCCTTGAATAGAAAGTTCTAAAGATTTTTTTTTAAATAGAAATCTTTTGAAATTTTATAAAATGTCTTTACTTACAAGCTTTGTATCAATTTAATGGTCTTGCTGAATTAAAGTATCAATTTACATCTTAGTAAACCCAAACTTTTCAACCATAGTGTCGGTGATAATAGATATGGCTAAGGAGGAAGTCATCAAGATCGAATCTTATGTTTGTGTAAAAAGTCCTGTCTTCTGAGATCTTTCTGTTTAGTTATAACTTATGATAAGCACTGCATTCATTAAATATTTACTTAGTCATCTTAAGCTTCCTTGAATTTGTTTTAGATCAGTAACTTGAAGCCTGTCTGCAACCAGTTTTCTTAGGCGGTGGCTTTGTCTGCTTAATCACTAACTGATTGGACAGCAAGGCCTTTAGGTTTAACTTTAGGCCAAAATCACAGCACACATTTTTACCTGATGAGGTACAAGTTCATCGTATCCTCTAGTGCTGCCTGAGGCACAGCAGGCCATAGAGACGATAGCAGAGCTGGGTAAAGCATCATATGCTGAACGAACCTAGAAGACAAGAATACGAAGCAGATCTTTCATAGTAAAAATGTATATTGAAAAGTGAAACAAGTGGTATACCTTGAAAATACAATAAAGGAGCTTGTGTTGCTAACCTGAATGGGACATTCATTGTCATGGGTAACATCCAGAAACATGGCATGAGCGATAGATGGCATTAAAGGCCTGAGGTTTGGCTGTACAAATGACCCTACAGGCTCCCCTCCGAAACGATACACCAGTCGACCCTCCTCACGGCTGTCCCCGGCACTCATGGCCTCTGATGATGAGGGAATCAAATCTTATCAGTAAATGGGGCATTTGATAAAAAGGTCAAACATTATATGTTTGGGTTCATGTTGCGGCATCATTTGGGTGATTTTTAAACTAGGCACTTTTCATACACTCACTAATCAAAAGAACATATACACTGTATAAGCATTACATGTTTAGCATGTTTATTGCTGTCCAAATAATATTTCCACACTTTTAGAATAATTGGACAAAATTGTTTGTGATGAGGATTAGACAAAACTGTAAAAATGTATATAAATAATATGTTTTACACTAAAAAATATATGGAAATGGTTTTTAATTTACTTTTTGTTGAGATAGTCTGTATTACAAATGTTTATTTAAAATTAAAGTCTAGGAGTGGGAAAAAGGTAAAACAATACAATGTAAGCATAATGGCTTTTGAAAAGTAGCAAAAAATAAATTACACATTTAATGTGGCCTTCATTTAGGAAATCTGTTAATTTTAATAGAAATTAACTCCTGTGACATAAAAGTGGCAATAGTTTAAGAACCAACCCATTTCTATCTAATATCTCAAATCTAAGAACATTCTGTGTGAAATACTATATCAACAGCAGATGTGGTATTTTTGACAGGGTTCTGTCACTTAAGTTTGTGTTTCTAGTGTGTTGGTTGACAGAGCTCTGACACTGCCCCTTTGTCGTGTCTTGTTATTGTGTAACCCCATCCATCTTGTTCCCTCGTTTCCCTTAATTGATCCCAGCTGTTTCTGCTTGTTACCTTACACATGTTTTCCAGATTTAATCCCTTTGTGTTTATTTTCCGGTGTTGCGTCGATGTCGTTCCATGTCATTTCCTGCATGTTTCCTAGTTATCCCTGTGTTGGTTTGGACCCGGTTTTGTTTTTTTGTTATAAATACATTTTTCACCCTGCATTCCTGAGTCCTCCCTAATTGTACCGTGACAGTTTTAGCTCATTTTGAATCAAAATAATTTAGTGTCAGAATCAACTGCATGCATTCCACATCTGCTGTAAATCTGTATTCCACATGGCATGTTCCGTATTTCTTAGTGTCACTGCAACTGCATTTCCCAATCGCTTTGCATCTTACCTCGGATAAGGGAGGTAATGCCAAGTGTAGTCATAAAGACATTGTCCAGCTCTTCGCTGCCAGTGAAGAGTTCAGCCACCACATACAGATCAGGCCTGTGTAGTCGAGCGACAGCTAGCATATACTGCAGCCCATCCAGCACACAGCAGCAGGGTTAGATAGATAGATAGATGGATGGGTGGATGGAGGAATGACAGATGGAGAGAGAGATGGATGGATGTACAGAGGGAACGATAGATAGATAGATAGATAGATAGATAGATAGATAGATAGATAGATAGATAGATAGATAGATAGATAGATAGATAGATAGATAGATAGATAGATAGATAGATAGATAGATAGATAGATAGATAGATAGATAGATCGGTTGCATTAGTAATAAATAAAGCAGGTGTTTTAGTAATATAGTATTATTGTGTGCAAATGAAATGCATCAGATCAAAGCAGGTGACGTAAGAGAGAAAATGTAGGGCATTGAAGGAAAGGTATTAATGTTTTGAGAACGCAAAGAATAGGGAAAAAACACAAAGAGCAAATTGAGCATACAAGGCAAACGTGTCTCTTGCAGTCTGCAGTACCTCTGACGAGACTGGTTATTCCCAGCCGATTAACAAACAAATTGTCAAGCTGTTCACTTCCTGTAAAGAGTTCAGCTATCACATAAAGATTGGGCCTGACCACTCTGGCTGCAGCTAACATGGCCTACAGACACAACACACAATTCCACATTTAACAGTACACGGGAAAAACTCAGAAGGAATGAAACAACATATTATCAATGAAACAAAACGTAACACTTTCTTCAGTTCCAATCTATGCATCTACAGTGACATTGCAGATTTTTATGAGTTGCTGTTTTGTAGCACATGATGTCACTTGTATATTTATATCATACGGTTGCAGATCAAAAATAAAGTGGAAATCTGAGCACCTCAGCCACATGAAGGGGTGTGGAGTGGCAGTTATCCAGACGCACACCGGAGAAATGTTTGGCCGTGATCTCTGTGTACTTCTTCATGTGAGCCCATAAGTATGGACAGTCTTCTGGTTTGTCACCATAGCGAAGTTTAACGCTGTCACCCCAGCAAACCAGCTCTCTTCTGAGGTAAACATTAGACCCTAACAGAGAAATAAATCAACAAATAAAAACCAGATCTGGTGATTAGTCAGCAGAAAAACCATGCAATTTGTGCCTGGCTTTGCTGGCCCATTCGGCACCATAATGGACCAGCATCCTGGTATTTTCATCACCAAAATACACACATATTTTGACTCACCTGCCTCTGCGAAGTTTCTGAGCGGGTCATCTCCCATGACCCATCCGTTATGGGCGAGCAGCTGACAAGCATCATTTGGATTCTGCATCAGCTGGTTTTCCTGCTCTATGGGCATGTCCTCAAACGGGAAGGTAAAATATCTGAATCATTGAAACAATAAAACAAAGATGAAAACTGTAAATTCTCGTCAGCATATTATAAAATAAAATGCTATGCTTACAAGATATCGCGTGGCTACAATGAACACTTTGCAATTTGGATTTATTTGTGGCATTCAAAAGTTTAGTTTGAGGCTCTTGACTAGACTTTAACTTGTGCAGAACTGTATATTTATGTCTGTGAAGATTTACTTGTTCTTTAATATCGTATAAATAACAAAATAAGCTTTTTATGTAGCCTAAGTAATGTAGTCCAATGAATTTTATTTTATTTTTATTGTTAATTTCTATATTATTTATATATAGTAAATAATATATATTGTTTATTATATTCTATATATTCTATATTGTTTATTTCTATATTACACATAATATATTTTTGGTAATGCATTACAATCTCATTTGTTAATGCATTAAATAACAGAGAGGAATAACCTTTGTCAATGTAAATATGTATGTTTTCATGTTAGTTTGAAGTTTGTTAACTAATGTAAACAGAAGCCACTCAACAGAGATTAACTTTAAATAAGATTAATAAATCCTGTTCATTTTAACTTATGCTAATAAAATGAAACCCTTAATGCAAAAGTGTTACCATTTGTTTTATTACAAAAAAGTTGGCCAGAGAGGGGTCCAATTAATTGTAATTTTTTTTTTAAATACAGTAATCCCTCGCCACTTCGCGGTTCAAGTTTCGCGGCCTCAGTCCATCGCAGATTTTTCAAAATATTTATCGAAAAATAAAAATTCACAAGTACCGCCATATCGGCAGCCATATTGCGGAAAGCAGCGTTGTTTTATTGTAATGCACGAGAGAAACGGTTTCCCAGGATGCCAGACAAAGAGAGAAACTCTCTCAAAGGCTTTGGGCACACCCATAGGCACTCAGACAAGACACGTGATTGGTTCCCAGCGCAAGATCGACCAATGAGAGCATGAGTGGATGTGTCCCGTGAGCTGATTGGCTGATCCAACTTTGCGGATTTTCACTTATCGCGGGGGGTTCCGGTCCATATTAAACACGATAAACGAGGGATCACTGTATATGTTTGATTTATGTTGAAGTGTTTGGCACATGGCTTTTTACGATGAGCCTTTTACTTTTGTAATCAGGCTCTCAAAGTATTTAGATCTAAAGAATCGGCTTTCAAATATAAACAATTTTCAGTTTCAGCCCAAAATGTTCATACATTCATACGTTCACATGCATAACATTCTTAGAACATATTTTTGTTTGCTGTATGTGTCATATGATCTCTAAGACTGCCACCAGTCTTGTTCTTTGAGATTACATAATATTTACCTAGTAACCAAAGGGTTTTTCTGAGTAACCGGTCCAAGCTGAGGACCGTGGGTGGCGAGTCTTTCATAACAAACCGTTCCCACTATGCAGTTTATAGCCTGCAGGATAGAAATGACGTAAATCAACCTGACCGACAACAAGATCATCTGTGAATCATAATCACGTGTGGCTAACAGAAACCAACCTTCTCATGATGACTATGCATTTCCTTATAGCATTCCACGTTCAGTTCCTCAAGACTCTTCTTGAACCAATCACAGCTCTCTTGGATGGATTTGGGACCATTACTATTGTTTTGATACGGAAATATGTATAAATTATAATTACATGACCATCAGAATATGATCACTTTATTTTTATTGCGATTATACAGTTATATGAAAAGGTCAGAGTAACAAAGATTAGTATAATCACAATGAGATTATCTTGCTTGACCTTACCTTTTTATCTGAGATCATAAAAAACCTCAGAAAACAGAATTTGAACAGGACGTGAACTCACGTGTGTCTGCCAAACATCTCCAGGGCCAGTTGCATGTCTACGGTGTTGCTGAGGCGTCTATACTGTGAATCCTGGATGACTTTCAATTTCAGCTTTCCCTCCTGCTCAGGGCCCTCAGGTTTGTAACCTACAGATGCCAAACACATCCAACTTACCTCCGATCGTACAAAATACAAGTGACAGAGCAGCCAAGAACACGCTAGCAACACTTCAAATGCTCACCAGCCTGAAGAACCTTCCTAAACTGTTCCACAGCTTTCTCAACGTTCACCTGCAGAAACTCCCATAGTTTCAGCTGGGTGAAAACTTCCGTCCAAAGAAGCCCTCGAAGGATCTGAAAAGTCAAGCCAAACACCAGCATTTGTTGCCCTGTCACCACCAACTTTAAAGGAATATACAGTGGGTATGGAAAATATTCAGACTCCCTTAAATGTTTCACTCTTTGTTATATTGCAGCCATTTGCTAAAATCATTTAAGTTTTAGGTCTTAAATAATGACCCTAAACACACAGCTACAATAATGATGGAGTGACTTCACAACAACTCCGTGACTGTTCTTGAATGGCCCAGCCAGAGCCCTGACTTAAACCCAATTGAGCATCTCTGGAGAGACCTAAAAATGGCTGTCCACCAACGTTTACCATCCAACCTGACAGAACTGGAGAGGATCGGCAAGGAGGAATGGCAGAGGATCCCCAAATCCTGGTGTGAAAAACTTCATCTTGTGTTGACTTCATCAACTTGCATCTTTCCCAAAAAACTCATGGCTGTATTAGAGCAAAAGGTGCTTCTACTAAATACTGAGCAAAGGGTTTGAATACTTACGACCATGAGATATTTCAGTTTTTCTTTTTTAATAAATCTGCAAAAATGTCAACAATCCTGTGTTTTTCTGTCATTATGAGGTGCTGTGTGTACATTAATGAGGAAAAAATTTACTTAAATGAATGACTTTAGCGTATGGCTGAAAAATGAGTAAAAAATTAAAGGGGGTCTGAATACTTTCCGTACCCACTGTATATATATATATATATATATATATATAGGAATATTAAAAAGCCTCCAGACTCACAGTAATGTTTTTCTCATTCTCAATAAGAGGTGGAAGGCCGCTGTCGCTGTATTTTCCATCAGCTACGGCACCGCTGAAGTGCCACAGGGCTCTATCCAGCAGCCAGGCTGGCTTCAGATGAGGAGAGTTTACCAGGTTATAGCCACACTCTGGATGGAGTCTGATCCACTTACTATTGGCAGCTAACCAAGGGAACAGTCATAGAATTATAGTCTTATATATAAATATTAAAAAAAAAAAAAGTTTTTTCTAATATATTGACATATAATATATTGATACTATAATCGTCAATATAACCTTCGGCTCATTTTCCTTCAGTCAATAGAAGTGATTTCCTTTCAAAAATTAAACAGGTGGAAGCACAATCTGCAGTACCTGTTAGTATAAGATTATATTACATGCATTGGGTCAAAAGTGTACGGAAAATGAAAATGTGACATGCAAACACGGTTAATTGGTTGGAAAGTAAATGGAGATTAATTGAATGTGAGTTCCTGATATGGATTTGTATGTTTGCACATAATAAATGTCAAGTAAAATCAATTTCAAAATGCTCATTAAGTGTGATAAACTTCCGTCTGGTGTCTAAAGAGCTGCTCAGCAATGATGACAGCTGTTCAAGGGTGCAAAGAGCAAGAAAACAGTCCCTGTGGAACTTGAAAAATGCTCAAACCTGATTATCTGGAATAATTTATCTACTATTTACTGAATGAGCTCTGTTGTGTCTGAACGTCATTTGGTGCCAGGCTTCACTCTGAAGGGTTCATCTCTAAACATCCCCTACTGGAGCCTGAGGCAATTAACCAGACTTTTTATTAGCAACAGTTATATGATTCCAAGTACTGTAATGAGATTGGACAGGATTGAGCAACAGTAAGTATATGGAAAAACGTGTGCCTTGTGTTATTGGTAGTAGGAGGAGTTACAGATTAGCTGATAGCTGGCTGTCATCCCTGAACTATGCTTGAAACTACAATAAAAATTGCCTCATATTTACACACATTTATATTTTGGGGAGATCTGAGTTTCACACCCTATCAATTTATATGGTGTGCATAAGGGCAAATGTCAAAGTTTTCCTGAAAAGACACACACATAAAGCAGAGGGCAACATGAAACATTAGAATGTCACAAAGAACGAGGCGGCCAGCATTAATCTTCCTACAGTGTGACTGAAAGGTCAAAAATCTCAACCATTGTGCCACAGATGTGACCAGCTTTCATCTAGTCACTGATCGCTGCAATTGATATATAAATAGCCTAACCACTTCTTTCTTAGTTTGCTGTGTCAAGTTTGCTGTGTCATTCTTCAGAGGTGACAGTGCCATTCCAATGACATAAATAGCCAAAGTTGCAGTGCAGGAAGTTTCTCCAAATTCTCCATATTAACTACATGTTGAAGACACAGCACCTGTAAAGTACCTGTGTGGTTGTACACCACATCTGTGATACAAATCACATTCCACTCTTTCTTGAGTTTCTCCGTCAGGTTGCCCACATCCATCCAGGTGTAGTTCTTGCCAGGTGGGGAGAAATCGGGGTTCAGTTCTAGCTGATCAGCTATGGAGTAGCATGACCGTGATGAGCCTAGTTTCTGCAGAGGTGTGAAGTGGATCATATTGTAACCTGAACATAAAAGAAAAAAAGTACAAATGGTGGTTCTACTTCAGATGAATAGTGCTTTTGTACCTTACCTAAACTTGGCCAAAAAAATTGGCCATTAGTGCCAGGGTGTTGCTATATGATTGCTTGGGGGTTTTGGCCGATTGCTAAAGTGTTGCTATGGTGTTTGGGGTGGTTGCTAGATGGTTACTTACTGGACAGAAAAAAAGTCTACCCTCAGATCTCTATTGGATTCTGAACTCCTAAGAGTATGGGATTTTTCACCTGTTTTATAATCTTATTTATTTATTTTTAAATAGATTTATTGTTTTATTTAAATAGAAATCAAGCACAGAAAAGACAAAATCACCAACAGTCTTCATGATTTGAGACATCATTCACCATTAACACAAATGGTGGGGAGACGTTTCACACCAAAGTTTAAAACTTAGAGGCAAATTTACTAAACAGAGCAAATTAGCATGAGAGCGCAGTTCCACAAAAGCACAGATGGGAGTGAAAAGTTCTGCACGTGATCTACTGAGAATGTGCAAATTAACACAGTAGAACTATTTTCTGGTAAATAATGGTGAAAAAATTCATTTATATACTCTCCTGCCATACTTTTGCATCTGAAAGGGAAACTCCTACAAACTCATATGCAATAAGGTCATATAAAAACTCTGCCCATGCCTTTTTAGTATACATTTTTATACTGTGTGAGTTTTAGTAAATCCTGACAGTCATTTTTGAATGCCAAAAGAGAGTTTGCATTGGTGCTGTTAGTCAATCTGACCAGTAGAGTTAATTAATTGCTAAAATAATACGGGAAATAGCTTGTTTTGACCTACACCATTAATTACATTTTTTAAAACTGAGCCTGTTTGTGGCTGAAAAAGCAAAACAAAATAAATTTAATTCTCAATCTTGTCAAATTGGGAAATTCTTGTTCAGAATGTACACAAAAGTAGCTCACAAACATGCACATGTGTCATGCATGCTAATATTTTTGATGATTCAGTAAAGTGCAATAACAGATTGCCCCAATCAATAGAGAGCAAAAAGACACCTAATTATCTATATGAGGGGATTCAGACTCACAATAACTACTGAAATACCAAACTTATAAATGAATTTCAACATACACAAATGATTATAAATGATTCATACCAGTTTCTTTGGCCACTCTTAGTCTGTCTAGCCATTCATCCAGAGGGCCGAGACATTTTGCCAGGTAAGTCTGAACTGTGATGCAATCCAGAGGCAGGGTCTTCCTCTCATGGCCGACACGCAACACTGGATCTACAACAATGTAGCCACCTCCGGTTCTTTCCTCATTCCTGCATGCACAATATGGTAACAAAGTTTTATTTATGCAGCGATTAGAAACTGCCAAAATTCCAAGAATTCTCACTCACCCACACCCAAAGTAATACTGATAAGACCCTGCAATCTCCAGTTCCAATTTGCAGTACTTGTCGGAGTCATCCTCTCTGCCACTGGGGTTCACCCACTCCAGCTGACGGAAGCTGGATCCAATGAACTTCTTACCCAGTGTTGGGTAGTTGGTATGGACATGCACATTCTTGCCCTGCAAGGTCGGGCCCAGGCGGAACTGAAGCTCAAAGCCTAAAGGAATTTAAATGCGACTCACGTGAGAAAATAGCAGTTGTACATCCAATAACACTGTATATGCATTTGGTAGACACTTTTATCCAAAATGACTTAGATTGCATTCACATTTCTAATAAGTTCTTGCTTTCCCTGGTAATCGAACCCATGACCTTGGCTTGCAAGCCCTATGCTCTACTGTTTGAGCTACAGGAAAGATACCTTCATTTAAATAGCGCATTTATCAATCAAGATCCTTAAATCATAAATTATTGTGCTCATAGCATTGAAAATTACATATCAGCTAGCTCAGTTTTTAATACAGAAAATACAATACAAACACACTACTTTCTGAAAAACAATGTGCAAATACATAAGTCTTATGTATTCTCTTGATAGAGACGATTCGGAAATCCATTGCCGCTTGTATATATTGTATATATTTCTTATTTTGTATATATTATTTTCTTATTTGAGCCGAGTTCAGCCTTGGAGAAGTTGTGTATCTGTGTGTGTGTTAATATGGTCTGTATTGGTGAGGTGATTAACTGGCACCATAAGGAGACGGAATGACTTGTTGTTCTCGACAAGCCGTGTGGAAGGTCACTAACCCGTCAACCATGTGATCAATGAAGATATGCTTCAGACTGTCTGCTATTGTGTGGAAAATTACGAGTTTTGTTTATCTTTCTTTCTTTCTTAGCCAATCAGAATCATTCAACTGTCATCATTCAACTGGTACAGTTAGCACCCTCTGTTAGAGTATAATTTCTGCAACAATGTTATTGTATGTGGGGCGGCCTACGAACCCCTTGTGAGACCTGAAGCTGGCTTCTGCAATCTAAACTTCACTAAAATATCTTCTATTGACTGCACTTCTGACTCCTGGTCTTCATTCAACATATCAGGTCCTCGGGTCTAAACTGTAAATCTCCTACACTCTCTTTAAAAGTGCAGTGAACCAAAGATGGTCTCATATCACTAACTATGCTCTAGCATATCATTAACTTTAAACTGAAGCAGAGGAGTCTCAAGAAAAGTTTTTTATTCCAGTATATGTTTCTGTAAAAACATGAAAAATCTGGTACGTTTGTCAATATAGTGGGTGAATTATGTATACAATGTATATATGTTATAATGAACTATATGCCTTTTTCCACTGACGTTCTGAGTTGTTCAAAGCGTTTCTAAGGATACTGATTGTTAAGCTGTCTGGGAGCATAGTTTATGTAACATTAGCAACACATGATTAGCAGTTTGATAAAGTAGTCAAGAAAAAGGGTGATCATATCATGTTGCAAAGAGTGAAACCATTGTGCAGTGTTCACCACAGTAACTTGAGTACCGTTCAGCGAGTGGATCTCTGAGTTTGTGGGGGTGAGTGGAGGCAGAGCTCATTTGCATATTCAAAGTGAATAAGCAAAATCTAAAACAGACTACCGATTTATGCAACAGTACATAAACAATAAAAGATACAATAAAAACTGTCTTAAATTGTATCTTACATTTTTATTTTAGGGTGATATCGCCAAACATGGTGATATCACAAAACAGCATGCTTGGAAAATCTAATTAAGAAAACTTGATCTGTTTTAATCTATATTAATTAAAAATGGTGATATTGTTTAATTGTTTTAAAGGACCCTCTGTACAACATGTTGTAGAACAAAACATGAAAACCTAATAAACCAATATATTATTTTACCCATAAAGATATTTAAGCTATTTAACAAAACCCATAAGAAATTACAGAGGGAGCCCAAGGCTCAAAAATAGGTTCAGGTTTATGGTTGCATAATGGTATAGTTTCACAGTACATGCGTATGTAATAAGCAGTATGATACTATTAGTAGTGGCGACAGTCCGATCCGGTCTTTGCATACAATAGTAAACTATATTTACATTATCTACACTGCAAAACCTGTGAGCTGCAAACGGGATAGAACACCAGCACATTCCTCCGCTATATATAGCAGATAGCTTTTTAAATGTGATATTCGGTGCTCATGCACCATGAGTAACACGTAAATCTATCCAAAGCTCCTCCAGGGGTCCAAAGTCGCAGAGTGTAATAAAGTAAGGGATAAAAGGGATGGAATCATTTCTGTATCAACAACAGCATTAAAAATGATAAATAATACAATAAATCTATAAAATAATAAAATAAACCATGATGACACCGCTGATGATGATGTAAAATAAAAATATTTAAATTTGAAATGCAGTTTATAAGAAGACCTACCTTGCTCCAAGCGAAACAGAGTGCGCTCCAGTCTCTCCATGTCATTCAGGAGAAGCACTCGGGTCTGTTGGCCACGAAACATGTTGGTGGTGCTTTTTTAGGATGCCCTTTAAAAACAGGAGAGGTCACCTTTGGATTTCCAAGAGTGTGGGCTATCATACGATAACAACGATCAACATGTGAACAATCTGTTGCAACTGATATAGACAAGTAGGGGATTTGCAGATATTTGAACTTCTCAACAATGTTTGAATAAAAACACTGACCTACTGACCTAACCTGAAGCAACATCATATGGACACAATGATAGATAGACAGACAGACAGACAGACAGACAGACAGACAGATAGATAGATAGATAGATAGATAGATAGATAGATAGATAGATAGATAGATAGATAGATAGATAGATAGTACATTTTTCATGTTGCATACAGGCATGCATAATATCTGTATTATTTGTTGATAATTTTATTGCACAAACTGTTACAACACTTCATAAACATTAAATTCAGCTAATGTATTTCCATGTAAGATCTGCTCAGAGAGATATTAAAATTAAAGCAAACACATGATTTATCTTGACACATGAGCCCTCCAATTTTCCCATTTAATAGTACATTGCATGCATTTCATGCATTTGACTGTAAAGTGAATATTAAACTAAATCAACTAATAAAAGTTTCATTACCAGCAAGACGCCTCACCGGTGTGTCACCCAATGTTGGTCATAGACAAGAACTTATGCGTCTAATAAGGTCATGCATCTGAGGTGACATGACCTTTCAGTGACCCTAAATATAGCAAGTACCTTTCCAGTTACATCTCACTGGTTACATCAGGCAATGCCTGTGAAGAACATGCGCTGTCCACGCAGCACATAGGTGTGCTTTAAAGGACTGATATAATTCCTCAATTAATAATAATAATAATTTTTTTATTAATAACAGATTTTATAGTGAAAGTGCATTTCAGTAATATCACACAAACAAGAGCTGACAACAGCCTGAATACCGACAGGACTTGGATTGCCTGAGGGCAGGCCCAGTGCAACAGGGCTGATATTCAGCAATAAAGAACTCTTGATTAAATGAAAATGACTATTACTGCTTCTTAACTTACTTACACTGCAGTTGCTTCGAGCTCGGGTAGGGAACACATCTATAGATCGTCAGCCCCACCCACACGTCTTTGGGAGAATCTTTGAGCACGCCTTCAACCAATCAAACGCCTCCTCCCAAAAAGACCGCCCATATCTCAGCGCGTGCTCCTCCTGCACCTCACTCACGATAGTGTGTGTTTGTGTTTTTTTTATGTGGTAGTGTGGGGGTAAATAATTTTTAATGAATGGAGGTAAGAATGTGATCTTATTTTATCATTTGGTCAGCAGTTTATTGTGCTTGTCTGTCTATTTGGCTTATTTTGTGTTTGCACATGCGCAGAAGTCTAGTCAACTAGGAAGTGGCTGCTGCTGCAGTGTAAAGGTGAATGTGGCTCCTGTGTTTTTCTGCAGTTGGTCCTAGTAGTTGTAATGGAAGAGGTGGAATTTCCCCACCTTGCTTTCACTAAAGCGTTTATTGTTATCTAGCTGTGTCTGTAGATGACGTTAACCTGACGTACCATATTCACGCTTGACATTAACCAAACAAACCGTGTGTGTGTGTTATATATATATATATATATATATATATATATAATTAACCATATATATATATATATATATATATATTACATTACAAGTCCGTGTCCATGTGTGTTGAATACATGCTTGCACATACACACACACACATATATTATTTATATATAATTATTATATAAATATAATTAACCATATATATATATATATATATATATATATATATATATTATAATTACATTACAAGTTCGTGTCCATGTGTGTTGAAACTGCAGTCTTCGATTGCTGTTCTGGGGTCAGTAACAGTTACAGTCCCCCACCTTATCTTTTTTTCCAGATTTCTCAGCAAAGACTGATTAGACAGCATGCATTCTTTTTCTTTTTTTTCTTTTTACTTTTATAACGTACAGATGTTTTTTTTATCACTGAATCATGGACATGAAGTTAAGTCCTATACATAGTATAGCTTATACTACAGTACTTTGAGTTAGCGAAATATATATATATATATATATATATATATATATATATATATATATATATATATATATATATTTCGTATTTAAGCATGTTGTTTTTGAGATGCATGTTGATATTACCATGTTTGTAGGACATATCCCATGGGAGTGCCACCCATTTCAGCTTCTTTTGGATAGCTTATCAAAATATCTTTGTAAAGTTTAGGTTTTACAGTCATTATCCATTTATTCCAGGCTCTCATTAAGATGAGGATTGTATTGCTGCTGCTCCCAGTATGTTTAGAGACAGTCATGTGCTACAGTAATGGAAATGTTGCAGTGGCTTGTGGGGACATGACACCCCAACATGACCACGATCCCAAAACCAAAGATCCACCGTTCAGCATCTCCGCAGACAAATCCCAATTCAGCCCTGGAGATGAAATCAAAGGTAGGGATACTGAGAGTGTAAAACTTGTTATATGTTAAAACTTTTCAGATCTTGCACTGAAAGAATGTATAGTATAATCATTTGTTTCATATTCGCAGTGACATTATCAATGGCGTCCTCGGGGAACAAACCGTACTTCAAAGGATTTCTCATAGAAGCAAGGAATACTGGGGACCTCAGCGAAATAGTTGGATCATTTAAGTTAATAGATCCGGACATTTCCCAGCTGCTTCAGTGTGATAGTAAAGTGGTCAGTGACTTTTTGAGAACAAAATATTATTAGAATTACTATTATTTATTTATTGAGCTGAAAAGATTAAATACTTAAGAAAGGATGGTACTTTTAAATCTTTTAAATGAATGTAATGGGCCGTCCTGTCGCTCAAACAGTAGAGCGTGACGCTTGCACTGCCAAGGTCATGGGTTCAATTCCCAGGGAAATCAAGAACTAATTAAAATGTCAATGTGTATCTTAAATGCAATGTAAGTCACTTTGGATAAAAGCGTCAGCCAAATGCATAAATGTAAATTTATTTAACCCTACTGTATTTTCAATGTTCACAGAACTCTGCTGTGAGTCACACCAGCGATTCCCATAAGACAGAGGTCCAGGTGATCTGGGTAGCACCACCTGACTCGTCTTCCAGTGTGCAGTTTCTGTAAGTATTAAAATGCTGTTTTTACCCATCATCTAATTAAAAAATTGTGAAACAGAATTTGCGATAGTCTTTTTCTCTCTGTTGTGATGTATGGGTGTAGAGTGGGACTTCATTAAGAGGGCACATGAATAAAAATACTAATAATAAATACGGCAATATTGCATGAAAAGAATCATCAATTTGGATTTCATTATGACTTTAATGTGGGTTCATGTTTCTTTCAGGTTGACAGTTGCTCAAGGCTATAAGGAGTATTGGGTGAAGATTCGGGGTCCAGTGGTGTCCCAAAGTGGTGTCGTTCCTCCACCACAAACTACCTTTGGAGGTTCCATTGGTGCCAAAACCACTGCTTCCTCAACACTGTCACGTCCAGTGAGTCAAAACACTGCTTAAGCTACCGGAGGGATAGTTTACACGCTGTCATGGGTTTTTGACCATTTCAGGCTCAGAATAATTGGAATATGTAAATAAAACTAATGGATGATGATAATATTCTCTTCTCCTCTTCACCAGTTCACGTCTGAGGGTTGTGGAGTCATGAAGTCCTGTCTGAGAGATCCACTGGGCTGTGACCCACAAAATGACACGGCATGTCACTTCCTGTCCTCTAGGGTTGAGGGCAATAGTGTGATGTTTGAGCTCAGTGGACCTGCAGATGGATACGTGTCCTTTGCCTTATCACTGGACAAATGGATGGTAATATACATATTATTTTACAACATATATTACTTTGACCTTTTGAGCTCTGATAAAAAGTCTAAGTGTGAGATCAGTGTTATAATCTTTAACAAAAAAAAAATATATATATATATATAAAAGCTGAAGTGCGTTACAGTAAATTGTCAAGTATTTTTAGAGTTTAATTGTCAATTATTAATTAGTATTTATATGAGATCTTAATGGTTATAATTTTAATTATAATTAATAGAGTAAAACCCCAAAAATGGGCATTTATGGCCGTGTGGTACGAATTGAGTGATTTTTATTTTATTTTTTTTTGCGCATTCTTATGGGGAAAATTGTTTTGGTGTTCGAGAATTTTGAGTTACGAGCTCTTGGAACGAATTTTACTCGTAAACCGAGGTATCACTGTATATGTATGTATTTTATTTCAACTAACTGCCAAAGCAACGTTTAATAAGTATGTATGGTATAAAAATTTATTGATTCTAAAATAACACTGTGTAAATTGTTATTATTATGTCTTTGAATGACTAGCAAGATTAGCATAATAATCACAAATGTGTTGTGCATTTCAGGGTAACGATGATGTGTATCTGTGTATTAGAGACACAGACAGAGTTGACATCAAGGCTGCATTTGTTTCAGGACGGACTCACCCAGAAATCTCTTCAGAGGTATACTTGCATTGATTGAACCGTGAACGTGTCTAACAAACAGTGAGAAATAATCTATGATGAGCCATTGAAAAATAACGCACAACTGAGGTGGAGTTCAATTGTCCCGGTTTCAATTATTCAGCATATACTAGGGTTTCCACACCTCAAGATATTGTTCAAATGTTTTATTTTTAAAGACATTTGTCAGGTTTCTGCCCTTAAAACGCATATCGCGTAGCATTCCAAGACAATGTTGCTAACTCTATTGATCATTTTTGAGCTGAATGGAGGCTTGACTAATGCAGTTATATCTGAGTTTTTTTTTTTGTTTTTTTTTGGATGGTTTAGTTTGCTTTTGCTGCAAATACTAATAAAAAAATGATATGCATAGATAAATAATTTATAAAGAAATTCTTAAATATTCCTAGAGTAGTCCATTTTGATGTCATGGTGACTTTAAGATTGACAGTGCTGCTTACATTTTACTTTTGTACATTTTTGTTCCATGGAAGAAGTAAAGAATGGATTTGCATTTTTGACATGACATGAAGGTGAATAAATGATAACAGGAATTTATTTTTTGTTTTTAAATTCTTCATTTTAAAACATGCTAAAACATTTAAAGACAAAAAAACCCAATATATTATTAAGATGAATTTACTCTGTAGTTTTTGTGCTCATATTCATCCCTAGAACATTCTGAAAGACACTGCTTGGAGACTCTCAGACGGAGTGATTCAGTGTAGCTTCCGCAGAGACATTCACCCCCAACCTGGCAACGCAAACAGGTTCGTCCTGGACCAGATGTACTACCTCTTCATGGCACATGGTCGAGCTGAAAATGGTGAGATTTTTTAATATATTTTTTCCTTTGTTTATTTTCTGTGGTCAATAATGTCAAAGACTTTTCTATCTCTCCAGGGCTAACTCATCGCCATAACCGCCAACCTCTGATTTCGACCTATCAGACAGTCGTAACAGGACCGCCTGAGGATCTAACTGGTTCTCGATCGCCCTTGCTCATCAAATATCATGGTGATGTTACATAAAACTCTTCATATTGGATGTGATTTATAACTTTTCAGCGAACTTGTACAATGCATTTGAATCTCTACATTTACATTGACAATTACATTTGTAGTTAACTTGAACTAATACTATTAAGAATTGTGTATTTGAATTTGTTAATTGCAAAATTATATCTTTTGGGCACGTCACAAAAGATTTCTATTTCAAATAAAAATAAAAAAAAGCAGCTAATACAAAATATTAAGTACTATAACATTATATAAAATAAACACTGTTTAAACGTCACACTAGCAAACACCTAAAATACCCTAGTAATCGCATCGTAATGTCTTGTTGCAACATTTACAAAAATCTACAAGTTTTAAAGATAACATCTGGTTGGATAGGAGCTTTCATGCTGATCGCCTGGATGTCGACAGTCTGTGCTGGTATCATCATGGCACGATACTTCAAACCCGATTGGCCTGAGAGGAATATTTTGGGGCAGAAGGTCTGGTTTCAGGTAGGAACTTATTTGCTACATTAAGGATTAAAGAAAATTTTCAAATGTGAATCATCTTCAAGGCATTTTGTTTCCACAGTTACACCGATTGCTGATGACCCTCACAGTTCTGCTCACCTTGGTCGGCTTTGTTCTGCCTTTTATCTACAGAGGAGGCTGGAGCAAGGTAACTCACAGATGTCTGCCTATGAGTAATACTCATGGTTTAACAGTGTGCCATATTATCACACACCTCTGACTGTTCAACCGCGCTGCCAGTGTGTCAGAGCCACATGCTGTCTGCTTGCTCAGAATAAAGAAGAGCCAATGAATGTCCCATGTTCATCAGCAGTGACCCACCATGTGGCATATTTTGGGCTCGTTTATGAAAAACATACCCACTTTTCTTCAGGGATTAATCAAGCACAGTGTTGATCGAGTGTCTTATTAAGTCTGCAAGTGTTGGCTTATTTGAGCCTCAAGCTGACACGTGTATCCATCCGTAAGGCTGGGCATGAGGGACACATTTGTGACTCACCAGGGGCATCTGTGACATCCCTCTTGCCAAGTATCTGTCACAGCTTCTGTCATTTCCTGTGTATGACCAGCTGAGGGCGCCCTGTTCCATGGCAACTGTTGTCAAGCCCGCCCCCACACAAAATAATACCCATCAACCTTGTACTTTGGCAGCCTTTGAAAAGCTTCCCTTTCATTACTAATTTCTTCATGAAGTTTGCTGACAATATTAGCTTCATGAATACCGTCAATTCTAATTTGTAATGTATCGTCAACAGCGGGCTGGCATACACCCCTATTTGGGCTGTGTCGTCATGGCACTCGCTGTCATCCAACCTGTCATGGCACTTTTCAGACCAGCGCCAGACGCCTCCAGGTAAATCCTGGAAACAGGAACACTGCATAATACAGCCAGAAAATAGATATCCTGTATGAATTATTAGTATACAATGCTGTGTGTACTGTACACTAAGTATATTGGGTAAAAAAAAAAGTAAATGCACATTGCATGCGAGATAAAGAGTCTCTCACAAACGGGTCTGATTGTGTGGTGCATATTCATCTGGGTTTTCTACACAGTATACATGCTGTGCAAGTACTAGTATGAGAATTATAGTAGTATACCATTCTAATCATATGCTGTTTTTGTAAGGCTTTATAATATTTCAGAATTCTGTAAAAGGTTTAACTAATACTTTTGATAGACACTTTAAATCAAAAGTGATAGACAAGACATTTATAATATTACAAAATAGTTTTAAATAATTGTCTAGATTTTTTTGTCACATTTTCCGCAGAATTATTAAGCAGCAGAGCTGTTTCAACATTCATAATAAGAAATTTGAGTTCTAAATTTACTAAATGAAAAAGGATCATGTGAGACTGAAGACTGGAGCGGCTAAAAAATGAACTTTTCCATCACAAGAAGTTACATTTGAAAATATTTTATGTTTTAAAGTTAGTTTAAATTGAAATAATATTTCAGTTTTACCAACCCCAAGTTTTGTAAATGGCAGTGTACAATATCATCCTTCTGAACAATATACAAAGCTTCTGAATGGTCTGTTAGGGACTATAATATTTTATTAACAGTATGCATACTGGTATGATAAAATGCAATTCCAGTAAACAGGGTTTCTGAGTTGTTCGTCTGGGTCTATACCATTTTAGGGACTTGTTAAACCATGTAGATCAATTTATGAATACAGTTTTAATATTATTTGTGATTTGAAAAGGTCAAGTTTGAAATGTCTTCATGTCTTTTCTGTAAAACCTGCTCTCAGGAGATACATCTTCAACTGGATTCATTTTGGAACAGGAACAGTAGTTCAAATCTTGGCTGGTAAGACACTCAAATGGGTAATTATGTGACTCAGATCTATAGTAGCAACAATGTTGACTGCAGAAAGGAGATTTGTGAGTTCAGTAAAATTGAGCATTGAACTGTTATCTCGGGAATAAAAGTGTCTTTTTGATTTGATCAAATCAACTTTATAGCTCAGGATAGAATACAGATGATGCATTTTGGCTGTTCAGCTTCAGTGTTGATTTCAGTTCTGTTGTAAAGGTCATCAATTAGTTCATGTGATCTATAAAGCAATTCTGCAGATGTCATTCTCCAGGTCAGTTCAGTTCTCAACAATACAACACTACAGTTGGATCAATAATATTGATGAATACTAAGTGTTTTTATCATAACCGAACATGTCATATAACTGATGAGCATTACATTGATCACCTACCTAATAACCTGTAGGACCTCATTTAGCCCGCAAAACAGCGACCACGTGGCGATGGGTCTCCTGGGGAATCTGGTACTATAATGTCAACAACAGGTCCTCCAGTTTGCACACATTCCAGGGTGGTGGTGATGTAACGGACACGCTTTTCCCAGTCGAACCACAATTGTTCGATTGGGTTCATGTCAGGTGAATTTGGACACCAAGGCATTAACAGAAATTCCTCAAACCACTCCTTGAGATTCTGACAGTGTGGCATGGCATATTACCCTTTTGGTAATGGCCATCACCAACAGGAAACACGGTTGGTCTGCAATGATGCTAAGGCACTGACAGCTGTCAGGTGTTGTGCTATTGGGATAATGGGGCCTAAAGTGTCCCAAGAAAACACAGACGCCTACCTGTGACCGCCCAACAGTGCCTTAGCTTCTGTTGGTAATCAGCGTGTCTGTTGACGTGATACAACAGGAATCTTGATTTTGTCAGACCAGACCACTGTCTTCCAATCAACCACAGTCCAATCTCAATAATATTTGGCCTGTTTCATGCGTAGTTGGCGATGGCGTGCAGTTAACATGGGGAACCGTCTGGGTCATTGGCACCACAGAAGGCCGTGATGAACTGTGTGCTGTGATACACTGCCCTGGTCGCCACTCTTGTAGCTGCTGGTGATTTGTCGCACTGTGGCCCTGAGGTTGCTGTGAATAATACGCAATGGTCTACGCTCCCCTCTAGAATCAAGGAGCTGTGGTCGACACACGGCTGGATAATGGTCCATCGTTTAGCCATCTGTGCACCACTTTTGATACGTACTCACTAGGGTGTGTGTTAATCACTGTTAATCATAATTTTTTGCGTGAAGTAAAAAAAATGGTTAGAGCCGGCAGACGGTTAAAACAAAAATAAATCTCCGACAGGCACAGACGCAATGCTAGTCGCATTCTACCAAGCACCACGTCTGAAGAAACCCCACATTTACCAGAACTTTACTGGTTAAGTAAGTACTACAAACAAACCGAAATAAAAAACAAACCTGAAGCTGAAGAAACGCTAAACGTTAATGGAAAAGACCCGTAAACCTGAGTGACTGAAGCCCCATCCACACAGAGACGCGTATCACTGTATCCGCATACATTTTTTATCGGATTGGCGTTTCGTCCACACGGATCCGGCATTTTGGGAGACTGAATCCGCTCTCTTTTTTGCGCGATTTTATGCATCAAAAACAAGCCCAAATTGTATCAACCAGCCCAATTAATTTTTCCCCGTCGGACGTGACCAAAAGGTAACTAGCAATCTGGCAACACTGAACAGCAACAACAATGCGCATGCTCAAAGTCTTCTTCTCTGTGTAGAGTGTATATCTGTGGCAGAATTACAGCGCCCCGTACTGGTCTGGCATATATACTACACCGTTTTCAGTCGGTTTTAGGGGTCTCATGTGGACGCTAATATTTATTGTGCCGACGCCGTGTTTATGACGAGGACGAGGCCTGAGTGAGAGACAGAGAGAGAAAGTGAGCTGTTCTCTTCTTAGTGTTCTGTGTGTGAGTGAGCAGAGCGGGACACAGCAAATCTGCATGTGTAGGGGAGGGGCGCTGTGACTAGCCTATCACAAAACGCAGACACAGTCAGCTAACCAATGAGGATTCTTTTTCAATCCGAGCACAGATATTGACTCGTATTACTTGTATAATACTCGTACTCGGCAAAAGTGCTTTATCCGTACCAGATACTCGTTTCAGCCGAGTATCCGGCTCAACTCTAGTACTCACTACACATGAACAACTCACAAAGTGCGCCATTTCTGAGATGGAAGTTCCAAGGTGCTGTTCCATCACAACTTGTCCTTTATCAAACTATCAATTTTTTCCCATTCTGACACTGAACACTGTACTGCGATGGAATGTAATGGCTCATCGGTGTATAATATGTTGTATTGTTTACAGAGGTTATGATGCATTATATTAGTTCAGAGTGCCTGAAATATTAGCAATATGTGTTATTTAACACTGTCATAAGCAAGCTGTGTGTTTTCTCTGATTTAGTTGTCACCATCTTCCTCGGGATCCATCAGCAAGCTCTGCTCCTGCCTGCTCCATGGTCGACAGGGGTCCTGGGGTTCATTGTGACCTGGTTTGTTCTGGCAGATTTGGTTCTGGAAGTCCACCGAAGGGGGTTTTTACCTATAGGTCAGTGAATCACCCTCCAACCGTTTGTGTTCTGTACCCAGAACATTTTCTGCATGTATATGAGTACCTTGCTTAGTGTCTTTAGTAATTGACATGTTGGGTCGAACGCTAATTGCCTTCAATTCTTGGTCCATGTGTGCTTTTCAGGTAAATATTTTAAAAACGTCAAAGTCTACACGGAACATATTAATTCTGATGACAAAGAGGAGATTATGTTTGTTCCTGATGAGAATGAGAGGTCTAGCATGGTGAGTTCAGTTTGCATTTATTTCCTCCTGACAAACATGTGCATTTCATTAATTCTGTATCCTAATATAGCCGTTGCGTTTGTTTCTTTTTCTAGGAATTTTGTTTTAAAAACATAATTCTAGCTATTTATCTCTGTGGAAATCTGGCATTTCTGACTGTTCTCCTTTGGACCATCAGTTCAGTATGACACACTCCCAGCAGTCGTTTCCACATTTAGTCTCAGGTGCTTTCACTAATTGTGCCTATTTTAAAACATACCAAAGAAATATGGCCACCTGTCAATTTACAGTGATTATTCCAAATGAATGTCTAAATTTCTTTGCTGCCTAGGTATAAATCAATTTAGTTTTTACTTTTTGTAATTTATTTTTATTATAAATTATAAATGGCTTACCTATAAAATAATTTGTAATAACAACTTATACCTATTATTCCTGCTGATTTTCTGCTTTTTTTAATGAGTCTGAAGAACATATTCCCGTTCTTGTTTATTTGGTGATCGCATTATTGACCATGTTTAAAGATCAAGTAATAAACTGGTCTTTTTTTTTTGAAAACCCTATTCTGGATGAGGATTTCTGAAAGGGAATTGTGGATTTAAAGACTGTTACTCTTGCCTGAGGTGTAAACATTCACAGCCACAGTCAATACTACTGTTTTCGTTCTGTACAAAGACAAATATAGTACAAATATAGTTTGGATGAAATGGACCATTTAATGAAGGTTAATTTGTGACCGATCTGTTGCCTTTTTAAATCAAACTGTGTCACTGTTATTTCAGCCATTTAAGATTATGAGTACCTTTGCTGCTGGCTCTCTCTTTAAAATCACCTTCTGTTGTTATTTCATATAAGTTTAATGTCATGCAATTTATTATGTGTGTGTGTGTGTGTGTCAAATTTTTGTGTGAGGGGGTGAAAAAGTGTTTTCTTCTGTGAAGTGTTAATACAAAGACAATCTTAGATGTTTCACTGTTTTAGTATAAAAAGACAATTGCTTTTAATTTACATTTATTTTGCATTCTTATTTTGAACACGTGATTGTTCACACGGTATGCAAAGCAGGTATTTTCTTGGTTTAACAAGGTTAGCAAGCAGTATTGTTTTTATAAGCATGGCGGTTTGACAAATATGCACATTTTATGTGGACAACAAAGCAACAGGTCAGTTTTAGACAGATCATTTTCTAAATGGATTTTAGATGATCATACAGATTAGCATCTTCAAAAATGTCCTCTATTCCTAGAGCAGTCATAGCAATCAAATTCATCTTCATTCTTGTAAAAAAAGAAATCTCTCAATGATTTCCTTTTGTCAAAAGATATCAAATTGATGTTGAAATGTAACATCCATGTTGTGTATATTTTGACTTGTGTAAATTTGCTCCTAAAACCCTTTAATACTATTCATATTTTCATATAATTTAGGGATATACAAACATTGCCATACAAGAAAATACAATATGAATATACAGTACATATATTCTCCTCAACTTCATAGACAAAACACTAAAAAATATGGTTTCTAAGTATCTCTAGATACCTCATCATAGAAGACAAATATGCATGAAACGGTACATTCAAATAACATTTAGGCATCTTGGTTTATGCAGACTGGTTTCACACAAGCAGCAGTAGCAAGTGTATATGCTGTCACAATAAACAAACAAGTTTGAGCATTGAAAATTTTCTTACGTAAAACAGCTGCAAAATTGACGACCAGTGTCTATCTTGTTTCGTGTTTTTTACTCATTGTTCGCAAACTCCCCAGCCTCCCAGCGCAAAGCCATGGCACTTTTACGTCGGCCTCCAGCATAGGTTTCAAGAAACTAGTGAGAGGACGATAAAAGTTATTTTCATTTTCAATTTTCTCTTAAAACATTTCTACAACCTCTGGGTAACCTTATCTAAACTTACCTGTTTTTAACGGGTAGACAGTTTTGATACACAACACTGATGCTGCATATACAGTAATCCCTCGCCACTTCGCGGTTCAGGTTTCGCGGCCTCAGTGCAATGTGAATTTTTCAAAAATATTTATCAAAAAATTTAAGTTCAAAAATACCGGCATATCGGCAGCTGTATTGAGGAAAGCAGCGTTGTTTTATCGTGATGTGTGAGAGAAACAGTTTCCCAGGATGTCAGACAGAGAGAGAAACTCTCAGAGGCTTTGTACACACCCACGGCACTCAGACAAGACACGTGATTGGTTCCTGGAGCGAGATCAATGAATGAGAGCATTAGTGGATGTATGCCGTGAGCTCATTGGCTGATCCTACTTCGTGGATTTTCACCTATCGCGGTGTGTTCCGGTCCACATTAACCGCGATAAATGAGGGATTACTGTACACAAATCACACACACACACATACATTTACATATACTTACTCGGTGATCACATGACAAAGCTGAACGATCCATTCTGCATGTTTTCATTGGAGATGAAGGGGATGATTTGCATTTAATTGGCACATCATCTGAAATTAAATTGATAACCAAGAATGAACAGATATTTTACAACAAAGATTGGTTATGACGTATGTGTTTTGCAGTATCATTGATATAGTCGTTACTTCAGATCAATGGATTGAAAAATTATCTCTATATTTTTCTGTTGGCATGCAGTACCTGTAAACAATGAGCTGTCCAAACGGTTTGGAGACATCAGGAAGTGATCCTTTGAGTAAGCACTGGCCCTTTGACGCTTAAGTTCCTCTTCTCGCTGCTTCACCATCTTAATCTCCTCATCAACGAGAGATATCGAACTCCTGGACCGCAGCTTAAAAAATGGGTTGTTGAGGAACATCTTCTCCTGGGTTTCCTCAGAGGCAGAATTCAAATTGAACTCAGATGCACTTCGGATGATGAGGTTTGATGTCTCCAGAATGATGACATTAGGAGTATCTTCAGGTCTCCAGTCAGCAGATTTGGAGGATACCATCTTTCCATGTCGTGGACTTGGAGGGAAAGGCTCTGGCTCGAGGATGATAACGCTGTTGGTGGCCAAGTCTAGTTTTTGTGAGCTTTTGGTTGGTGAGGAGGTAATGATGAAAGAAGGCGTCTTGCTTCTGAGAGATTGGGATATATTGTCATCCACTTCTTGACATTTTCCAGGGTTGAAGCTGGCAGATCTCACCCTCATCTGTACACAGTCACTGGAGTAGGATTTTGAAATTCCCCTCTCACGTCTTAGGTTCTCCTCACGCTCCATGGTTATGCGAATCTCTTTCTCAATTGGAGTCTCTGGGTCGTCAAACGGTGATCTGTAACTAGAGTCATCCAGACCTGAATCCTCAGAGCAAGGGCTAAACTGGGTGTGTGCATAGTCCTCTGCAAGCGACAAGCTCTCAAGATCCCTCTTGGGCCTGTCGATGTTTCGGACAGGCGTATACATGAAACTGTGACTACCTTGGCAGGTGCCAGATCGAGTTGTTGGTGTGCTTGGAAGGTGCGTCAAGTTTTTCGTTTGCTCTTCAATCTCTAGCCACTGTTGGCGAGCAACTTTGAAATCCACATGTTCTGTACTGACGTTCTCGCTTTTCATTTCCTGAATCACACAGTAATCTTTCGGCACCTTTTTGCTGGAGTCAGATTTGACGGAATCAAATGAGTTGCTCTTGTGGGTTGCTGAGCCTCGTCCAAGCTCCTCATCATCTTCAGAAATCTTGGACAAGCCGTGGAACAGTGTGGAAGGATTGTAAGATAACTCTTGGGCTTCTTGATCTGGCTCATTCTCTGGTTGTTCTAGCACTTCTTCTCCCACCGGAACCTCCTGCTCTTCAGTTTCCTTTGTAACTTCCTCAGAATTCACAACTTCTGTTTTTTGAATAAAGAGTTCTTGTGCACTCAGCTCAAGGCTGTCAAGGTAGGAATCGTCATCTTCCTTATTGATGGAGGAAGAGAAGATGCACCTCCATTTCTCATCGGTTTCGCTGTCTGACGATGCTGCAGCTATTTCGACGCGAAGACACTCGTCTATTTCGTCTGGGTCATGACAGGACTCTGTAGAGACATCTGATAGAACTTCTTCTCGGATGTAGTGCTCAAGGATGGTTTCTTCTGGTTCTTCACATCCAAAACTTTCTAAGATGTCTTCATGTGAGTCTATAACCAAGGGGTCTAACATATCTGCCTCGTCAACGTCATCTGGTTGAGGTGTAATGTTCTCCAATGGTTCCTGTCTCAGTGAATCTTGCCTCTTATGCATGGTGTCATTTTCATACACGCTCTCAGCACTTGACGGAGTGTCGGATATCGAAGAGGTAATAGACTCATTGCGATAAAGTTCTTCTTGAGTGTCCTCCAAGACAAGCGCCTCTTTTGGACTGCAAATGTCTTCGAGCTCATCAGCCTTAGTCTCTGTAGGAGGTAAGCCTGCTAAAATGTCAACCACAACTTCTGTACTAATGGACTCTAGAACATCAGCATCATAACAAACTTGTTCGTCTATGTTTCCTGTGTCCTTTCTCTCAGGTAACTCAGTCTCCAGGACTTCCATTTCACAGTCAATTATGTTTGCAGTGCTGGAGTTTTCACTTGTCTCCATGGTTACAGGCTCGGATAGGGACTTCAGCTCTGTATGCTCTGGATTTTCAGGATGAGAACAACCTGCAATCTCTTCCAGTTTATCCACCACTTCAAGCTCAGTCGTAGCTCCCTGAAAGAGAAAAAGATGACAAAGAAATTCAAAAGCAGCAAGAGAAATCTCATTTCCCTAATCACCAAAACATTCACAGCATATCAAAGCTAATTTGCACCCACTCTTGTTTAGTACCGATCTTATGTAATAGTAATTTTCTAAGTTTTTCTGAGCTGATTCTTATATAGGGAACTTCCTGAGCTTGAGCTGATGTGGCTCAAAGTAATATTCCTTGCAAGAGGTTGCAAGTTTGAAACGTACTTGACTAACAACTTTTACAAAAAAAAAGTAAAACCACTAAAATACATCAGAAATGGTGACATGTATGAATGTATTCTATACGGAGCAATTGAATTCCAGTTCTTTAATGATTCCATTAACAATTAGAATTTTAGGAAAAATGCAATTCTATTGTTAAAGGGATAGTTTGCTGTTCTGTCAAATTCTGTTCTCATTCTCAAGTTGTTCCAAACTTGTTTGAATTTAATTCTTCTGCGGAACACTAAGGAATGTATTTTGCTGTTGATGGGCCCCATTGACAGTTGATGGGCCCCATTGAATTCAGTAGCATTTTTTTCCCATATTATGGAAGTCAATGGAACATCAACTGTTTAACTGCCTATATTCTTCAAACTATCTTCTTTTGTGCTCAACTGAAGAAATAAATTCATGCAGGTTTGGAACAACTTGAGGGTGAGTAAATTATGACTGAATTTTCGTTTTTGGGTGAATTATGGAACTATGGAATGTCTAGTGTGAGAGGGAAGCATTGCAGCCAATTTAACGTGAAGAACGACTGGTAAGGAGAGTATTCAAAGTGAAATAACTTTACTGCAGCCACTTTTTCAGGCAAGTAGAATTGAGATTTTTTTATTGAGGCTGAGATAGAAGCACTGCTAAACATCCAGCAGCGCATATGATTTTTATCCTAATCTTGAGTCTCAAGTCTTAGAAAGGCAGCATGGTATTGTTGTAATTGCACAACACTTCAAAATCTGGGTTAGTTACAAGCATTAGATTCACTCTGCACAAACACTCTTACTTTTTGATCTGAATCTTCCAAATTGCACCTTGTTACATCTGTTTAACACATTTTAATAGCTTGAACATTATTTTTTAATGTGCAAACAAGGGTTTGAAATTCACCTGGGATTCCTTATGTAAACTATGAAATATTTATTCTCTATATGAGATTATTCCTGGGTTTAGGAAGAAAGGGAAAGCAATTGTTTACTATTGCAGTGAATTATTTCAGAGAAGTGGGTTACAGGCAGAAATAAGTAGACTCATTATATAAGACTGCAGAACTGGCTCTTGTGATTAATCAGCAGCACAAGCTCTGGATAGGACCACAAAAAAAAGAAAAAAGAAAGAAATCCCCATTGAGGGTGAAAGGACACCCTCATAGATGGCCACTGACCATAAGTTTTGTTATTTTTTCATATATATTGAAAGAGCATATAATGTGAGATTTATCAATCAATCATATTGCATGATTGTCGTTTTTTGTCTTGCCTTGTTGATGCGCCACTGTAGAGCGTTTGATCATGGCAGCGTGGTTTGTTTACATGGATTTTTCTGATCTCATTCGTACCAACTGCCAAGTGCCAAAGTGATGTGTGATCTAACACTCAGACTCTTTCTGACAGACTAAATCAGCTGCCATGGGGATTAGAAAGGGGATTTTTTTCTCTCTCTCTCTCACAACATCAAAACTACAATTACACACTTTAATGCTGAACATAACATAATCAGTACAATGTGGAGTTTGTGCTGAAATCAAAATGCACAAATTGACAGCACCATTCATTGAGTTGTTTACATCACTTTGGATTGAGATACTTTTGCCATCTAACTGTTCCTTGATGTCTGTTTACCAGCATTTCACGAGTCTCCTGCAATCATTCAAAACTCGAGCGGCATGCTAATGCGACCACTAAAAACAGTCAAAATTATGTGAAATTACCATCCACTTCAGTGCCTGCCCATTTCACCCCAATCAAGCTGTACAAAAGGCACAAAGCCTCATGAAAATGACAAGCGGTAAAGTGTTGACTACCATAGCAACACCCCCCTTCCCCGGCTCCTCCTCTAGCAGCTCAGCTTGTGAGAAAACTTCAACACTCTTGCACCCTCTCCGTCTTAGCGTTTGTGTCATGACGATCTGTATTCCATCAATTATTCAGTGACAATAACATTTGCATTGAAGGCAGACGGAGGTACCAGCGTGTCCCAACACCTACCGTGAGCTTAAGAAACAGGAGCCAGAAGGAGATCATGACCACCTTGCCAAGAAAATCCACTTGGTGAAACCTGCATGCGCTCTGGGCTTGAGTAAAGATTTAGTGGATGCATGGATAGGAAGTGAACTTGCCCTGATATGGGAGTTATTGACAGAAATGCCATTGCGAGTTGGTCTTATGTCACTGATGTTGGCATGGGTGGTCACCTCGGGGCATCTCAACTCTGACTGGCCGCTTTAGTGTTTTCACATTAACAGCTGCAGTTTTGACTGACGGATCAATAAGTGGCTTGTCAATGAGGTCATGTGTCAGATTTTCTGATGGATTTCCTTAAATGGCTCTGCTTAAATTCAGGAAGTGATGTCATGGGGAATTTAGCATAGCTGGGGCAGAAATCTCACTAATAAATGCAATCAAGAGATACAGTTTAAACTGTTTCAGTATCTTTAACCTTTGCGCAGTATTGTGCGAGCATAGGCCATTAAAGAAGAACATTTCATGCTCAAGGTTGTTCTATTCAGAAGGAAATAATGGAGCATCACAGTAACAGGTGCTGGGGGGCCGAGCGTAGGTGGCCATTCAGATGCATGTGACTGGCGCTGAGCCTTTGGATATGGGAAGGAGATTTTCTCTGGTGATGAAAATCACTGTGTGGCTTGAGAGAACTGCAAATGAGGACACAGATGTCTCAAAGGGAGATTTTTGTGGAGAATCATCAGTATGAATGGAAAAATGACTTGAATGACAGTGTTCTTTTTATGTATATATTGACAATTAAAAATTAACTACATTATTGTGAAATTATTTTTCTTGTTCTTAAAATTGTTTAAAAACAGTTTTAAGTACAAGAAAAATATATATATTTTTTATATTTTTATTTTTTAGAATTTATATTTTTATTGTATTTGGTCACGGTCACACAAACTTTATACTTTGTGTAGTATAAAGTAATATCTGAATATATATATATATATATATATATATATTTAACAGTAATGAAGTTTAATGAAGATATTACTTTATACTACGTGTGTGTGTGTGTGTGTGTGTGTGTGTGTGTGTGTGTGTGTGTGTGTGTGTGTGTGTGTGTGTGTGTGTGTGTGTGTGTGTGTGTGTGTGTGTGTGTGTGTGTGTGTGACCGTGACCAAATATAATAAAAATATAAATATATCTAAATACATAAACACACAGATATTGTGTACTATAGACACATGTAGACTTCATAGAAAGTGTTCTGAAAGAAAAATTAATAAATATATATATATATATATATATATATAATATGAATCCAAATTATATCTATTATCATTTAATTTTATTATAAATATAATTAGTAAAATCATGTATGTGTATATATATATATATATATATATATATATATATATATATATAATGAATACATTATTATCAAGAGAATAATATATGTAATTTGGTGGTTATGCTGTGTTTTAATCTTGAATTGGTTACCATGAACTGTGGTTTCGATTAATTACAGGAACATACCTGATTTTAAGTTTGAAAATAAGCCCTTATAAATACTGTATATTATGAGGCTTCATAGAAACTGTTACCAGTACTTTTGCTGACACAATAATAGCAGTGTGTCAGCTCTCTGCTCTGCTCTGTATTAATGTGAGGGTGAAACAGAGCAGGAGACATTCTCATCTGTAAACCAAAGAGGATCCATCTCAGTCTCACATTTACCCGAGGCGCACAGACACACACATACACACATGCACGCCTCCACTCACCCACGCGGACACTTTAACTCACTCTAAAACACACTCACACCCACACACACGTTCAGCCCAGTGCTGATGCTGTCTGACAACATCTCAGATCTCGTATTCCACGTTTTCTGAAGTGCTTGAGGTTTGAACAAGCAGCCTGGGATTAATTAAACTTTCACAGCTTCTGTTCTTCATGTTGTTCCACAGCAGCGGCAACATCTTCACGCTTCAGGTTTAAATTAAGAGGATGTTGATGAATGCGAGTCCAAAATAATGAGTTTTATTGATACGACTGACATTTTTTATTCATTATGCTTTAAAGATGCACATCATTTATGTCACCAAAGCTAGATTATAAAAATGCAATAATATACATCAAGTATCATTATCTTCTTTCTCACATTTATGAGGCAAAAATATGAAGTTTGGCATGAAATGCAGTAAAATTTTCATTCTGAAGAGCAGACAAAAATTCAAATCTCTCTCTTAAAAAAGACTGCAGACAGAAACCTACCACACCATGCAAGCATACACACTCTCACACACTTGTTTGGACAAAATCCAAAAGTCTCTTTAGACCACATTAGTTCAAGCCCAGTGAGTCTAGCACCTGTTTCCTAGAGCATCTCAACAATATCTCATTCTTTACAGCACCACTGAAAAATATCTAAGCACAAACTACATATAAAACCAACAGCATGACACCTAAACAAGTTAATTCATTGCATATAGTTTCAGAAAGTATTTATAAAGTTCTCTGTGTCCTACCTGGTTGCGATAGGAGCAGATAGAGACAGAATACGTGCTCAGCGATTCTGTCTTGGCTGAAGCTCTGCTTCTCTGTAACCACAGAGACTGTGACTTACTCTGAATGTACCAGAAACAACCAATAGCTGAGCAGCCTCAGCCGTTCCGACACACACACACACACACACACACACACACAGTCTCACAAGGAATTTCTTAAAAGCTTTCTGTCAATCAAGCATATTCTCAAGGTTTCATGCAATTGGTTTCTCATCTTTAAAGAGACTACAGAGACTACATCACAATCCTCTGCCCTTTGTACAAATGACAAAGTTTAAGATCAAGTGACAGTTTAATGTGTCAGAAATAATATCGCAGTTGTAAACACTTGTCACTCCTTTTCATTTTGATGTGTATCATGTCAACATACATTAGACTGCAAAAAAATTATATTCTTAAATAATATTTTTGCCTTGTTTGACTTTAAGCAGGATAAATTGACAAATTCACAAAATTCATGGCAAAAGCGTTTTCCTGAAAATGTCTTTAAAGAAAATATTTCTAAAGGGTTTTTAAAAAATCAGAATAAATTCTAACCCTAAACCTTTTGCGATTTTGGTAAATTAAAAAGAATAAAGTAAATGTATATTATTTTAAGGAAATATATTTTTTTTTTTTGCTGTTGTTGAAAGCTATTTTATATATATATATTTAACATGAACTAAGAATGAACAATAATTATACAGTATATTTATTAATCTTAGTTTATGTTCATTTCAGCATTTACTAATACATGATTAAAAAAACAGCTATATTTGTTAGCATTAGTTAATAGACTGTAAACACAAACGAACAGACAATAAACGACTGTATTTTTATTAGCTATCATTAAGAGAGATTAATAAATACTTCTCATGGTCAATAAAAATATTGCTTATGATAAGTTCATGTTATTTAGTACACAGATTAAAACTTATTATAAAGTGTCACTGAAAAAATCTATACCACCAAAAAGCATCAAAAATTGCATAACAGTCATCTGAAAAACATTATGTACAACATGATGGCATTCAAATATGATTCATGTCATCATTTTTTTTCTCTCTCTCAGTCCTTTCCAACCTCTTCAGAAAATACAAGCTGCCGTCATTGTAATCTTGCTTTGAAGAGCTTACATGATGCTTACATTTCTCAGCTGAGACATGTCATTGGCAGAGCTGTGGAGAAGACAGTAAGAATTTCAGTTTAACCACACCTGGATATTCTACCTGCAGGTGGTTAGTTAGTTAGTTAGTTAGTTAATTAGTTTCAACCCTTAGAAAGCCAATCAAAGTCCACTACAGTCGAATCAGTGGATTTGTCTGCAGTCTGTCATTAGATTGGACGATGGGATTGCAGTTAACACATTTACGCTGCACTGGCGAGCCAAAAACGAAGGGATGGCAAAACAGAGAAAACAATTAATATTCCTAAAGTCGCAGATTTAAGCATTAATTTTGCACCTTACATAACGCAAGCCCAGGATTACATAACTCTCTCTTTAGCAGATGTTATGAAAGACCTCTTGAACAGACACAAAGTCTTAAAAGCAAGCAAGGGCAAAGTGCTCAATTATAGCTGATGGACGGGAACGGTGCATTACTCTGGAGGAGAGGAAAAAACTATGCTAAATCATACATTAGCCGATGGAAACAGCTAAACCTATAATGAAACAAAATAAAGACATGAATAACATGAATAATGGTTCCTAGAGATATCTAAAAGCCATTATGTTTTATCAGCCATTGCACATATTCACAATTGGTAACCATAGTCTCCGCCGCAGAAATTACTACAATAAATTAATATGGGATTTCCTTTCTGATTCTTTCTGTGCTTTCATTGGATTTTAATTATTTTTGACAGTGTCAGTATTGTATAAAAGTTATTAGATTTTTAACAAACTTACATGTTTGTCTGTTTTTCAGAAACTATTTATTTAAGGTAATGTTTTTGTGAGGAAAGTTTCACCTTTTAAATTTCAACCCACTAAATCAAATACCTGATTAGCAAATCTTGTTATATTACTCCAAAATTGTCAGTGTACCGATAAAAAAAGGATGACAAGAGCAAGTTAATGTCAAAGCAGCAATATGTTTATTAATCACACAAAAACAAGACAATGTTTAATTTCATGCATGTCATGCTTTTTTGTTATTTAATATATTTATTAATATTATTATAATATGCGTGTATGTTACATACACAATGCATCATATTTCAGTTGATTATAAATATTTATGTCTAGGCTTTCTTTGCATATCATGAACTAAAAATGAACTATTTTAAAGCAATTATTCATATAGGTTATTGTGAATTCATAAAGGTTCTATTGTGTATAGTTAGCTTACATTATTTCATAATACATAAATACATTTATATTTATACACTTGAAGTGTACAAAATGTGTTAGCATATGTAGAAATGAACATTCAGCAAGATTAATAAATGCTAAAAAAGTGCATTAATGCATTAATTGATTAAATGCATTAATAAGTGTCCGTGAAAACTGATGCATTAAAAGGAATAGTTCACTCAAACATATTATTCTGTCATCATCATGTTGTTCCAAGCCATCTTTCATCCATCAACCATGATATTTAAAAGATCCAAACAACATTGGAGCCCATTGGTTTTCATTGTTGGCATTTTTCAAAATATCTTCTTTAAATTAAATGATGGTGAGTAAAAGCCGTTCACTCCAAGGACTATAACTATAATAATAATGATAACTATAACTATAAAGTTTTAATAATCCTTCTAGTAAACTAAGTCCAATCACTTTTTAGAACGATTTTTTTCCCCCAAATGATAAATGATGAAGACATTAACAGCCAATCAGAATCCTTTCTGCTTTGAAGAGCTCAAGCAATTCAAGTGAAATAAGTGCACAGCGGTATAGTGTGTTGGTGTGGATACTAATATTATCGTTCTTGGTGTGAATAAGACTTAAACGATGACAGATGTTTGAATTTTTTGGTGAACCATCCCTTTAACGCATGTTAACACATGGAACCTTATTATAAAGTGTTACCAATAACAGAAATAAATAACTCAAAAGGAACTAAGAAAGGTTATTGGAAACCAAAGCGTCTCCTCAGTCTTCGAATGGTACCTGTGCTTATCAGGTCTTCGGTTTCATTTCCAAACGCGTGTCTTCCAGAGCTGGAGGATCTGATGGCACCTGGCCTGATCTCAGAGCGGTACACTATACTGTTGGGTTTGAAGATCTTGCTGTGGTAGCCCAGAGGGTGATACGACAATGGGGCTTCCTCTGGATCTTCCTCATCATCACCAATAACTACCAGTTCAGCCTGGATTCCTTCATCTTCCTCATCGGATTCAGCGTTCTGATAACCCATGAAGATCATGGTAACAGGTTCTCCAGATTTTACCCTGGGTGGGAGGAAGCTCACAATGTTGAGAGTAGAGTCTTCCTTTGGATTCAGAGGGGAATACCGTCCCAATCCCAGACCGGAGTCTGCAGTCGGAGTTATCCGAAGCTGTTCCTCACACTCTTGCATTGGAGAAGATGCAAGGCTGAACCTTGTCATGTCGCTGAATTCATTGTTAGCATATGGTCCATTTTGAGCTGGTTGGTTGGTTTTAGTGGTTGGAATGTAAAGAGCTTCTTGCTTGGTAAAAGGACTCTGGTTCTTGTTAGGCAACTGAAGGCCATGAAGGCTGAGGTAACCTCTTTCTGTCCTCTGAGGGGTTGTAGGTCGACTGAACGGGCTTGAAAACACAGGTTCATGATATTCCACATCTGATGGGACTTTCTTCTCAGAGGCCTTAATCAGAAGTTCCTCTACTTCAAGTAGGCTCATCTTATTCATGTCATTCTGGAGATCCTGACCATCAGGAGACAAGGCGAAGACAGATTTCCGGCCATCTTCAAAGACTTTGATGCCTTGTTGTTGGAGATCCACAGGTGAGATGGTGGTTGTGGAGAGGACGTGACTCTTACCGGTGCGGAGATCTTTTTCCACACTGATCTTCATGGTGTATGTGGCTGAAGGGAAAGAACAGTGTTAAACACAAGCCACTTCAAATCAAATCATGAGATTTAATAAAGAAAAATAAAGAAAAAAAACACACACACAAATTGAACAGTCATTTGAATATATTATGTACTGTATATAAATTATTTAAAAAACAAAGAATTATTTAAATATATTTAAAACATAAAAGATTTTATCATAAATAACCATTCAAAGGTTTGTGTATCTTTGTGTATAACAATGCTGCAAAAAAATACAGTTTTAAACTAATATTGTGATTACAATTTAAAATAATAATTCTCTGTTTTAATATAGAATATTTTAGAATTCAATATTTTAAAATGTAATTTATTCCTATGATGCAAAGCTGAATTTTCAGCTTCATTACTCCAGTCTTCGGGGGATTGGTGGAACACTTTAGTTTAGGCTCCAATTCTTACTATGAACTAGTTGCTACTAGCATATTGATATATTTATGAATACTTATAAAACACATATTAATGCCTTATTCTGCATGCGCATATTCTACATCCCTAAATCCTATCCAACACCTACACTTAACAACTGCCTTACTAACTATTAATAAGCAGTACTTAGGAGTTTATTGTATAGATTTTCTGCTTATGACATATTTCTTCTTATTACCTTCGAACAGCAGTGTATAGTAGTCATTATATTTATATTTTAACTTTGTGGAAGAATTATTCTAGTTAATATAATTACTATACTTGAAAAATACCCTTTTCCCATGGTAAAAAGCACAGTAACACATGGCCTCTTACATGGCTTATTACTTAATTATCTAATTTGTGATCTTGCAATCTGTACTTATATACAATATCCTGTTCAGTGTTCAGAGGCGATAATTAGATTATTTGTCCTCTTTCATAATTCTATGTCATGCACATAATTATAGTCATGGAAACCATCTTTTTCATGTTTGAAAATGAAAAACAGCACTGATGTACCTGATGAATTGCTATAATTACAGAAGTGGACAGTTTGATGACATGTTTGCACTGTCTAAACAAAACAGTCAGGAAACCCTGCCATGTTTGTGCTGATTGTATCAGCAAATAGTTGCACCTTTTTTCTCCTGCTCTTCGTCAGTTTCATGTTTTCCTGGTGTTACACTTCTCCTCCTAGTTGTGGGAGTAAAGCACTTCGGGACATCGGGTATGGCAGTGTAGATGTATTGGATTGGCTCTGAAGGAACAACATGAAGTTCTGTTGAAGAAGTGTCATGGGAAGAATGCTGTACCAAAAGCAATATAGGAAAAAGGAGAGCTATTTACCTGGGAGGATATTTGCGTTTACTTCCTGTGTGGAAATACAGTAGTTTGTGCAGTACCAAAACCGGATTTGATGAAGAGACAAGAACATATAAAACAAAACCAGGTTTCACACAAATCCTTCACACAGATCCTTTTCTCACAGCAGCAACTGGCATCAAACAATTGACGTCAATTTGAAACCGAGGGGCATCTTCACAGCATGTTGCATTGTAATGATTTCCCTTGTTCCCAACACAAAAGCTGATCCAATTTAAGAGGCTCGGTATTGTAATAAGCGGTAAGGAGTCTCCAGGCCTGTTGAAGTGATTACACAAGCAATACCTTTATGATGTCCTCTGGAGTTTTCTCCACCTCCTTCAGTTGTTTCAGAAGAATCTCTTCTTTAGCAGAAATCTCCAGCTCTTGCGTCTCCAGAGCTGCAATCTCCAGCTCTATTCTGAAAAGATGCATAAAATAATTATATATACAGTGTTGGCTGTAGTGAAAAGTCGGAAGTACAGAGGTGCTGTGTGAACGCTAATGTGAGCATTTACTCATCTCACTTGCACAGAAACAGACTCAATATTCCTCAACATGAATAAAAACAGTGAAATGCAAAATCTGAATCTTACAATAATTAAATATATTAAATAAAACTAATATTTGTATGTATTTAATCTCACTTTAATGACCAATGTCTTGCCACTGGCCTACGATGATTCAGTTAAACCATAAGCAAACATTATTTTAGAATGTTTGTTTTATTGGTATTTTATTAAGCATGTTTATTAATTCCTACTTATTCCTGCGTCCTTAAGCACTGAAACTTATTAATTCAATTTAGGCGTGAAAGGGCCTTTACATTTGCCCAAAAATAAAACCTTTTTGTTATTAAAAAACTATCAAACAAACAAGCTCAGCCCAGATGATAAAAAGTACCGTAAAAGTAACGTCATGCATTATTTTCTTAAAAAGTGACACAATTAGTTACTTTTTAAGGAGTAACACAATATTGTAATGCACAACTTTTCAAAACAACTTATATATAATATATATACAACAAACACACATATATATATATGTGTGTATATATATATATATATATATATATATATATATATATATGAGATATCATATATATATGATATATATATGAGAATATCCTACCCAACACAGAACTCATATGGGTATATATATATATATATACCCATATGGATATTCTTATGCAGAATAAGGCATTAATATGTGCTTAATAAGTATTAACGAACAGCTAATATTCTAGTAATGTGCATGCCAATATCAACTTGTTCATAGTGAGAAATGTAAAGTGTTACACATTTCTCCTTCTAACAATGGGAAACTTCTTCATGCATGTAGATTTTCCTACTGCAATAGTGTTTTTGCTGGCAACCAAAAATCTCTTTGAAACGTAATCTAAAATAAGAAATCGCATGACTCCAGCCCTCACTGGAGTAATGCATCATTCGCAATTGAATTCAAGATCCTCTTATTAGGTTTTAAATGTCTTCATGGTAATGCCCCAATATACCCTTCTAATCTGTTGAATAAATCCAATCCAGAAAAATCGCTCTGAACATCCATGGGTAACTTGATGATTGTACCGAAAATACAGCTAAAAATTGGTGAGTCAGCCTTTAGTCATTTCAGTCCCATTATTTTATTGTTGGACATTGCTATATTATCTTATATTATGTATCTTTCTTTTATGTATTTCTCCTCAGTAAAGCTCTTTATAAAAACATGTTTTAAAGGTACTATGTAAATAAAGCTTTACTTACATATTTATTTATATAATTTAGCTGTTTTTTATTGAAGTTATATGCTAATTAAGTTAAATGCTAATTTTAATTAATGCTTCCCTGAAAAAAAGATAGATTTGAAATATAATACAATATAACACAACCATCACCATTATTGCACATCCTCCATCAATAAAGTGTAGTCTAATTCAGTCCTCAATTAAAATACAGGTGCTTCGGTTAGCATTGTATGCTAAAAACAAAGAAAAACAAAAGTTTTAATCCTGTTTAAAGTATCCCGATTTCATGAATATCACACTATATAATGGCACCTCCTTGTGTAACATTTCGGTACTGTTCAATCTTTAACATTCCTTATTGCATCTGCAGAGAGCTGATGATATCAAAAAATGAGTTTTTAGTTTTGGAATTTATACCCTCATTTATGTTTTGATAGGGAATAACTTACGGGAAATGACAAGCCACTTCGGTCCTGTGATTGTGTAGATTTTCATCTGATTGCTTTTCGCTCTTAATCTACCTGGTTTAAACTGCAGCCATTAGATTGCAGAGTCTATTTGTCAAGAGAAAGCTCTTTGGAGATTTGAAACCTTTAACGCCTTAAAATCAATCTTAACAACTGCTGGAAAGCAAACTTCCAATAAATAAATTCTAAATAAAGCCCCACAGGGAGAAACCAGGCAGAGAGTGTCTCATACAGACTGTATGGCAGCTTATGATAACTTGAGAGTGGTTAGTTTTCTAGCTCTGAAAAAGAGTTTGTCCTTTTGTTGTGTTAGTCATGCTTCCTGCTTCAGGTATGACCTCCAGCATAATGGTTGTTTTTTTCCCTCCAGACAAAGCTTGTTGTAAGTTAACAGGCTCTCGCTGCCAAGGCGGTTTGCGTATGTAGACATTTTATGTAAGACTGTGAGTGAGGTCTGTCTGTCTAACCCTTGGCTGAAACTGAAAGCCCATCACAGTGGTTAAACAAGAGTAATCCAATTGCTTCTCACAATCAGGAGGAAGTCAAGGACCTTGTAAACTATTAGTGACAGAGCAAACACCTTTGTTCATTTTTCATTTGTGGAGGTGTGAGAGTACCTGTCGATATTGCTCTGCAGGAGTTTAGTCTTTTGTTTGAAATCTTCAGCCTGGGCCTTCACAGATTCTTGCTCCTCTTCGCTCAGAGTGCTCAATCCATCCATCAGCCATTGTTCTCGTAGAGTTTTTTTCTGTTTGTGAAAAGAAAGCAACGTTGAAAGCAACGTTCTTCTTTTAAATTAAATTATTCAAATAATAATATTTTTTATTAACACTTACTGGAATAAATTTAATACATATTATATCATAATAATATAATTATTCTTGATAATTATTAAGAATTAATAATTATCAAGAATAATTATATTATTATGATATTATTTTATAATATGAACTATTAAATAAAACATATTTATATTTATACATTTTACAACTTATATAATAATTTATAAATTATTATATAAATATAAGTTGTAAAATTTATAAATATATGTTTTATTTAATACTAGATTATTCTATCTATCTATCTATCTATCTATCTATCTATCTATCTATCTATCTATCTATCTATCTATCTATCTATCTATCTATCTATCTATATATTTATATATGTGTGTGTGTGCGTGTGTGTGTGTGTGTGTGTGTGTGTGTGTGTGTGTGTGTGTGTGTGTGTGTGTGTGTGTGTGTAAATACATACCTTTAGATATTGTATAAAATAATATCATAATATAATAATATTAATATTTTTCTTTTTCTTAAATAGATACTATTGTATCTCTCTCTCTCTCTCTCTCTCTCTCTCTCTCTCTCTCTCTGTATATATATATATATATATATATATATATATACACACACACACACACACACACACACACACACACACACACACACACACACACACACATACATATATATATATTTATATAAATACATACCTTTAGATATTGTAGCTTTAATTTCTCTTCTTCAGTGTTTCTTCGTTTCTTTTCTATCTCCTCTCGAATTCTTCTTTTGTCCTGATGAGAAAACAGTCATACTATGTAAAGTATAATAAGATCCTAAACCTTTTTCAGTTTCACCTTGACCCCTCTGATCCTCTATTGTTATTGTTTTTGGGCATTTCATGTCTTGCTATTAACACAAGCTATAACACAACTAATCCAGAGAACTAATACAGTCTTTTTGAGAAGGAGGCTTTGCAGCCTTATTTTTAACTCTCTAATAAACTATGACTTCATATATAAAATGAACAGCTCAAAGGCTGTGTGTGGACAGAAATAACACACGGACAGATAGCTCCATATACGCTCAGTTCATAGACTGACAGAAACGAACACAATTTTAAGCAGATATCAATGTATTTGCCTCTCTGATTTGTTCAACACCATTGATGACATTTTTCAGCTTTTTGTTATATGGTAGGAGGGCACTATTATGCAACTTATAAAGAGTAGAGAATCTACGGAACAAAACACAGGCAAAGAAGCAGAAACAAGCGATAAATGCATTGCTTATGCACAATATAGTCTTCAGGGTGGGGGGGGGGGATATGTTTAACTTTTGTTTAAAAGATTAAAAAAACATTTTATTTCTTTATTGCATGTTCAGATATTCATTAATAAATTGAAAGTTGTCTGGTTTATGTTTTCAAGGCCACAAAAGTAATAACATTATAATGTTGGGACTATTAAAATGACTAGTTACTCTTTACAAGTGCTTTTATGTAAATGACACTAAAAACTCTCAACTTATCAAGGTTACCAGACACAACACAACAAATTCATCTGTTATATACACATTTCAAACACCCAAAAATGTTTTGTGATTAACATTTTAACACCAAAGCCAAATAACCTTCATATTCACTTGCCAATATAAAACCTAAATTCTCCATTACACAAAACAAAGGTAATAGCCCGATACTCACTGTTATAGCCTGCAGTCTCTCTCGCAGCAGGGTTTCTTCCTCCATAATGCTCCTGACACAGAAAGAAAAAGAGAGAGAGGGATAAACAACCTATTTGCACTAACAACCCTCTGTCAATGTCTGTCTAGAAGACTAAGAACAGGTTGGTAACAAGCTTTGATTGGCACATGTGGGTTGGCATGAGAGAAGTTTTGGTACAGGATGACTTGATGGTGGGCGTCAAAGTTGGAAGAAAGGAATGAAGTGTTGTTGGGGGGCTCTTTCACCCATGTTTCAGAGATGCACAAAAGTGTTTGGTGTGTGTTTGTGTGTGCCGGTTGTTGCCAGTTTTATCTATGATATGCTAACCATAACTGCCATAGCTAGCATGCCGCGTCATGTGGAGTGCTTTGCCAAAGGATGGAGTAATATAATGTCTCAGGCCAGTAAATAATAGATAAAAAGCCTGACATTACTGTGCGGTTAAACACAATGAACAAGCGTTTAGCTTCCACTTAACAGAAGAGAAGACTCAAATGAGTTCTGATGATGTAATGTGTAAATGTATTTTTTAAGGGTGAACAGTGTAATTGCTGCACCAAATAGTAATAATAATAATAATTTAATTTAATAAAAAAATATTAATTTACATTTCCTGAAGAAAATGGTACGGATGTAAGATGCTAAGGTGTTGTAGGTGGTTGCCAGGGTGTTGCTATGCCATTGTTATCATGACAATATTCTTGCTAGGTGGTTTCAACATAGACTTTATGTACTATTTTAACTTTGGCTTCAATAAAGTTCTGGTGAAATGGTCAAAAGAGCCCTCCTTAAAAAACATTACTTTTTATTATTCATTATTATGTTATTATTCATTATTTATAATAATACATACATATGTATTTTTTATTTTTTTATTTTTTTCCCCTCTATTGTTTCTTTATTTTCTGCTTGTAAGGTGTCCTTTAGTATCATGTAAGGTGCACTTAAATAAAATGTATTATTATTATTATTATTATTTGAAAATACATTTAATTGAAGAACATTCTAAAATGTTTAATTAAATATAATTACATAAATTCTAAGCAAATATTAGAATGATTAATAATAGATCATTCATTAATAATATAATATTTGCATATTGCATTTAATACATTTGAATAATAATACATTCAATAAAAAAATTATAATGATTTAAATGAGCAAACATTAGCATTGATGGTTTCACTCTTGCCGAATCTTTCTCTGTGCAATACAATGGAAAAAGACAATGTTAAATCATCTCTGGTGCATGAAAAGTAAGTGTTGAGCTGAACATTTCTGTAAATATCTGCTATGTATTTGTCCAGTGCAGTATTGATTTCATTGAATTTCATTCAAGGCCATTTCTCAGATGTTTGGACTTGCAAAGCAAATGTTGATGGGTTAAGAATAGCCCACTGAAGACGGACCTCATCCCCTTTGTACAGAAATAAACACATGACCAGCAAGATATACACTGTGTTGTCACAGAAGGGCTGCAAGGTTAAATGGCATTCAGATAACGACATGCGGTTATGAAACACACGTGAATGACAGAGCCCTCTGAAGCTCCAAAACACAGGTGTGATATAAATTTCACCCAAATAGTTTTTTTTCCTGTAGTTTAACATATTTCCTATTAAAACAGGACGTTTTGGAGAGGTATGTTGAAATATTTATTATTAGGCTACTTAATTTTTCATTTACATATTCAAATTATAAATCACCCTCAAGCCACCGTAGATGTAAAGTTCTTACTTCTTTCAGCCGAACACAATCAGAATTATAAAAAATAAAAAAAATATCCTGTCCCTTCCAAGCTTTAGAATGGGATTGATTGGTACCATTTGTTTTTAAGCCATTCACTCCCATTAAAAAGCTTGGAAGAGACAGGATATTTTTTAATATAACTTTCACCATTTTTGGGTGAAGTTTTCACCATTTTTGGGTGAATTAACCCTTTTAGTAATCAAAGCTATAAAACAACAAATTAATTCATAGGAAGTAATAAAAAAATACAATACTGGGTATTTAAAATGTTTCTAAAATTGACTTTTAGGAGTACATCGATGGCTGGCTTCAGAGCTAACAAATATGGGCTAAAAGTCTTCACATAGAGGCCGAATCCTTTGAAAAACCTCAAATTGTCAAGCAATATTTCCTGGTTGTGCCCCTCTCACCCTGGTTGAAATTTGCCCTATGCTCCATCTGACAGGTGAAGAGTTCAAACCGTAGAACGTCCAGTGCGACATGGACAAAGTGTGCTAAGCGTTGTCACATGTGACCTTTGGTTTAAAATGTCAGGGTTGTCCCTTTCTTAAAAACAAGCAATCCTGAAGATGTGTGTCTTAGATGAGAATCCATCTGACAGCAATGTGCTTAACTTCCTGTCCTAAGTGCAATGCCCTCTCAGATTGCACCCATCCTCTTTACCTGATGACTGTCCACATTGCAGACACCCCTGACACCCTATCCAACAAAAAGATCTACAACAAAGCAAACAAGCACTATTTTTTTATATCTAAATCCACTTAGTGACTTTAACACATAACGTCAGTTTCCCTGAAGATTCTCAAAGGAACCAATAACTCACAAACAAAAATGACATTTCCCCTAATGACACCAGTGTGTGGACTGATAGCGACCCATCGTGCCTTTAAATGTCTCATCGCTTAACAAGATGCCTCACTAATTTAAGATGAAGTTCAAGTAGTATGGCAGAGAGAGATGCATTTACAGCGCATCAGGTTTTGTTAGAATGTGCAGTCGGAGACGTCCCTGTCCTCACATGCCCTTTTGCACTTATTAGAATTAACTGGCATAATTACAATCAAATAAATATTTTGATTAAAATTTAGTCAAACACATAGTCTCTGTAATTATTACACTAAAAACAAAAAATAAAGTATATACAGCAACTGCTTTCAGCTTTACTGACAAATACTCTGCATGGTATTTTGGGCATAGTACCATAGTAAATTGAGTGTTTTTTTTGGACAAGAACAAAGACAAGAATTGCACTACTAATTAAGAGTTGGAATATGTCAACTAATTTAACTTTGTAATTAAATCTACAAAGTATTCAAAGCTTTAAACAACAAATTGAAGTATACAAATCATGAAATAAAATAAAATAAATGTAAAATTGAAAAATTGATTGTCAACTTTTAGGAGTATCATAAATGGCGTAAGAGAAAACAGATACAGTGGCTAAAAGTCACAAATTTAAAATAAAATAAATGGCATACTGTCTCTTTTTCACTTTCTTTACTGTCTAGGCAGGTGGTGCTGGGGAGGAGGAGGGCGTAAATAAACATTTCCACAACACGCAGACATCAGAACGTGATAGAGTTTCACGGCTAAACTATTCGTTATTAAGATCAATGTGCTTCAGATCAGTACAAATATTTGACAATGGTTGTGTACCTTGTTGTGCCATAAAAAAATACTATAGTATATTAATATATTCAATATTTAGTGCCATATAGTACAGTATTTCTACCAGGAAGACTCTAATGTCACGTCATTCATTCATATTTTATAAGTCTGGCCAATCACTGCTTGACACTTATAAGTACAGAACTTTTATGTTTGCAGTTGATGGCTAGCTGTCCATCACCTGGAAAGGGCCGGCCAAATCTGCATCCAAAAGCATGGATTAAGGACAGGGCCTATGCCAAAGACCTTTTTCTATACAAACAGACATTAATCCATTAATCCTTACGGAGTAAATACCACATAAACTTTCACTTTCAGTCTTTCTGGTAGAAATGATAGCTTTAGTGTTAGAAGAAATTTATCTGAGAGTCAATGTGCAAAAGAACTGCCACAATTTAGGATGGCAGGACAACAAATTTCCAATGACAATAAGTAGTTACACAACACCATGAGAATTCTCCATTATAGTCAAAAAACTTGACTAGTTGACATGATGACAGCCTCGGTTTCATTCATGGTAAAATGATGAGCTCACAGTCAGGGTTAGTTGTAGTATTGTAGTCGTACAGGGCAGGTCAAGATACTTCTCCTCGCCTCGGAAGACGTTTACCTGTGTTTAATCTGACCTCTTTTTCTGTTCTGCTGCTGTCCTCGCTCTAAAAATACCTCACCGACCAAGCACAATAACTGCACGGAATACTTTGTAGTTGGTAATGACTTTTAATGAAAGCTACAACATTCTTTTTGCACTTCTTTAGCTTTCTAAGTCCAATGTTTGAAAGATGCTCACACAATACAGCTAATTTATGCAACAAACCAGAAATAAATTATGCCCCAGCTAAAAAAATAGCCTGAGAGTGGGAGGATATTATACACATACTCACATACACCCACACAAGCTGCTGCATATAAATGTCTCCTAGTTTGATTTTCCAGAGCACTTCAGATCCACAGAACTGGAATTCTAATTCCTGCATCCAGAATTCCGATGCATTATCATTCCTCTCTGCTTCAGTCAGATCAGATTACAGCAGCCTGGCAAGGTTCAGTGAGGGAATTAAGACGCCAAGTGTGGTGACAAACACGAGAAGGTCATGGTAGTTAGTCCTGCCCACATTGGTTCTCATTGCCAGGCTTAAGACGGGTACTGCAGCAGAAAATAGCATCCGTCTCACAGCTGGACTTAACGATGGTGGAGTTATGGACGAGCGCTGGCTCCAGACCTCTCCTGATGTCGCAGGCCCATCAGCTGTTCAGACATCCACACCTCTCCTCCTCCTCCTCCTCCTCCTCCTCCTCCTCCTCGAGAACATGTCAACTGCTTTCTTTCCTCCTCTCATCCTGGTTTTCTATCTCTCTGATTATATGACTAAAGCAGGTACCTAAAAAGTACTGTGGTGGCAGCATCGTACAGTAGATATCATATACTCCAAATATATGATGTATTGATAGAGTTCATTGATGATATATATGGAGTTCCCACCTTTAGATTTTTCTTCCAGTTGTTAGTAATGATAGGATTTATATAGATTGTTCTATAATTTATAGTTTCTAGCAAATTAAAAATATTCAAGCTGATATATATATATATATATATATATATATATTTATATATTTATATATATTTATATTTTCATTTTAATGACTAGATACTTTAGGCTTTTTCTGACTTTTCAGTTTCAGACAAAAATGGTTCAGATATTAATTCATTTCTATTAATTAATTTTTTATGAAGATATTGTTATTTTAGTATCATTGAGTATCATCAATTCTATTATAGTTCCCTTTCAACGGAACTCGAGCTGCATCAAAGCGCAATGGGAACGACTTCTATGATAGAAAATATGATTTATTTTCATGAATTTGATTGATGTCATGGAAATATCTTTAGTGGATATAATGTTATTATAATCCTCACATATATCATTTTAGGAAAAATGTATATTCTTTAAATCAATAAAGAAATTCTTTTGACTTAACATTTTTAATTTCATTGACTTTGTTTTAATTATTAAAGGGTAATAATTACATGTAAATTCTTTATATTCACAGTACTGTTTTGTGCATGTAATAGAATAATAGTAAATCCAGAGTATTTTTAAGTACTATAGTATTATCATAAATACAGTAGTACCTCAAGATACGAAAGGCTCAACTTACGAAAAATCCAAGTTACGAAAGCAAAGACGAAAATTTTTACTGCTCTACATACGAAAAGTTTTCAAGATACGAAAGGTTTCTAAAAGTCCGAGATTCGCCCCATAACAATTTTGAAACTCGTGCCGCACGCACGCACCACATCGCCATCTAACTTATAGTAGACTCGCCACCATCCTCCTGCTCTCCGATTGGTTCCTGATGCTAGCCAAGCCATGAGATCCTTCTCTCTGATTGGACAGCATCCCTCCCATCATGCATCTTCTATACGTATGTGCTGGCGTGCTTTAGCTCTGGAGCAGTGTTGCCAGATTGGGCGGGTTCCCGCCCAATTGGGCTCCTTTTGGTCACGTCCGACCGGAAAAAAATGCATTGGGCTGGTCGATAAAAATTGGGCTTGTTTTTGATAACAAAGCCACCCAAATTTCATATATAAATGCATATAAATTCCATTAAAATTAATTTCGTATCTCAAGGTACCAGTGTACTATGATAACACGATATATATATATATATATATATATATATAGTTATATATAGTTATATATAGTTATATATACTCTGATATACACCACAGTACTATTTACATGCCAGAGTTAATGAATATAGTAAACAGCCAGTACCACGATAATACAATCTGATGCCATCACTGAACCATAGTACTGCACTTCAGCTGTAACTCAATAACTAAAAAATGTCCTAATCCCACTGTAATCACAGCAAACAGCCTCACAGCCACAGGCACAGAGCAGAGATCAAAGGTTTTCATGGTTCATGACAATACAGATCAAACAAGCTCTTGTAGCGACCCGCTCTCTCTCGCTTCCTCGCGTGTCTGATAGTCTAGAAACAGACACCTAGTAATCTCATGCTCTAATCTGATCTCTAATGGTTTAACAGTCAAATCCCTGGGGTCTGCCACAATCAATGTGTGGCAAACAGAATTCACATGCCCATTTGGTTTCAAAACATTTCCATGCAATGACACACAAAAGGTGAGAATTTAGACCAAAACCTCAGAAATGCATTCATTTTCAATAACTCAACAGAGAAGCCAAGTATTCCACTAACAACACAAGTACATCAGTGCTTATCTCAAGGCATCATACAGGATTTAAACCCTCTCTAGTGTATGAAACTACGTCCTTACAGTCCAAACTGCAAACAATACAGTAAGAACATGGCATAGTGATCTGCCATGTAATGCGGTCAACAAACTTGAAACTAAATCAAAGCATTACCTCTGGAATACTTCATTCTGATTGGTCAGTTGCAGCATTCTGCTGTCAACTATTTCTGTATAATGACCTTTCAACATTAAAATCGATCATTAATGACAACTGATTTCCTCTGAAAAACTCAACAATCAACAACAAAAAAAACTTTTAAATTAGATTTATTTAAATGAGTTTTTTGTAAATGTCAAAATCAAACTGTATTGTTCAAAACTGAATTTTGATACATAATATTAAGTTGTTCATTTTCATGAGGTTTAATGTTTTTGTTTTTAAATGTCTAATCTATGACTTCAAGATTTTAATTCAATTTAAATATTAAAAAACACACTGGCATTTGTATGCATAGCTACAGTATGATACTGTACTTTTATCTCTTTCATATTACACTGTGTTCTCTTTCTCTTTCTAAAACAATACAATCATTTCAACTCTAACAATCATTTATTATAATTATTAATTATAAAAATTACTAAGTAATCCTATAATGAGAGGGATAAAGTACAATCAACCAGTCATTATCACAAAATAAACCACAGGGGTGATACAAGTATCTATGCATTCATGACGGGGTCCTGATCACGTCAGAATTTATTTTGCAACCAACAACCACCTTCCTTAAATACCAATCAAATATAAAATTCAAAAGTGCCATGTAAAAAATTAAAGTAACACTTTATTTTAGGGTCCAATTCTCACTATGAACTAGTTGCTTAATTGCATGCATATGCATATTACTAGGATATTGGCTGTTTATTAGTACAGTTATACCTCGAGATACAAGCATAATTCGTTCCAGGGCAGAGCTCGTAACTCGAATTGCTCGTATCTAGAATCATGTTTTCCCATAAGAAATAATAGAAAACAAATTAATCCGTTCAAGATCTGTTACAATGGAAAAAATCCTGTTTTTTTTTATTGGTATAGACACACACAGACACACAATTATAGTACATGTATACAGTATAAGGATTCGTGTGATATCAAATAAAATGTGGTTTTAATTATAAGTTCTTACAGACAGTAGCGGCAGGTGCGGAGGGGGGGTTGTTACGCAGACACTTGATTCCATATCGTACCTTACACGAACTAAACTTAAATTAACATAACCGAACTTAGCTTACGTATTTAAAAAAAAACTTTCCTATTTTATATTATTTTTTTGCTTTTTTCAATTTGTTTTCTTCCCTTTTCTGTCACGTGTCAGAAAGGGAGGACTCAAGGATGCAGGAAAGGAACATTTATTAGGTTACAAATAAAACAAATATAAACCAAAACCACACTACATAAGAAGAAGAAAAAACAACAACAAACTAGCAGCATATACATATAAAGTGCAAGTCTCAAAAAAAAACGTTATAAAAAAGCCTGTATAAAAAGATATGTCTTAAGACGCTTTTTAAAAGTCAGCAAGCACTCGCTTTTTTCGCCTGACTACCCTCACTTTCACTTGGCGCAGACCTTTTAACGAAATACCTATCGAGGGAGATTTCTTTCTGTCTCTCTTTAAAAATAAGTAAGGCACGCGTCGTCAAAAAGCGCCGCAGCGCGACCAGTAGACAATTTATCAGGGTGTTTCTTTTCAATGAAATCAGAAACCTGCCACATAGACATCACTTCCTTAATTTCACTTATAGGAATGTTTTCCTCCTGTTCACCCTCCTCCTCCTCGCCACTGCTGAGCTCTTGCAACACCTGCGTATGTTCATCATCTGCAGCTCGATCAACTCCTGCGTGCTAGATGACTCACGCGGGCACTGCGCTCATATTTATCCACAATTTCATGCTTCATTTCCATGGTCATCATGCGTTTCTTCTTCTCACTACCATCCTTACCACTCACTTTCTTAGAACTCATCGCTATTATGAAGAATAATGCATAAAATAGAGAGAAAAACACCAACTCGCGGGCGATGCGTACAGAAGTCAGCGAACACGTGAAGTGAACGTGCGTCGGCATCGGCGTCAGTGCTCGTATCTCGAATAGTTACTCGTATCTAGAAGCAAAAATCTGCCCGAAGGCTTACTCGGATCTTGGAATACTCGTATTACTGTACTTAATTTGCATGAGCATATTCAACATCCCTAAATCCTATTCAACACCTAAACTTAACAACTGCCTTACTAACTATTAACAAGCAGTAATTGAGAGTTTATTGAGGCAAAGGTCATGGTTGATAATTAGTTAATAGTAAGAACTGGACCCTATTCTACAGTGTCCAAAATGAAATACACAAGTTATAGAAGTTAACCTTCATCATGACATACCAACAGACTAAATGATGAGTGTATGGAAGTGGTGTGCTAGAATATTCCCATGCAGTCTGATTCATATATGTGGGTGGAAGAGAGAAGCAAAGCCCCCCCCCCCCCTACCGTTCGCAGGTACGAGCCTATACAAGACTTCCTGTCACTCAGTGTGGTGAGTTGAGAGAGAAGAGGGTGTCCCCGGCTAGGGTGATGCCATCACAATGACGACACAAGCTTTCCGATGCTTTGACACGCAATAGTGACGGTCTAAAAGTCAGACCCCATTAAATCAGCTGACAAAGGCTTTACGAACCTACCGCCGTCCACCCAGGACAGCGGTTAAAAAAGCAGCAAGCTTAAAGGAATTAAAAGCTTACGAATCACTGAACCCCCATGCTCCTTTGTACACTGAACACAACTAAAACATATATTTACTTTCCTTTAGGAAAGTGAAACACAACTAAACTAACCAATTAACCAAGTATAAGTACTATCAGATTTTTAAGTGACAGGCAGAAAAAACATTTAGAAGGATAATACTACACTGAATTACACTAAAGAGACTATATTTAAACACAATCACAAACAAAATGAAGGGAGGAATACTCACCAGTAATCTTCTGCTGATGGTTTTAGTTGGGAAGCGCTGACTAGAATTCAGTCTGTTCATTCCAGCATGGTTTCATGAGTGTGTAATGAGTGTGTGTGTGTGTGTCCAAGTGCAGGTACTGTAGGCTGAGGGTTGATCCTGTGTTACCATTCACTGGCAGGCTGCCCCCTCTCACTGTCTCTCTCTCTCTTTCTCTCTTTAACTCTCCAATTCTCTCGCTTTCTGACATGCTATCACTCGCTCTCTCTCTTTCTCTCTATCCCCCTCCTTCTTCTTCATCCTCTCCTCTCTCTCCGCTCTCGGGCTGTCAGAGCCGTGCTGCTCTTCCATGTGTTAGCCCACGTACAACTGCAACACAATGTGCACACATGCGCGCACACACACACACACACACACACACACACACATACACACAGATCAGCTGTTGTTTCCCTTACATGAACACGCTGACACACAATTTTCTAAATTACTCCTCTCCAAAATTAGATTAAAAAAAAACCCAGCTCAAAGGTTTCACAAAGCACCCTAGTTTTATCTAGGGCTTTGTCGAGTGTGTACTGTGTGTGTATTATAGTGAACTACCCCCTGCTAAGATGGTAGTCTGTTTCTCTCCATATATCCCTTCTCACTTTCATGTCACAGTAGTGAGATTCAGATAATAGAGTTTCCCCTCACGGAAGATGCTCAAACTAAATTTAAGGAGTTGTATCTAAAGACCAGAATATAACCGATCACCCTAGCAACCACCAGAACAGCATCTATGACATGTTGTAAAAGCACTTTAGCAACCTACCAACCTCTTGGAAATTCTTAATAACTAGTGCTGCCAACTTTTGAGTTCAGCTTGAAGTGAAATATTGAGGGTTCATGATTCGATTCACAAGAAGCTTTGATTGTTTTTAGTTTTTTATGCAGTTAAATGTGCACTGCTGTTTTATTCTCCTCTAAACCCCTAAACCACCTCTAAACCTCCTCTCTAAACCTACCCCCAAAATGCAGTAAAAGGACATTTGTAAGATTTTTAGGCGAAACTCATTTAAAATGTATCATTTATTTTCCCACAAACTGTGTTGATAAGTAAATGTTCAATTAAAGCATATAGGACTACAGTTTTTTTCTGTGTTCTGTTCTACCCTATATGTTACTTTCTCAAATAAAAAAAACTTTCTCAACTAATTTTGTAAACTATACAGAGAATCCTGTCAGCTGATATGGTTATTAAAGGTTAATTAACAACTGTTTTGCATTCAGTTGTGTATAAGGGTGTTTATATAATAATACTTTATTATAATAATAATAATGTTATTATAGGCTAATGCTAACTTTTTAATGATATTTCACGAGTTCACACTTACAAATGATTCAGGAGCAATAAATGGTAAGCATATTTGGCGTGCTGTCCGAGGAGAGGGCTCCGAGCTCGGTATTTAGCCTGAACCTGGAGCACTCCCCCTGTATCCTGACTTTGATAGGAACAATTAAATGTGAGGAGTTGGGGTGGTGGAGGGATGCTGAAAATGTCAAAGAGCTGTAGGTGAGTCAAACATGTCTATATATACATGCTTCCTCTCCTGCTGATAGGATGAGGTGTAATTGCTGATGACGTGTTGATTGTGTTAATCATTTGAACGTGCTCCTCCCAAACTTTGTTAATAAAACATCAAGATTAAAAAATAGTGTAGATGTAATGTCTTGCTTCTTTTTAGTTAGAGGACACATTGTCTGTGTCCTCTTTGCCCCGTGATGTTTTTTCACTGTGTGAAAAAGTGAAAAACTGTTGCGTGAGTTCCCTGTAGCAACGTGCTAAAAACATCCTAGCAACCGCATAACAACGTAGCTGTCAGTAGTTGCCAGGGTGTAGCTATACAGTTGTTAATGTGTTCTAGCTGAGGGCTTGCTGAGGAGAGGTGATTGGACAGTTCAACGGGCAAAACCTCCAAAAGCATCCAACTTACATTTAAGAAGGATACCAAGCTTTATCTAAGGACCACTGTAAATAATCGTAGCAACCACCAACATAGCAACTACATAAAACATTCAATTATACTCTGAATGCCTTAGCAAGCTCATAGGGGCATAGTTGTGGGTGGTTGCCTGGGTGTTGCTATGAGACAAGCCATTTCCATGGACCATAATATCACAGAGTATATCTCTAGCAACCACTTAGAAAATCCTAACAAATTCATAGCAATGTACAGTAGTTGTGGGTTGTTGCCAAAGTGTTGCTATGAGGTTGCTAAGGTGTTTGGAGTGTTTTTTTTAGCACACTGCTGCTTTGTGGTTGCTTCATTTACATTTATTCTTTTAACATATGCTTTTATCCAACATGACAGAAATGAGCAAAAACAACAAGCACAAAACAATTATATTTGTGTTCTAGGATGTTCTAAGTGGTTGCCATTGCAATATACAATATTCTTGTCCCTAGATACGGCTTGCCTCCACTTTTTCTAGCTCAATGTCGCTTATCTAGGAGTGTTGTGTATCTGCTCCAGGAAACCTACTTAAATCCTATCAAAAAGTCTAGCACCCTAGCAACCATAATAGTAACAAAATAATAACAAAATTCAAACGTCTTAAAAACAACTCAGATCAGATCTTAGCAACCACATGTGGTTGCCAGGGTGTTGCTATGCGGTTGCTAATAATTTTTGTCTAAATTTTTTTATTGCAAATAATATTTTTTTATTGAGCAAATTCAATCTGTTCATCATATAAAGCGATCGTGTCTCTTCAGAAAATTTGGACAAAACCGCTTAATGTATGGAGTAGTTTTATGGTCTCTTTATGTGAATTTTTTGTAGCATCAGACTGGTAGTCAATGGAGGGTCAGAAAGCTTTCAGATTTCATCAAAAAGATCTTCATTTGTGTTCCGAAGATGAACAGAAGTATTATGGGTTTGGAACTAATGACAGAATTTTCAGTTTTGGGTGAACTATCCCTTTAAATACCCATCACAAAATCAAGCACCAGAACAACGCAGTAACAAAATAGAAATATTCTAAAAACACTGCATAGCAACACAGTTATGGCTGGATGCCAGGCTGTTGCTATGTGGTTGCTAAGGTGTTCTAAACGTTTCAGCACATTGTAGTTTCTAGGATGTTCTAAGTGAGTGCTGATATATGATATTTTCGTCCCTAGACACCACTTTTCTCCCTCCTTCAGTACAAGTCCTGTTATTCTAGTTTAATATCACTCTTCTGGGTGTATTGCCTTTTTTCTCCAGGTGAACTTCACAAATCCCCATGACCATTCTTACTGTAATTAACTTGATGAGCTCAGAGCTCATTATTTCTATATTGTGCTGCCCCCCAGCAGGGATCCCATTTCTCATTATTGCCTGGATTAATCAAATCGCACATTGTAGGTCATGTGTGTTCAATTAGCCACATTTCTGAAAGTAAACTAAATGTTTAGGATGTATCAGATGATCGGATGCATTTCCTAATGTCTATATATGTAGATGTGTGAGCTAGATTTTGTGTTGTGTGGCACGTGCTTTCACTCTACTTTCACGAATCAGCAGCCTGGAGCTTGTACAAAAGTGTCCATGGCAACGGGCTGAACCCATGCCAAGTTATTTGGCCCTAGCGCGCTAAAGATAGACCCACGCAGCACATGGGAAATTCTGCACAGCATGAGATTCCAAACCATCAGCACCTGTACATCATACTGTAAAAACACAACACAAACCGCATAATCGGCTGCTGCTTATAACCTATAAAATATCATGGTATGACAATATATATATATATATATATATATATATATATATATATATATATATATATATATATATAGTATATACCAAGAATGATCAGGTTCTAAAAGCCATGGTATTATCATGGTACCATGAACAAAAATAACATGGAAATTCTATGGTTCTTGCTATAAGTAATATTTCAAGTACTGTACAATTGCCATATTCATATATCATTTTATTTATATGGTACTTATTATGGTACCCAAAGAAACGAGATATTACTATGGTGCCACGTCTAAAAATCATAATACTGTGGTACTGGATACTGATTTGCAGCATTGTTTTGTAATGCGCACACACTAAAGGGACAGCTTGCGGGGTGAACACAGAAATGTGGGACATTGCTGTCGGCTACGCCTCGTACAACAGCATCGCAGCCTGCCACGTTCCCGCTGGCCCTCTAATGAACGGAAACCCAGGGCGGATCTGCCACCAGAACGCTGTCCTGAGCAGCCTGTAAATTATGGAGCCAAGCTGCCTACACACAGTCTGTCATATAGAGGAGAGGAAATCAAATCATGTAACAAAACTGTACATCCATTCGAACACCTGAGATACACAGACCTTTTATGAATCTGTCAGTTCCAGATGCAGCTGTGATGCTGAGGATTCAATTTGGCCGAACCCCTGAATGACAGCTTGACGTCTTTGAAGCACCAGTCAATGTTTGTTTGTTGGCTCAGATAGATAGCCTCTCTTTCACAAACCTGCAGGAGAGCAATAGAGAGGAGAGGAGGGGGAGGAAGAGAGATCAGTGAACTATTTTTTTGAATGACATGAAACAACAGGGTGCTGGATAGACAGACAGAGACGGGCGGACAGACAGACATTTCAGAGTCTGCAGACTCAATCTCTGTGATATATATGATGGCCCTGTTCTGAGTGGATGCACGAGTGGTAAAACTGAAGTGGCTTCCTCTGATCCATTAGAGCGTCTTTCCCTCATCAGCGAGACAAAGAGGCTGTCAGAGCACTCGAGTGACTCTGATCTCCCACCCACGGCACAAACAACCCACAACGCTCTCCTGATTTCACTGATCTTCCACTCACAAAAGGGTTTTGCTTCGATTATAGAAATGCGGTTTGGAGTTGGTAAGATTTCTTGTGTGTGTGTGGATTAAGTCTCTTATGCTCACCAAGGCTGCATTTATTTTATCAAAAAACACAGTAAAACCAATAACACATGTGAAACAATATTACAATTATATCATTAAAATAAATGTTTTCTATTTGAAAATTAATAGCAGAATTTGAATTTTTGGGTGTTTTAAAATGGGATTAATTCCTGTGATGCAAAGCTGAATTTTCAGCATCATTACTCCAGTCTTCAGTGTCACATGATCCTTCAGAAATCATTCTGATATGATGATTTGCTATTCAAGAAGTACTTTTTATTATCAATGTTTAAAACAGCTTAACACTTCTGTGGAAACTATGAACTTCACAGGTTTCTTTGATAAATAGACGCTTCAAAAAGAAAGGATTTGTTTGAAATAGAAATATTTTTAATATAATAAATGTCTTTATTGTCACTTTTGATTAAATTATGCATCTTTGCTTCTCATCCTAATATTAATCATTTCTTTCAGAAAAAGCAATATATATATACCGTACTGTAGATTTTACTGTGCAACCAATTACACTGCACTTCTTTTAGTCTGCAGGGAGATCTGTCTGCTTCACTACAGCCTACCTTAGTGCGTTCATAACTTCATATTATGAAATTGCAGAGCAGGAACCCTTGAATCCATGTGTGTGGGTGTGAAAAAGACTTTGAATGAGAAGACAGAGTTAACCTTTACTGTGAGCTTTGCAAGAAAAAAGAAACAACAAAACAGCTGATGGTGATGATAACTTATTAACCTTGAAGTAGACATTCAGATTTAATATTCGCCATATTCTATAAATCCACTTATCTGTGTCTTATTTTAAATGCTTTTTTTCAGGAAGTCACCTGACATGATAAACAGACTCATTAAAGGGATTGATCACCCAAAAATATTTGTTGTCTTCATTTACAACCTCAAGTTGTACCAGAATCAACATGATGCAGTTTTCTTTCTTCTGTTGAAAACAACCGATTATCAACAAAAAAGGTTGATAATCAGCTATGGAAGTCAATGGGTGCCGTCAACATTTTGATCGTTTAAAACATCCTCTTTTGTGTTCACCAGAAAAAAGAAACTCATACAGGTTTGGAGCAATATGAGGCTGAGTAAGTGATAATAAAAATTTAATTTTTAACCTTTAAGTAACTTTTTTGTGTATATTTCAGAACAGTTTCTCCATGTTTACAATAAACCAACGGTTCCAAAACACACAGGAACATAAGAATCGCATTATTAGTCACAGTGGCACATCTACATGACGTCTGACACATGTTCTTTACAGTGTTAGTATGTTTTATGATCATGAAATCCTACACCGACCCAGCTGTCAGCGGTAGCCCTGTTCTCCATACAGGTGCTGTTTCTGTTGCCATGGCAGCCAGAAAGCCCTACAGTGAGAGAAGCAGAAGAGGAACCTTTCATTCCGGTGTTCTAACGAATACAACTAAATGTGAGTGATGAATGGATGGTGGAAATGTAGGATTGAGATTCGATTCCAAAAGTAATTGATCCATCGATTTCGAGGCATTGGAGTCGATTTCACTCATCGCTTAAACTGAAGGGCTAAAGATATCCGAGCAAACTGTCCATCACCTCAATTACCAAACTCTTACACATCCCAGAAGAACAATATGTTGTAGGAATTTCATCATTCCAACGACTGAAGAGTCTTTCTGTAATTTGCACAATTAAGCCAGCAGGTGGCGACGAGTGAACGTCTTAAAAGAACAGTTGATTTACTCAAAATAATCATTAAAAAACTCCTAGGCTTTGACAACGAGCTTATTTTAATACGTATATTAACTTCTTTTTTTTTTAACTATAATTATTCACGACTATTAATAAATCAAAATCATTCAATATATGTTACGGAAACCCTCATAATCTCAGTAGCACCTCAATGCAGTACACGAGATCCAGGGGGCGGAGTTGGATCCAGATCCAAGGGGCGGAGTTAAATCCAGATCCAGGGGGCGGAGTTGGATTTCCTTCCACTGCATTCTGATTGGTCAACAGATTCCCCACACTTCGTACTTGTTGCTCTATCTTTTCCGCATCGAGTCGTAACTAGTTAGTTATTCTTTTGACGTAAAAACAAACTTGCCGAAAACAAATATTAAAGTTTTTAATAGTTACAAACACTGTAGTTTATACGTTGTGGTAATTTGTATAAAATACGTGGCTATTGTCCATCTTGACTTCTGCCATTAGTTTGGCACAGTCGTGCCACGTATTTTATTAATTTGGAGAAACGTTTAAATATAATCTAAAACAAAAAAGATTACTTACAAATTTCGTAGATTCACTGTATTCTTTGATTGGCTGATCTTTAACCCCTTTCAGTAGTCCACATGCACTTTGATTTCCAATACTTAAGTATATTAATTAGTAGGCACTTAATTCAAGTTTAAATTCAAGTAGAGAATGTGCTTTTTTCACTACTGATTATGACACTGTATGTGACTAAATTATAGCAGCACTAATTATACTTATAAGTCACTTATAAGTGACTTCACAAGAGCATCTGACTTCATTTAAATAGCATGAGCATCTCACTTACATAAATGCATGCAAAATGTATTACCAACGCAATTAAATTGGAAAAAAAAGTTTATTAACACACGAGCTAAATCAGACATTTTGAAAACAGTAGGGAAACTTTGAAGGCAAAACATAAGGAAAACGACATTGGGAGCACACAGAATTAGACCATGTGTGATGATGACCATGACCATGTGTGATGGGGCGGCGGCGGGGCGAAGTATATATAATGGGAGGAGTTGGATCTGGATCCAACTCCTCCCCCTGGATCTCGTGTTCCGCAGTGAGGACCATCTCCATAATCTTGCTCTTCCGGTGCTTTTAAGCCGCAACAACGGTCGGTTACCAAATAAAAGAAATTAAAGATAAGCTCTACTCATATAAAATGACAAATATTAAGCAGAAATGATACAGCAAAATACATATAAACGGCATACATGAAGCTATAAAGGATGTCGTTATGTTTTCCACAGTTTGTTCAAAAACCCTCACATTCAACAGAAATGATCAAATAAATCCATATAAGGCTTTCTAATCTGAGTATCTTTGGTGTGCCCACTATTTAATGATTGAAGCAGTTTTTATTCGATTTCCTAAAGAAATACAGAGGGAGGAAAACAAGCCCATCGACGCCATGCAAACCTGCCGTAGCTTTTATTGTGCCAAATAAGCTTTTTCTACTTTTTAAGAGGTATGTGTTTATAATTATGAAAAATATTAATTAAATTACTAATTATGTAAATATGAATTATAGATATGCACAAGTCCCTATAGCAGAAACAATCTACTAATCATTTACTTAATTTATTTAATATCAATACTTTTACATTTACGTATTTGTAACGGTCACAAAGTAATTCAAGGCTTATTGATAACTGCGCATGCGCGTAGGGTGTGCGTCATTTTGGGAGATGTGAAAAGTGAGCAGGGAAGCATGAGTTTGGCGGCGTTTAAGACATTTTTATTAAACCCGGGGCGAAATACGCAAGCTCTTGTCTCTCGTGTATCTCTTCCCTCCGACACCGCATATTGTTTCTTCTCTCTGGGCAACGGAACATTTCGTTTATGTTACGTTAGACATTTGGCCGAGGCTTTTTATCCAAAGCGACTTACATTGCATTCAAGATACACACTGACATTCTAATCAGTTCTTGCTATCTCTTTAATACATGCTTAAATACATGTTCCAACCAGTATCTCATCAGTAAATGACCAAAAAAATCTCCCACCTGTACTGGATTTACTGACTTGGCTTTACTTCTGCCAGATCTGGTGTGTGGTGGGATCTGAGGCTAAAGGCCTGCGTGTAATGGCTGGATCAATGTTTTGTCGAGGGAAGTGAATCTCTGGCAAGGGCTCTATAGCATTCAAGTTTTAACTTTTTTGATAACATGCATATATTTTAAAGACAAAATTACGATTAAATAAATTGCTAAACTAATTTGTTTTTATTGTCAGACAGCAACATTCAGCATTAAGCACTCAAATTGTTGTTGGGGTGGTTGTGTTGTCTGTGTGTTTGTGTGTTATAATCCCAGTTAAATTCATATTCATAATTTAAAAATTTCTTTGAACAGCTGATATCTTGCTCTGTGTCTGACTGTAGTGAGACCCAGCCACCAGCAGATGACAGGAAAACTCAACAAGCCTTCTGTACCCATCGGGTTGTGAGGAGCAGAACTAAAATGCTTATGCAGAGAATAGAAGTTTGATTGTTTTACAATTTTAATGTATTTCCTATAATACCTGTGCATATTTGAAATACGTTCTGTTGCTTAGAATTTCTCTCACACCTCTAATGTCCCATTTTTTCCTTTCCGTGGGAGGTCCCGCACCCATCCACCTGTTCAACTGTGCAGCATCAGTAGGACTGGATATGAGTGTCGTGGCTGTCTCCTGACCGGACATACAGCAAGAGTAAAAACAGACGGCATAATGAAGAAGGTGAGAGGGAAAAAAGGCAAAGTAGAAAAGTAAAAATTGCTTGTTTTATTGAACTTATATATATATATATATATATATATATATATATATATATATATATATATATATATATATATATATATATATATATTTTTTTTTTTTTTTTTTTTTTACTTTTAAACACAATTAATTTAGGTTGTTACAATAAGATTAAAAGAAGTTAATTGAAATAAATGATGCATTGTTAAACCAACCTAATAAAGTTAAGTTCCTGTGTCATACTAACTAGCAACAAGTCAAGTCAACTTTATTTGTATAGTTAATGCAATACAGATTGTTTCGAAGTAGCTTTACAGTGTTTACTGGTAAGTTATTCTTTCATAGAAACAGAATTAATTTCAGCTATTCAGCTCAAAAACAAGATAGTTTCACTGTTCAGCTGAAGCCAGTTCAGTTAAAAGTTTAGTTTTGTTGTAAAGATTTTTAGATTACATCTATAAAGCAGCTCTGCAGAAAAACAGTGATGTCATTGCTCAGATCAATTCTCATCCAATCAAGTCAGTGCAATCAAATCTATAATTTTGTTGAATATTAACTGTCCCCAACTAAGCAAGATAGATGCAACACTCAGTCAGTTCTTCTCTGTACAACAAACAAACATGTTATTATGCTAAAAACAAGTTTACTTTTTTTTTTTTTATTATGAGCAAGTAAAAGAGACTGCACTTGAAATTAACACAGTTTTTGCTCATTGAGTGAAGCAACAAATGTGGTTTTCACCCAAGCCCTGCAAAAAGTCATTTTGGTACATTGGACATTTTGGTAACCGCAAAAGTCAATTTCCAACATAACTGAACATTAAGCACAACAAGATTTTCTCTTCACTGAAAAACACATAAAATGACCGTTATTTTCTAAATAATGCAGTCTCCAAATACTGAAGACGAGTAATAATGCTGAAAATTTAGCTTTTGTTCACAAAAAAACATGACCAAATCTTGACTCCAGATCCATTGTACAGTTAGTCATGTTAACAAAAATGATTAATATAGTCCCACAGCAAAGTAATTATATTGACTTTGATTTTGCAAATTTAAGTGGATTTAACTTAATCATATTCCTTTGTGACAGAAGTTAAAGAATTAAGCTGCTTGAGAACATTTTAAGAGTAATTTGAACCAGCAGGAAAAACAAAATTGAGTGTACTAGGCCAGCTCAAGAAGTCAAGGTTTGGTCATTTATCCTTATGAACCAAAGCTGATTTTTTTTTAGCACGATTACTCCAGTCTTCACTATCATGATCCTTCAGAAATAATTCTCTTATGCTATTTTTATTTGATTTTTTTACTTTTTTTCATTTATTATTTTACTTTTTTTTGGTAATTATTTTTAATGTTGAAAACAGTTGCGCTGTTTGTTTTTGTGGAAACCGTGATATATGTTTTTCAGGATTGATGAATAGAGTTCAAAAGAACAGCATTTATTTGAAATATTTTGTGGCATTTTAAATGTCTTTACTTTCTCTTTTGATCAGTTGAATGCATATTTGCTGGAAAAAATTTTTTAAATTATTTTAATCTTACTGACTTAAATGTAGTATATTTGTATTCATTTTTTTTTTTTTCTATAAAAACATTGAAATGGACATGTCTGTCTTTGACATCTCAGAATAGTCGCTTGTGAAGGTTGTGGTGAGATATTTTTAAATGATTTGTTTTTGTGTTATTCTTATGGAACAAAACATTTTCAGACTTAATACTGCAATATTAAATATTTGTAGTTAATAACCTGTGACAGAACGATTGTTCAAGTCAGTGTGCTACTTTGATAAATCAGAATCTGCTTTCATCCTCATGAACTGGATGGAAATGTATGCCTGGCCATCGGCCGCTTAATGTCACCACAGTGCGTGGAGAACACCATTGTGGTAATTAGCTTCATGGCTCAATGCACTGCTAATCGTGCAACGCTGCGTGTGAAAAAGCACCATGTGTCATTTGTCAGAAATGAGGCCAACTCTTTATGACGTGTGTGTGTGTGTATATGTGAGTATTCAGGTGTAAAAATGAGGTCTAGGTCTTAACAGTTTACTAAAAGTCACAGGTCAAAAGTCTGACACTTGACAAAAGAACAGCCTTCTTTTACGCTACTGTGAGAATTCAACTTCCAGGAGTCCCAGGTGAGCCATCCACTTCCCAGATTAACATTTTATTCTTCAAATGTCACTCTTTTTATCTCATACAGTAGCTACATGGGCTCATACATGGGCGTGCATGGCGTCTGAGCCTGAGAATGCATATTTGTGACATTTTTGAGATCAAGTGTTTAGCACAGACCCTGAAAAGTAAAGCCAAAACATTTTGATCAGCCACTGAAGAAGAATAGTTACATTTATATAGTGCTTTTCCAGAGCTCAAAGCGCTTTACATAGTAGGGGGAATCTCCTCAACCACCACCAATGTGCAGCATCCACCTGGATGATGCGACGGCAGCCATATTGCGCCAGAACGCTCACCACACACCAGCTTATTGGTGGAGAGGAGACAGAGCAATGAAACCAATTAGAGTATGGGGGGGATTAGGAGGCCATGATGGACCAAGGCCAATGGGCAAATTTGGCCAGGATACCGGGGTTAAACCCCCACTCTTGCAAAGAACATCCTGGGATTTTTAATGACCACAGAGATTCAGAACCTCGGTTTAACATCTCACCCGAAAGACGGTGCTTGTTGCAGTACAGTGTCCCCGTCACTATACTGGGGCGTTAGGACCCACACAGACCCCTGCTGGCCTCCTAACACCACTTCCAGCAGCAACCTAGTCATTCCAAGGAGGTCTCCCATCCAGGCTCAACCCTACTTAGCTTCAGTGGGCAACCAGTCATAGGCTACAGGGTGATATGACTGCTGGCGATATCTGGATTCACACTGCATTCTCCATGTAATCTTATGGGACGTAGGCCTAACCACAAAAACCCCTCTTACTCTTCATATAATTTTTTTTTTGTCATATGTAGTTCCCTATCAGTCAGTCACGTTCAACGTTACATCATAATAACGTCATGAAGACCCCATGACGTAACGTCTCTGTTCCCTCCTTCAGGGAACGGGGGTTACACTAGTAACCTAGACTTTTTTCACGTTGATATATGTTAATTTTTCTTATAAGTTTGAGTCTTCTAGATACAGCACAGTTTTAGACTTGTTCACATCATGGATGATAACTATAAGTACTCCACACCACAACTATAGCGATAACAGCACAGACCAACAATATCGTTCAGAAATCTCTTTCAGAAAATATTTTCCCAGCTGATGAATGAAAACAACCAATTGGCAGCCAATCAGAATCCATCCTCATTTAACGAGATCAAGCATTTAATGTGACATGATATAACTGCAATGTGTGCTTTATACAGATTGTTATTGTGCGTTGCTGCGCACATTAATATACTTGTCATGACAAGAGTGTTTGGCATGGTAATGGTTATGACAGTGTTGATGTATTTGGTCTTCGCAAAATAGATCTGCTACGTGACTGCTGCTATTGATTTTTGCTGCTGTTGTAGAGCAAGTGTGGGACTTGCTACTGCCAATACATACACAGACACGTTGAGCAAGACATGCTGCTGCTGTAGAATATAGCACACATGAATCACCCTTAGCAGATTTATACAGGTGGAGCTGGGGAGGTGGATGGTTTCTGAAAATGCACTGTAACTACTTCAACAAGCGCTGACAAGGTATTTGAACCAATCAGCAGGAACCAATAAGCTGTGCTCTATAGCAGTGGTCCCCAACCCCTTTTAGCGCCGCGGACCGGTCACCGTTTGATAATTTTACTGTATTTTAGATTGTTTTGATTTAAGAATTTTAATTTAATTGTATTTAAACATGCCTTCAAAATAAAATAGTTACACCAAAAAATGAATATAAAGTGATTTAACATTTTAACTCACTAGAACGCTAAATCGATGAGAACACTGAACTTGTTTCTTTGCAATGAGACAGTTCCATCTGGGGGTAATAGGAGACAATGACAATGTTTGGTTTTGGTTGCTCTCACTGCAAAAACCCTGCTTCACACAGATAGGATGTCAGAAATGGCAATAGGGAAATGACTTTGTTTCGTAGTCATTTTTGGTCATTTGTGGGTTAAATTTGAGCAGACACAAATTTAAATTTGTACACCAAGCACTTTTAAACATGAGAAAGTACCGGCGAAACAGAGAGAATAGCGATACACACCTTCTCTCCACCAAAGCTACAACGTCACTGTCGCTTGCAGCCGCCAGTGTTGCCAACTATTTTCAAAGGAAAGTAACTAAAGCTTGGCCAAAAAGTCGCTAAATGTCGCTACGTGATGTCATGCGTAAATTAGCATATTCGTGAGGTCATCACGCTGTACTAGATTGCATACTTTCTTGCGTTCTGCCTGTCTAATGTGCTTCCTCAACAAATTCGTCCCGTCTTTTAATAACCGTGTTCTTCAATCCGCAGTGGCGCTGAGCAGAGTGCACGTCAGAACAGAAGCAGGGTGTGTTTGTGTGTGTGTGTGTGTGTGTGTGTGTGTGTGTGTGTGTGTGTGTGTGTGTGTGTGTGTGTGTGTGTGTGTGTGTGTGTGTGTGTTCATCTAAGCCTCATACTCATTGGTCGGTAACCGCTCGTCAATGTCAAAATATTTGAGAAAACCAATCAAATCAGAGAAGGCGGGCTTTATGTGCACACAGAAGCGGATGAGGCTTTGGGATGGGGATGGGGCCCATGACAGCACTCGCTGCTCGTTGAGAAGTGTAAGAACAATATGTGCTTTCACTTCAGAGAGTCTCCAAAAGTCTCCAATAACTCCAGATAAAGTCATTAGATTTGTCTCTATTCGCTTTTTTGAAAATGTGTCGCTAGAGTGGTCTGAACTCTCACTAAATATAGCGACAAAGGCGCTAATTTGGTAACACTGGCTGCCGTTTAGCTCCAGACACCACCTAAAACCGCTCCGATATCACAATATTTTACGCGTGCACGGTTTAGGTGCGGCTTTAGGTGAGGCCTGGAGCTAAGCGGCAACCCCCGGGGGTTGTGAACCACTGCTCTATAGAGAATGATGTGACTGCGAGCAGACTGAGTTAAGGACCCTGCTTGTGCCGTCTAGAGTTTCAGTATTTGTATGTATCATTCTTGGTGTAAATGGGCCTTTAGGCTTAAAATTTCAGGTTCTTTTCAGACCCCTCTAAACTTTCCTCCTCGATTGTACTAGTCCATATCTCAGCTCTTCAGGTACCAGTTTTTGTTTCAGACAATCACAGAACAATAGATGAGGCTGAACAAATGTAGATTTGATTGTAGGCTGCAAAGAAACAGTTTTACCTCCCTTGAGAATCACACCTAAAACCTTCAGTTTCTGCTCTGAAAGCAAATCTGTCCTAAGATGAGTAGATAGATAGATAGACAACTGTTGTGGAGTTTATTCAAATAAACCACACACACACAAAAATTGCATATATTTGCATAATTATACTTAATTGCATAATTAATTAAATTCAGAGTCAGTTCAAGGTTGCATAAAAGCTGCAATGATGTAGACTTGGTACAACAAAATCCATCCTTAATCAACCAAATACAAATGCAGGTCAGGGTGTACTAATGTTTCTGACATTTAAACCTTTGCTAGAACAGAAAGAGGACGAAAGAGTCTGATCGATTTGAGTATTTAATATGTTCTAATGTTTTAATTTTCATGTTGCAATGATCTAGTGTTGGGTTTTATGTGTACAGAAATCTTTCACAAGAGCTTTCATACTGTTTTATGTGTGTTTTCCAGAATTCTGGAAAAATGAAGGCTCTTCTAAAAGGTTGCTGTCATGACCAGATTCATTACAGTTTGATTCAATGGCAGTGAAGGTAAAACTGGCAAAATATCACTCACACAAATAATTAACATTTCATATATCACCATACATGAACCCATTTGTGGTTTGCAGTGAGTATGTGCGGTCTAAAACAACAGTACATCTGAACAAGGTCCTTTCCTGGCTGTATAAGCTTATTTTAAATGACAGCGCTGTCTTTTTGAAGCACATTTCATTATTGTTTAATGTAGATCAGAAGTGAGTCCACACTGCAGTATTTTCTTCCACAATACTGGCCATCTTTGTTGTAGAAATATTTATTATCATCAAATTATTTCAATTAGTCCACAAAAAAACATGAATTCAAAATGTGCATGTACCTCAAAGAAAAAAATTCATGAATAATATCGTACATTATGTAGGAAAATGGGTTGTCCCAATGCTATGTTGAACTGAATCTTGAATTTTCTAAATTTACCTGACTCATTTCCAATAATGGAATTCCTTCCATTGTTTGATGCATTACAAAACTGAATGATGTCCCTGTCGCCGCCTCCTCTGCATCAAGCCAGTGAGCATATTTATTAATAAAATGGCAGCTTGCCTGTGGCACATCAGGGCCGTTCATGAAAAATTCAGAGGTGTTTAGGATGACATGATCCTCAGCACAAATCTCATGAATCTGCCAGCAGCCTTTGGTTAAAGTTTCAAAAACCAGTCACGGTGTTTTCATCAGTATACTTGACAGAACTGAGAGAATCAGAATTAATATTCAGTGATCGATTACATCTGATCACAAATACATACACCAAATATATATTAGTTAAATAATCGTTTCAAAAATATATATAATCTTTTGTATACAATAATTTAATTTATAATCTCAAAATTTGTTTAATTTCATCTGATCAAAATATACAGCCACAAAGTATATATTATTGTATGCAATAATTTAATTTAATAATGTCAGAAATTGTATACAATGATCAATTACATCTGTAAATGTACAAAAATACTAAATAATTAAAAATTAAAAATATAAAATTACATTTGTAATGTACTTTTATGATTTGAATATTTATTTACATTATTTTAACTTTATACTTTATTATCTAAAGATCTTTTTTTCTTCATCACAATGTTTTTTTAACATGTCTTATGCCATAAATTCTAAACATGCCACAAGTGTTTTCAGTTTCAAGTGCGGTATGCATAAGAGATCCAGAGATGCTTTTAATGTCACTGTCTGTCTCCACCACTGTGTTGATGGAGCAGCTGTCTAGACAGTTGAATTGCATGAACCTGATGGAGCAGCTGTCTTTGAATTGTATGGAGCTGGTAAAGGTGAAGGCCGTCTGAAGTGAACGGATAAAATGAACAGAACATGTTCCCTTACCTCTCTAAAGCTGAATGTGTTTGTTGCAGCTCATAATAGCTGAATGTGTTGAAATGCTGTACTTCCCTGAGGACGAAAATAGAAAGACATTTTCACTTTCCTGCATACTAACTACAGACCATCAACTAGAGTGAGAATTGCACATGGTCTTTAGGGATGAAAAAAACTGCAAATGGAAGTTATTTAAGCCTTTTTACTTCCATTCAAGCTTTTGACCTTAAATCTGAATGTTGCTAGACACAACATTAATAAAAAGCTGTCGAGCATAAACTGCTGCAAATATTGCAAATATCTTTAATGCTGGAATTAGTTGCATTTTACATTGTGTACTGATCCATCCAGTAAATACCTACAGGTCATTTATCACCCAAAGTGTCAAGAAATCATGTGTAAGTGCTTGGCCTGAGCCCCTAATGCATTCCTGGCTCTTACAATCAGGGCTTTATTTTATTTCATTTCTCCTGTGTCATTGTTGCCCATATACTATACAACATGAGTTGAAGTTTTGACCTTTTAGTGCTCATATGCTGTGAGGTAAACATGAAATCAGCGATATATAAATAAGCTGTGGTGCTGACAAATGGTTGTTCCATTAAGGTCACTGCTGCTCTTAAAGGGCATTCATTAGCATTTCAATTTCTAATGGCATTAGAAGGTTGCCGCTTTTGTACAAGGACATCAAGTTGCCATGAGACTTTCACAATTGACCTAACAGGAGTAGTTCACCCATATATGAAAACTCTTTTATTATTTAGCACCATCCTGTCATTCATGACAATTTTTCATCAACTTTATCAGTTTTCCATGCATTTACAATGACTGAAAAAATGCTGTTGTGTACCAACAGAAAATTTGTGAGCACAGATGGCAGGTTACAAATCTTCTGGATGGTCTGCACCAGCCAACCAGCTGCCATTGAGATGAATGAGGGCTAATGGCTAACAGCTAACATCTAGCTCTCTGCAGGTATTTTTAGATCTCTTTGGCCCCTACTGAATGTTACCTTAATTTAGGCTAAATCTGCAACTCTGTCACCCATTCTGATATTTTATTATAATTATATGATTAATATGAATATTATATATTTAACTACCGGGTTTCCGCACCATAAGGTGCACTGGATTATAAGGCGCATGGGCGATTTTTGAGAAAATTTAAGTCTTTTAGGTGCGCCTTATAGTGCGGAAAATACGGTATATTATATATATATATTCTATATATATATATATATATATATTCTATATTAAATATGTTCTATCTTATTTATTTGTTTATATATTATATCATTATGTATGCACAGATAACCAATTATAACGTATTTAATTGCCTTCAAATTGTGTGTGCTGTGATTTGTGAAAAAAATGTAAGCAAAGGTGTTAAAATATCCATGACACCACTTTAGCTATCTGTATTTATGAATTTCATGCCATCTGATTTCATGAGTTTTTTTAACATGGTTATGTTAGCTAAAGTTTTTTCCATCACCTGAACAATCATTCTTATTTTCGTCTGTATCAGTTATGCATATTTTATCCCACTGTTGTTTGCATAGTTTGAATGTCAACCGTCTCACATTAATCATTTATATCTAGTACATTATTCAACAATACATATCCAAAACGAAATTCTTCATCTTTCAGACACAAGGATTGCCAAATAATTCAAAGGCAATAGTTGCTCTCATTCAGAAGCAGCAGCTTTCCTTGGGAACCCACAGCATTAGCATGTTAGCTTTACAGATTTCAAGATTTTGTAGTGCTAGCATAGGCTAATAGGGTTTTGATTAGCAGCTCTCCCATGTTAACTGAACACACGTTTTACAGACTAGTATTTGAGCTAAATATATTTGCAGAAGTTTTCCTTATATCTCTAAATAGTGTGGTATGTTGGTATTGATATGGTAAATAATCTAATAGGTTAATTAGGGGATTTAATGCTTTTTGTATTACAACTATGACCGTTGTAGCTATGTTTTGTTTGTTTTACAGTTACTTTGATCGAACCACAATAATGAAAGCCTATCCAAATGTTTTTTTTTTTTTTACTGGTCACTTGATATACTGCTTGTACACTTAAATTATGGTTGCTATTTAAAATAAAAATTACATAAAAAAAAAAAAACATGGCCCTTTTTCATAAGAACACTGTAGAGACTGAAGTAAAACATACTCGCAATAGGGAATCTTTTAAGCTAACCAAAAGCGTAATATGCATAAGTATATTACAAATTAGTGATTCTGTTTGTTGTGACGTTTACAAAACTGAGAACTGAAAATCACCAGCACTACTTCACTAATGTTTGGTCTAGACCAGGGGTGTCCAAACTCCAGCTTGCCTCAACAAACCTGCCTGGAAGTTTCTAGTATGCCTAGTAAGATCTTGATTAGCCGGTCAGTGTTGGAGCAAAACTTTGCAGGACAGTGGCCCTCCAGGAGAGCCAGGTCAAGACGATTTGTTTTTCTGTGTGACAGATCTGCCTTTGTTGAATTTATATGGTTTTATTTTCCTTTGCTTTACTTCATGGGTTCACAAGAGACGAGTTGTATCTGGCAGCGCTCACATTCAATTTAGGTCAATTCACTGACCTACTTTTTTACTGTACGATGATAATTACACATGGCAGTCTTAACGAGACCAGCGTTTGCACATCATGAAGGGAGCTTTTTGTGTTTGTGTGGCGTCGAACGTTCTTGATCTGGTGTGAAATTACTGTTTCTTTTAAAACATCCTCATTAAATGCAGAGCCATGGATAAAGCCTGGAGTTTGCTTAATGCAATCCACGTAGGATGGCGGAGGGGAAAGCATGCAAGTTATCTGACCAAGCTAATTTTCTGACAGAGTATATTTTTGAGGATGGACAAAAGCAGCCAAAGGCAGCAATTTAAACTTGTCATATCTTAATTTGCGTTTGAAATAGTTGAGGTTGCGGTTGAAAAGTACAATTTTCAAACGCAATAGACACATATTGATGTTTTTCTGTTGACTGTTGTTCACTGACAGAAAAATCATTCACATGTCATAATTATTTATTACAGTACTGACGAAGAGACAAAGTATTAGGCACTTTCCAAGAATTCATGTCCCATTAAAAATGTCCATTTAAGAATTTGCACTATCCTCCCCTGACATTTTTTGAATGTATTTAACTATGCCATAGACAATACCACAAGTTGGCATAATGAAACACAAATTGGGTTTAAAATTATATTCAGATATAAATTTAAAAAAAATGGCATACCTCATAGAAAATAAATAGAAAATAAAACACCTCATGTTATATTTCGTTTGACCTTTTGGTCAAACTAAATGAAGGTTAGTCCTTTTGTTCCCTTTTTTTCTCACTCTATTTGTGAAAAGTGCCGTTATAAATGTGGAGCCAATTCATGATTTGGGAGAAATGTTTATTCAAACACTGATACAACACAGTTTTATTCATCTACCCTGTTACTGGAGTAAAACAGAACTATGTCTATTCACAGAGTTTGACATTTTTCTTTACTGTAACAGGTTAAACTGGATTCATTCTCATCAAAAAAATGAATCTCACGTCACTGTCGATGACAGTTACACAGAGTGCTACAGAGTAAAATGTTCATCAGAAAACACACACACACTCTGCTACCAGCATGCTTACTGCATTTCTAAAATCATTAGCGCACATTAACAGGCATCTCTTGACATGTTAGAGATAACATACAGTGTATTCTGGTGTGATTTAAAATAATTTTATCTATAAAGATTGTCAACAAGTAGTTTGTGTTCAGTATAAATAACCCCACTTGCAGCTGCTACACAAATGCATAATTTACAAAAAGGAAACCAAAAATAAATGTGAAATATTAAACTACCATGCATTGGCTACAGCTGTGCTGAAACAGTTTGTGGTTTATAAGAATACAGACTTCTATAGAAATGTTTCAAAACTGAATCTTCTCTTTAAAATACCCTTTGGCACATTAATGTACAGTTTATAAAAAGTTACACAGTAAATTAACATGGAATTAAGTGTCTGCTGTAGTTTTTAACAGCGAAGATGACACTAGATCTAATAAGATCTGCTCATTGCAAATCTCTTTGTGAACAGTAAAGCCAGGGCTACTCAAGTGTATATTAAACATTTGATGACTGTTTGGCCTAAAAAGCTGGAGCTCACAGTGGTATAACCACAGTTATATAACCGTTGTGGAATATTGTCTTAATTATATTATGCAAATATACATTTGAGAAAAGAGTGGACGATGGACATTTGTTGTAAGAAATGAATCTCGTTATTTGTATGTAAAGTAGTATTCCTTGGTAAAGTACGTAGTTCTTTTTTATGTTTGGATCGACACGGTTACATACAATATCATTGTATGGACAAAGTCTAAAACGCAAGCCTTTTATGTGTCTATTGGAATATACACTAATGTATTTTTTTTCAAACAAATTCCTACAGATACACAGAGTATGTAAAGTATTTGTATTGCAAGTAGTAAACGTGAAGTGCATGTCATTTTATGACTATCATTTGCTACAGAGAATATTCTAAGCACTTATGGTCAGTAGAAAGTTCAAATGACAGTTTTCAGAAGAGTGCACTGCACAGATTGGAAAACAGTATTTTTTTTTCTCTTTCAAGAACTATTTTTTCTAACTTGTCCTCTTCTTTCACCATATTCTCACAATTGGGCAGCAACAAGTTAAAAATTATTTACAGAATACAAAAATAAGGGTTTCAGCTAGCATAGTTACCAGTGTATGAATGAGTGGGAGATGAAAGTCTATGAAAGTATGACTATATGGTATCTGTGATATTAAATACTTAAATACAGTGTTGCAGTTCAAACTTGGCACAGTCACAGTTTCATCTTCACAGTGTGTCACAAAAGGTAAGACCATTTCCATGTGATATGCTGTCATGTTTACAATGTCATTATCACAAAAGTAAACAGAATTACGTTCAAAACCTGGATTTTGTGCTTTTCTTGCTGTCATGAATATATTTTTAAATTAGTGACTCATCTCATGCAATACGTCATTGGAAATGTGTAAAACATAGCAAATGTGTCTACATAAAAACACCCAACCTCTTCTGGTTTCTTCATTTGCTTGTTTTTGTTGGGATCTACTCTTTAAAAACTGGGGTGGTGGATGTTCCCTTGTAAAAAATGTTCCTGGTATTATCTGGACTGTTTCCTCTTTCAGGGATGAGGATCCTGGTTTTTCTGCGTAAACTGGAGTCACGGCTCGCGGTACCAGATTCAGTCATTTCCATTGGAGTGACACGGATGGTAGAAATGGTCTGGTTGGGATGGTGGTCACTACCTGCTGTAGATACAATAGGGACAGTCGGGACAGTTGGCACAGCGACAACTTTCGGAGCATTAGATCCATTCTTCTTTCTGTCTGTTGAGCGCTTTCTGTCTGTAGAGGTGTTCCCATCCCTCACAGATTCAGAGCTCTCCGAATCTCGATTCAAGTCGTTAAGCTCAAATGACTGTCTAAAGCTGCTTTGGGACTTCCACGTCCAGGAGCCACTTCCATCCGTGGAGTGCGCATGCACTAGGGGTCGGCCGTTCTCCGGATGGGCTTCCACCCGAATGATCGCTCCAGTGCTGCCTTGACCTCCAGACTCCTCAGTCAGGCTCTTGTAGCGCTGCAGTGGTGCTGTGGAGCTGGTGTGGCTGCTGCTCTCGGAACTGGGAGAGCTTCCCTGCAGGAGACCTTGCTGCTTGGACATCGCAATGACTTGCATGATGCGCGGCTGGCCATTAGAGTTAGTCCTAACAACTGGTACCTCACCACCCTTCTCCACAGTCCTCTCCATGCTTTTCAGCCATTTGTCACGGGAGTTACTGTTGTTCGGCAAGCCGCCCATGTTCTCCTGTGTTTCCTCTGGAATGTGGACCAATTGCGAAGAACCAGGGCGAGACTGGATGGGTATCCGAGCACCGCCAGCAATCCCGCTAGGGTTGCTTGGTAGTGTTGTACTTCCGGTGGCCATTTTTAAATATGGGGTCCCAGGTCCCTGATGTTCACTGTTGATTCCCACAGCTGAGGGTTCAGAATTGCAGCGGATATCCATGCTGTTTGGAGGGGATTGTCCTGGTCCACCTTCCATGTTATGCAGTGAATGTTTATGGTTCTCGTTCTTACTCTTCCATTGCAACAGCAGCTGCTTGGATCGACTCGAATCTACTGAGGATGTGTGGATTGTGGCATTCCGGTAGGCAGACTCGTCTATGGCAGGCGTATGCACTCTGGGCAAGGTGTTGAATGTCACCATGTTCTCCTTGTGTGGAGGGCTGCGGGTATTGATAACCTCCACATCACCGCTAGTTTTTTTCAGGCTGCTTAGAGGTCCAGCCTGGTGGTGTTGGGTATTGCGATGCAGGATGCCCTCGGAGCATGAAGATGAGAGGCCGTCACTGCCACTGCAGCTCTTTGCAGGGAGGTGGTGACCTTGATGGCACAGGTCAGCCATAGTTCGATGAGAATCCCGAATGTGAAACTGACTAGTCTGTTTCTCTTTGCTTGGCTGAAAGTTTCCTACAGCAAACAAACCCTGGACAGACAAAACACAACATTTCATTGGTATTTCCCAACACACTTAATAATAATGGTTTGCCAAGCGTGACATATCCATGGATCGACATCCTTTTAGTCCTGGAACAACTTTGCTTTGGAGTTTAGAGAAAAAGACAATCTGATTCCATCCGATTTCAGGGGGAAAAAAAGAGTTGGTATAGAACTTGGCTTAAGATTGTTTGATGGGAATGTTGTTCCAGAACCAACAAAGATCTGAACCAGGAACAAGCCCTAGTTGGCTAAATCATGGTGTTTATGTTTCATGTTGTAGACAAGTAAATAGCATTACCAAGACCTTTTATGTTGAAGATGCTTAAAATGCTATGAAATATATGATAAACTGCTTATTTTCATCTCACTAGGTAAACAGCAATGCCTCCTCCAAGCAGGAAGCCCAGGTAAACATCAATGGCGTGGTTCTTGTGCTGAATAATGCGGGTTAGGCCACATATGATGGCACAGATAATAAAGGAGAAGACCAGAAGAGGCTTGAGCAGTTTGGATGAGTCTGTCAACGTGCTGTTGAAGTACATCTGCACAAGAAAAAGATGATCATGATCACTGATTTGCTGTGATGTTTCCAAGCTGAAGTAGAACCAGCTATTGAGGCAGAACTATCCACTTTTTATTGGAAATGTTCATAGACACTTTGATAATTATAATCATCTTCAAACACTTAAGAAAAAACAAATTAACCACAGGGAACATGAATCAGCTGATTTGAGTGTATCAAAGCAGATTATCGTTACGCCAATGAAGCGGATTTAAATCATTTGTGTATTTTGTGACCCTAGAGTTGTGAGTTGGTTGATACAGTTCCCAGAGACATGAGTCAGCAACCAATGACTCAAGATTATTAGACTAGATTATTGCCGATAGTTCATCCAAAAATGAAAACTCAAGTTATTGTAATGGAAATTAAAGTAAAGGGTATTCATAAGGGTTTAATATAAATAACAGTTCACTCTTTGTTTTATGTAATTATTCAAGTTACCTTGAAATGAGCTAAATACATTATACGTTGTCAGGTTTTTCTCTGGGTTTGATGCTAAAGCTTAAAAAGAGATTGACCTCTAAAGAAGAAGACCAGTAAAGGTGTTTGCATGCAGAGTAATGAGCAAAAAAATAATAATTTCTTGCCCTTTATGACCTTTAACTGACGCTATTTACATAGCCAAACACATTTTTAGCTCTTTATGCAAGTTTGAGGTAATTGTGATTGTGTATGTAAGCACAGCCAAATAATAATTTTTTATGCAAATTCCTTTATAGACATTGTGTTGATATATATAATGAGCACATGGTTCATTTCATTTCAAAAGCATAGAAAAATTGGCATTTTGTTGAACATGTAAAGACGCAAATTGTTGCATTTCTACCCTTGAATGAACAATTACATACAAATGCATAAAAACAAATGACTCAAAGGGATCAACACTCCATGTTTCTACTTTGACAAGCTCCACTAAACTGCTTGAAGGCATCCGGATGTTGCAGCACAAATTACAGTAGAGAGCTGTAGTCCTTTTATCCACACATCAGGGTCAGTTTTTCACAGAAAGTGACACGAGTTCAGCTTTTTTATCTGTTAGTATCTAGCAGCACAGTGAATTGAAAGTGCCTGAATGCTTCTGAATGACTGACTTTTACTCACCGAGACATACACGGCAGCAAAAGATGCTAGTGTTGCGTGCTGTGACGGGAAGGATTTTCTGAAATAAATGAAAGCAATTCCGATCAGCTCTGGCATCAAAGGAGTTTGAAACAAGAATACAGCAAACACATTTGAAACATTCCTACACTTTGCACATCGAAGACCCATATACAGTATATTTTTATATGTGTACAGTTGCTAGGGCATTAGAGGTGGGTTTTAATGTACTGCTATGCAGTTATCAGGGTGTTGGGGTGATTTTTAATGCATTGCTATTATAGACCACAGATATGACTTCTTCCCCAAAGTATATCTATGGTTTTGGTTTTTCTTCACGAGGTGAGAATCATTATTAAATTTCATTTATAGATACACACTGTTTATGCCCATAGCTATTGGCTCTTTGGGAGACTCCCATGGTGTGCTGAATCTGTTGCAACTAATGGTCTGTCTGCATCTTCTCTGACTGTTAAATAAATGATAAATAAACATTCATAAGCAGGAAACAACAAACTGATGTGACATCATATACTATACCTCTTTGACAAACAAAGACGTTGTAAATAAAGTCTGGAGAAAGAATCCAATAAATCTCCACATTATTTACACTTTCAGAACCTGAGACATCAGATTGTTGCTGGTCTACAACATATCCGACTTTGTCTGAACAAGATTCGCTGTTGCGTCAATTCCAGAACTCAGACGGAGTTATAAATGAGGTAAACAATATCTTTTTATTTGTGTCAGCATAAATATCCTCAGAAATTCATAAGCAACTTCAGTACTTTTATTATTTAGTGAATCTGCTCTAGTGGACTACTTATATGCTTAATAAACAAATTCCAGCTGGTCCAAAATGCAGCAGGTCGAGTTCTTACTAGAACCAGGAAGTATGAGCATATTAGCCCAGTTCTGTCAAACCAAAACTGGCTTCCTATTAATCACCGAATACATTTTAAAATCTTGCTAATTACTTGCAAAGCATTAAATGGTTTAGCTCCACAGTACTTGAGCGATCTCTTAACACATTATAGTCCTTCACGTCTATTGCGATCCCAAAATACTGACCAGCTTATAATAGCTAGAATATCAAAGTCAACTGCTGGTGGTCAATCCTTTTCCTATTTTACTCTGGAACAGCCTTCCTAATACAGTTCAGGAAGCAGACACACTCTTTCAGTTTAAATCTAGACTAAAAACACATCTCTTCAACCTGGCATACACATAACACATTATACATACAGTTTTAAATCATGTAAAATGATTGTTAGGCTGCATAATTTAGGTCAGCCGGAACCGGGAACATTCCCATAACATCTGATGTACTCGATACATCAGAAGAAGAATGGCATCTACTCTGATATTATTCTCTGTTTATTCCGAGGTTACCGTGGTCAGCCGGATCCGGGCCGTATCCAGATCAGATGAAGGACCTGCACCTGGACACGAGCACAGCACTGCCCTGAAGTGTCTGCTGAGACCGTGACTCTACTAGACCCTCCCCTGTGACGATCATGAACCCATCTCTGACCGGACCAAATTGGACTTCATATTGGACTTGAATTGCTATCAATATAATAATCGAACTATCAATCAATCAAATCAATCAATAATCAAAACTTAACACTTAATATTCATCAATTATATTAATTTGCCTGCTCTTTTAAGGCTACCGTTCAGCCAACCAAACTTTGTTTATAATGTTTTCCTGTGACCACTGTAAAGCTGCTTTGAAACAATCTGTATTGTAAAAAGCGCTATATAAGTAAAAGTGACTTGACTAGTGGATAGATGGTCACCAGCTTCATCCGTTCCTTTGAAAAACAACTTATTAAAAAGAACATCAACAGCTTTTCCGTTAATCTACACCCCCTATTCTTAGGGTGCAGTGATGCTTGGCTTTGTGTCAGGGTTCTGCCACATTCTGTCTAGTAATTTCTTGTTGTTGTGGCAGAGCTCTGACACTACCGTAATGTCTAGTGATTTGTGTATGACCGCGGATTTGAGTGTTTGAACCGCGCATGCTTTTATCTGTGTAATGTCTGGTGTGCGGGTTATGATGTCCGGTCCCGATACTTTGGTCTGGTTCATTTTCGGTTTTGTGTCGAGATTCGGGCATCCATAACACATGTGTTCGTGCTTGTCATGAGCGCGCGAGCCGAGTGGTTCCTCGTTCTCGCACGCTCTACAGTCTGTGAGTGGGCGGAGTTTCAGGCTTTGCTTGAGCCGCGTCCTTTCGTGTCTGTTTGCACTGTTGTAGCACATGGTTTGTGTTTTCATCAGCCGCGTGCTTTCATGTTGTGTTTTGGTGTCACGCGCGCCGTTTGTTTGTCACCACCTGCGCGCTGTCTTTGCTTAATGCGAACACGTGGCGATGCGCGTTCGCATTGGCTGCGTGTTCGTGTCTTGTTTCCTTGTCATTAGTTTGATTTGTCCCACCTGTTTTCCCATTAATTACCCTTCCTCCTGTGGCTATTTAAACCTTTCTTGTTTGTTGTGTTGTGCTGCTTCGTCGTCGTTTTTTGGAAATGTCTGGTTCCAATCTTGTTCTCAGTCTAGTCTTGCCTGTCCGAGTCGACTCAAGTCAATTTAGTCTTTTTTGTATTTTTATTTTTGCTTTGTTATAATAAAGTCCCCACTCTCCTCCACCATTGAGTCCTCGTTCATCCCCCTCGCTCTACCCTGACACTTTGATCTGTATGGGCTCTTGTGGCTGTATCTTTCGTTTGAATCCATAAGTGTCAGGAATTCACATTTGACTAGTACTTAAAGATTTTCTTATCAACTTATCTGCATCAGCGGGTGTTAAGATAATCTATGTTTCACACGACTGTGGAACTGTTAATCCAACCGAGATATAGGTCTCTGCCAAGAATCAGAGTTGTACCTGCCCGCATTGATGACAGCAGTGTCAGATCCGGAGCAGATGTCCTCCAGGATGAAGAAACTTTCATCACAGGAGGTATTGAGGTGAGTGTAGTTGGGCTTGCAGACAGTCAGGAAGTAGGGGGCAGGGTAACCCGTCGACAACTGGATGATGTCGGTAATCAAAGCCGTGGCACACAAGCCAAACACATGAACGCCTGAAAAGAAAAATAACTTTAATGCACAGGTATCTGATAGTTACACTTAATTATTTTATACATCAATCTGTATTTTATTTGAAACATTCACATTTATCAATAGTTAGACAACTAGAAATAATGTTGGATCCCACAAGCATAATTAGCATCCAATACTGATATGACCTCTGATATTTTGTCATTTTATTAAAAGGTAGATGTGTGAACACTCAGAATTTCTCCCTTTGTATTCAGCAGCAGAAAACCTATTTTTATATTCTTTCCACAGAATTCTGGCCAGAAAAATTGAACATTCCATGCAGTTCTATAACCGATAACTACTAATCAGGATTGAAAGAATATTGTCTTCTAGAAATGTGACCTACCCACAAACCTGACACCTCGCCGGACGAAAGAGTTAAAGTTGCAGCCGGCCGCATTGATGTCGGCTTCAGCTCCACCTCCGCACTGCGCTCGGGACAGACAGCAGAACAGAATCCCCTCTCCGATCATGATCTGCAGACATGCAACACACCAGGTCAGATGTGGGAGTGGATCAAATGTTCAGAACGGTGATATCTCTCCTCTCAGATTGCACTCAACGGTCTCATACTAACTCTTCAGGGGGTTCTTTTTACCATGACACCAAATCCAGAAGCTCTGAAGTAAAGCTACAGATGCCTTTAAACAGAACCGTAATGTCTAATTGTAAATGCACAGTTTTGATGAGCTATAATGCAATCAGCTCTCACTTGGGTTGAGAGAGCGGCAGTTTTGATCATGGCACACTTATGTATTAATGCCCATCTTAAGCAGGGCTGTCACTGTGCATCAAAGGCACATCCATCCTTAATCTGTTCCAGATCTGTCCCCGTCGTTTCACCTCCCTGTCTCCTGATATTCACGCACCCACTGACTTCTGCACAAACATTCACCTTCTTCGAAATGACTTTTAATTGTTCTTAGAGCATATTCTGAGTTTGGCAAAACTGTCTTTTCATCTTATGCTCCCGGGTTATGGAATGAAATGCAGAATATTATAGAAACACACCCATCTTTCAACCTTTTTAGTCCTACCTGAAGGGAACGTTTTGCACAATTTTCGCACAATTACTGGATAAGATTTTTTACATGAACACTGTCCTTGTTACAGATTACATGTATTATTTACTATAGTAATAATCATGAATTAGGTATAGCTGCATGCAACTAACCGTAAACCTACTCTAACCCTATAGTAAATGCATGTAGTTGAATAAAATTACTCAGTACTTCCTGTAATGTTTATAATATTACAGCAAGCATGTTTAACCGTTTTTTCTTATATTTCTATATTTTTATTATATTTTTTGTACTGCCATTTTTGGCCAGAATCTCCTAGCAGAACAGATTTATATCTCATTGGGATTATTCCTGGTAAAGTAAAAAATCAGTAAATTCATGAAATGGTCACAAGCTAAATGAATAAATTGTAATATATAATAATAATAATTATACATTACCGGTATATTATATATATATATAAATAAAAAAATATAAAAAATAAAAGTGAAAAGTGAAAAAAAATTCACTTGAACATTCTGTAATTAATGACTTGTGTGTGTAAAAATATATATATATATATATATATATATATATATATATATATATATATATATAAACCTGTAAATATAATATATGTATGTATAATATGAACTGAATGCTTTTTTTCTTTAGCTCCAAATAGACCTCACATACTCAACAGCCAGCAATCCTCTATTCTATATTGCGTAGGTCGCCAGGTGAGGAGTTTATATCCCAGCGGGATCCTGGGATTGATATCGGCTGTGTTCTACGCCCCAGCCTAGTGGGGGAGGTGCTAAGGATACGATCTAAACATTGGCATGTCCATGTGCCTCACCGTGGCCTGAATCGGATCCAAGGAAGCACACAGATCCCACCATCCCATCCCATCTGACCAACTCGGCTCTCAGACACCGATATTGTGTCATGACACCTGGAGAAACCACATGATTTCTCAATGCCTGCAGTCACTTCCTGCCTGATACTAAATCAGGCCTATGTCAATAAACATGTTAGAGACCAAGAAAGCACAGATTGGGTCATTTTTAATGACTGTCATTACCTGATTTTAGACACACTTTGCTATGCACTTTTATGTTGCAGAACTTGTTGAGATAAGATGAAAATGTGATCAGGGCTCTCTATGCCTGCAACTCAAACTAAATTATTTAATTACCTAAAATAGCTAGCATGGTGGCCACATGCTGCAGAGAAAAGTACATTAGGTTTCTTTGTAATGCTAGTCATTTTAGTCGTTCAATTAGTGCTTTCAGTTTCTCTTCCCTGTAAAGTAGGGGGAAAAAAAATGTTCGCAACAGTTTTTGTCCTGAAAAAGTCCATTAATGTTGTATGCCTCCTAAAATCATGCTCAGATTTGCCAGAGAATTCAGTATGATTTTTGTTTTTACCATTAAATTCTCCCAAGGCCAGAATATCCATCCACAATAATATTATAGCTGAATGTCAACTACTGTGAGCATTTTTATTTCTCCTAAGGAAGTCTAAAGGTTGATATAAACCTCTGTCTGAGTCTGAGCAATACAGTTTTCACTGGGTATATTTAGATGTTATTTTACAAGAGATTTTTGTTTATCATTTGATTTATTTTGATTCATGTTAATATTATATATTCAATCTAATACACATCTTTTTGCCTGAAGATAAAAATCATCATATGAAATGTAAAAAATCATGACATGCTTGATAAATCTTTATGACCTTAACATAAAAGCACGCCTGCAGTATGTTTAGAAAGTGTGAAGATGATCTCAGTCCATGTTTACTTCTTCAATTTGCCACTAACTAGAGTAACTATCATCTACAAATAGGTTTTGAGGCTCAGAGAGACGAGAAACACAACCAACTCATTAGCGCCAAGTGTCCATTAGCATTTGTGAAACTATTTAGCCATCCTGCAGTAATCTGCCCTAAGAACTCAGCGTGAATCTGAGTGTGAAGTAATCAGATCTTCAGTATGAGTGAACAACCAAACTACCATAAATCCACAGTAAAGCCTGCTGCCAAATTGCACTCATCATCTTTAATACTAGCCGTTAACCTGAAGACTCCTTGCTAGCTACAAGAAAAGAACAGCAAATTCGCTGTTATTAGGGCATCCTCAGAGAGCTGGCAGACATTCTGGCAATGTTGTGATGTACTGAAGGTGTCATAGAGTTGAGAGAAAGATACTATCTGACAGCTCATTGCTCATGGAGTGCTGTGAGGAAAATCTCATTGTGTATTTGAGCTATTCGTGCACACGCTTTCTATTCTGTATGGTGTCAGATAAGGGTCTGAAGGGGAGGCCAGTTGGTGTGTGTCAGCGGTGATGATAGACCACGGGCAAACTGTATACATTTACTCAAGTAGGACATGCTCCTGCATCTACATCCTAGTCAGTGTTGCCAGATTGGACTGACGATTTCCAGCCCAACTACAGCAAATAACCCGCCCATTTACAAAAATACCCGCCCAAGACCAAAATTGTTGACGGGTTGGGTGGGGAAGACCTACACGAGATTGTTGACGGCGGCTTGTTTTAGTGGAATTTATATGCATTTATATATGAAATATGGGCGGGTTTGTCATCAAAAACATGCCCAATGTTTATCGACCAGCCCAATGCATTTTTTTCGGACGTGACCAAAAGGAGCCCAATTGGGCGGGAACCTGCCCAATCTGGCAACACTGATCCTAGTTGGTGAGTTTTTAGTTTAGTTTGGAAAAGATATGCAAAGTTTTTGATGCATTTAGCAGCAAGTCAAATACATATTTATGAGCATAGCTTTAGCTTTGTTGTCTGTCTGTGACATAATTGGAAATCCTGATCACAAAGTCTGGATGCATTTTCCGCAAAATGCAATTTGTTTCTGTGATGCAAATCGGAATTTTCAGCATCATTACGCCAATCTTCAGTGTCAAATGATCCTTCAGAAATCAGTTGTCATGGTTAGGCTGTGCAGTGTAATCCAAGATGCGTGATGCAGAATGACGAATAATATATTCTTTAACACAAACACCCAGAGTTACATAACATTAACATGAGACAGTGAACTGAGGAGAAACTGAGGGCCAGATGTAATAACAGCTTGCGCCAGCTTAAACCCTCTTTTGGCGTTTAAAAATACTGTCAGGATTTAAAGAAGCAAAGTGAAAAATTAGAACTGAAAAGGCATGTACACAGTTATATTTGCAGCCTCATATTCATTTGTAGGAGTTTTCCTTTCAGACGCAAAACGTATTGTTGATTTACTAAGGTTTGCTCTAGTCAATTTACTGGTATTGGCACCGTTATTTAACACCTACAAAATGCATGTCTTAATCCATTTTGCGCCTGTGTTGTTTGTAGATACACACAGCGGCTTTGCTTGTTTGCGACCCTACGCTGATTTGTGCAGTTCTTGGTAGACCTTTCTTGGTAATTATAGAAATGATCCGGCTGCATATGTGTTCTTTAATTTGCTCATTGTCAGTAGATTTTCCACAAGATTTTCTATTTTTTAATAGAACTGCGCTCAAAAGCTAAATTGCCATGTTTAGTAAATCCGGCCCTTAGAGTGTTTCTGTTAAGCAACGGTGTGTGCGATGCGGAGATACACGAGGAGAGCAGGTCACCAAGAATCTTCACTTTATTGAAAATGAAAACAAAACACTTTGAACAAGAACATAAACGGCACATAATAGTGCAAAACTCGGAGAAACATGGAGTCGGCATCCACACACTATGAGTAACGTCAACAAGAGACAAAGACAAGGGAACACAGGAGGGTTTATATTGACAAACACGGGATTAGGAACAGCTGACGAGACTTAGGCAGTGATTAGACATAGACGGGAGCGTGCAGGACCTGGAAGATACATAAAGGGACCTGGAAGGGAACAACGCAAGACACGACCATGACAGCGTCTCAATCAGTTCCTTATTTCAGTAGTCAGGGCACTGATCAGTGAGTCGATATTAAAGGCTGTCTCAATCACAAAAAAAACAAGGAAGCATCGTTGCACACAGAACGAAAGTTTTGAAGCGTGAAGCATAAATCACATGAGCCAACTCACTACACATAATGATATGCGATAGATGTTTAAAAAAAATACAAACCATTATTTAATTATATTTCAGGATAAACACATCGCTAGACAGGTAATGAACATAATCTAGCTAACATTTATAATTTAAATATGGCTAAAATGTTGTATGTATACATAATAAGCAAAGTGTTTATTATAATGTACTTTAAATAACATAAAAAAAATGTCAGAAAGATAAATTTGTTAATAAACAGCAGTAGTGTACAGTGAGGACACTGTCATGTCGCCAGAAAAAGTGTCCCAATGTGTAGTGAGCCAAGGTCCTTGCTATCCTTACCAATGCCCAAATTTGTCTACACAGTGTACTGATTCGTGACCAAGGAAGCTACAGCTATAGGGAGCTGATTGAGACACATGCTTAACTACACAGGGGAAGGTACTCAAAAAAACAGGGAACAGAACTAATCAGGGAATATGGCAACTAATGAATGAACTAGAACTAATGGCTGCTACAGACTGTGCAATTTCAGCAATTCTAAGCCTCTTTCACACAGACATACTGATAATGTGTCCTGGGATCGTTTGATTTCGGTCCATTCACACTGCCAGTGATTTTCTGGAATGTGTGTGTGCGTGCGTTCACACGTGACATCAAGATGCGACGTAATCCTCCATGTAATTATGATCTGAGATTTCTCTCTCTCAAGAAACCACACTACCACAAATTTTCACCATCACTGCGACACACTCCTTACAACACCCTTGCCTTTTGTTCACCCAGGGCATTTTCTGGGATTGATCAATCACCTTGATTGGTCATCTGTCGTCTGGGACAGCCCAAAATCGTACAATATGTTCCGGGCTTAAGGCAAAACAGGCAAATGACTTAAAATGAACAAGACTGAATGTGACACTAATAGAAGTGCCTGAATACACACAAATCATGACACATTTTTGCCTTTATGCAGGTTACATTAGCAATAGTCCAACAGCTTGTGTGCTATCTCTCTGACATCATCCAATATACAGTATCCAGAAGCATGAGTACATTGTGTAGTTCATGTAGTATGTGTGTGCAGCGGGAAAGGGTTAGACTGACCGTAATAGCAGGAGCTGCGAAAGCGAGGCTGAGGAGCATGAGGAAGGGAATGACCTCATGCGTGGGTTCGATATAAGGCAGACTCAGACTGCGGTCGTGGCAGCTGAAACCCCAGCGGACCGGCTTGAAAATGTCCGTCCACTCCAGGAAATACACACTGACCACAGATGAAACCAGAAGAGGAAGCTGTTAGAGAGGAGAAAACATCAGATAACTCTTCAACAAACATTTACATTGTCCACATCATTTGTCCCTATGGAATTGTGCATACAGTCTGCCAGTCAATTATTGCTAAATAAACCCAGAAAAAGGGCATTATTTACTAAAATAATATCCTAGGTATATGAAAGCCATAATGAGTTCAGGTCAGTAATTAAACAGACTGATTCACAGAGTTGCAGTAAAACTATATGGAGTCACATTAACAATAAAAGAGAAAGCTTTTTAAATTATGAACTTATATACAGTTACACATGGTGAAAATGTGATTTGATTACTGGGGGTGAAGTGGTGTGTCTTAACATAATAAAACAAGAAACCAAACATGTTTTTTTGGACATGCGGTAACTGTAGTATTACCTTAAGAGCAGCTGATTCAATGCTACTTATATTTTTGTTGAACTATTTTTATATGATTAATTGTGATTTTTAGTTGTTTCTGCATTTTGATCAAATAATCTAATTATTATAATCGTTTAGAAATTATGTTAAATAAGAAACAGATATGAACACAAAAACTATGTCTAATTGTTACGGTACACATTTTACAATGGAGAGAAAATGGAAAAAGTGAAAAGTGACTGGAAAGTGTGAATGTCGGTAAACATATTTATTGTATATCAAACAACTCTGTCCGTCTACTACAATCATCACTTATACTTATTATAATATTTTTGTAAGCCAGGATTATATATGTATCATTAATAAATAATTTCAATTAAATAAATTCAATAAATAAATTCAATTTCATAGATTTTTACTAACTGAATATTGCTTGATCCACAGATAGCCATATTTTAAACATGCTCATACTTTTTGAATAAATGTAATTGTTTTCACAATGAACAGATTTATGAAATATGATTATTTATCTAAAATGTAATGTCTGACTGACAAATGTGCATTCAATTACGTTTATTGGTTTATCTTAAATCAATGATATGCCATTCAAATACATAATACGCTTTTCAAAGTCTTGATTTTGTTGTCTTTGGGCTCTACTAGAATTGATTTTCATGCTTGAATGTTAAAAATATATATTTTTCATCCCATTTGTAGTGAACTTTGTTCTTTGTAGCTTCAGACGTTTTTCCTGCTCAAACAGCAACTTCACACACTATAGAAAACTGAAAATGTAAAAAAGATAATAGGACCCCTTTAAATATAGGCCAACTATTTTTTATTTATTTTTTTGAGTGTGGGAGAAAGTTCAGTAGAATCAAATATTAAACATGATTTTACAACAATCATCTGGTATTTAAAACTTAAAATCTACAGTCATTTAAATTTAGTCTTTTGATGAGTGCCTTCATGTGTGATGATTCTCTTTGACATTCATGCTTATGGTCAGCAGGTCTGTAAATCTCCTATGGTTTGTCCCAAGTGTCAGTGCTTTGGAAGAAAATATGGGTCAGTGGTATCAGTCGGCCACAGCGCAACTCTGCAAAATCAGCACAGAACGGCAGCTGCTTTCTGTAACCATCTGCATATCAAATGCCTGCAAACTGACCTTGATCTCTCTACTGTAAAGCTCTTAATTACTGGCTTACCATGGTAAATATGACAAATTAAATCTGCCATTAAATCTGCTGGAGGATTTTGCAAACATATTTGTTCATACATACATTTGTATATGATGTTTTATCAACAAAGTTCGGGAGGAGCACGTTCAAATGATTAACACAATCAACACGTCATCAGCAATTACTCCTCATCCTATCAGCGGGAGAGGAAGTACGTATATATAGACATGTTCGACTCACCCACAGCTCTTCGACATTTTTCGGCATCTCGACAGTTTACGGCATTGTGGCTCCGCCTTCTGGTCGCCATACACCCGAAATCGAGCTCCACTCGTTAGATGGATTCTCCACGAAAATCTCCGGACCCAGTAGCGATCCCCATCCGCTCAACACTATGCTAACTATATTATATCACCCTCAGCAATACATCACGGGTGCCAGACCAAACAAACGGGTCCTAAGCAACAACAAGCAACGCACAGTAAGACTTGAGGCCTGCTCTCGCCACCAAGCAAACATCCGTATCCAGCAGCTCTACATCGGCTTTAATCGCTCCTGCCATTGAGAAAGGACGATAAAGCTGGTCGAGCTACAAGCTCGACTCCCAGGCAATGCCGCTTTCTTCCTGCTAGCCAGGCCGCCGCCGCTGCCGCGAGCCTCAGCAGACCGCGCTGCAGCTTCAGCTCACACTCTCTCTGTCCGTCAGCTCACACAAACAAGAGCAGCTGTAATCCTTCCCGGCGCTTTATTTCTGCATCGCTAAATCACGAGCAGTTGTGCCTCTCAATACTACTGTTCCGGGGAACCCACGCCTGAGATGTGATTGTTCTAAAGTAGCGCGCTGCTTCCTCGCAACTCAAGCAGTAGCGCGCACCGAAGCCAGACCGCGCACAGTACAGTCCGATCGCACGCGCCGCTTCATATCGCGCTCATTACAGTCGATTGCGCGCTCAGCCGCCCACACAAGAATCAAGTACTTATCGCCAACGCTGCCTTGTTGTTTCAACTTAATCGGCTATTAAGTGGACTCGCCGGAAAGAAACCATACGCACTTCCTATTTTCAAAGTAATTCTTTGCCTTCACTGTTTCAATCCTTTAAGTCCATGATAAGCTTTATAAGTCAATAGAAGTCCGTAACCAAAATAATTCAAGAGATTGAAACACTGAACAGCAACAAGCTTCGAGCGCTTTCTCTGGCTCAGCGCCAGCCAATGTGTTCAAATCTAGCAGGCGATCATGTGATTCCCCGCCTTGCGCCACATTGTCCAAGAGCAGGGGCAGCCAACCCGCACGCGGCTCTTTGACTGCTTTCGCGGCTCTCATCCGGCCCGCTGAGACCTTTTTGTCTACATAAACATAAATTTACATGTATCCTGCCAAGATCAGCCGCCGCTCACGTGGACATGATGTTTTCCGAATTCAAATAGAGGCGCGCAGAAGCGCGTTCCCTTTCGAGTAGGAACGAGTTGTTTAATGAAATGCATTCGGGAACTCCTCCCCTTCACGTCATTTCTGAAACTTCACGGATAACAGCAGTGGACAACTGGCCAATCGTAGCGCGATGCAGATCTGGCTGCCAGACGGTATAAATATCTTAAATAGCATTGCCTTCATACTTCTCTAAACGAAATATGATAAAATTACAGAGGTTACGATAGTAACCGGAGACGTTTCCAACCGATCACTACATTACCAAGCCGCTGCTTACTTTTATACTTCCTGTCACCGTCAATGAGATGATATACCGTTTTTCCCGCATATATAATCCACAGACGCATTGTCTCTGCATGCTTGCATAGCTCGTGGGTCGCCATATGTTAAAAGTATTAAAGAATTTATTTATAAACATATTAAATGTGTGATATATGTGCGAGACCTTGCTAATGTCAAAAACCCCATCAACAAATGCGAATTTAACAGTCTTTCATGCGGCTCCGCAGCCACGAGCTTATTTCGAGGCTCATTATGCTGAGCAGGTTGGCCACCCCTGCCCAAGATTGAGATGTACCAGTTTCACGATAAACTCTTCCTCCCAAGTCCCTTCATTGTATCCCACTGTCGAAAGGAGCTCTTGCACTCAACAAACACTGCAACCGAGCCTCCAACAACACCACGCGGTCGCCAGCTCTTCCGCTCCGTTGTCGCACCCTATGACGCCGAGGCTTGCCTTCACCTCCACCATCAAGACATCCACCTTCTTGCCCAACTTCCTACGACACCTCAGCACTCGTATCAATAGTAAAGGAGGACGATCAAAGCAAATTAACTAGAATAGGTCTCGCTTCAGTCAGCCGTACCATCTCCAAATCAACTCTACCTTCAAATGCCTCAGACGTACGTTCCTTAAATCTTCATATCTCTCCCTTGCAAACCAGATTTCCAAGCGTTAAGACGCAGCAGCACACTGCAGTTTTCCAGCACTGCACCTCACATGCCAGCATCTAGCGACAAACGCCGCCCTTTAAGCGCGAGCTTGCCTCCGCCAGCGGTGCAGGGTTAGCAACGGCAGCACGTACCTAACTTCTCCCCTATGTTAGGCCTGCAGCCCGGCCTTCCGATCCTAGCGTGAGGCTGCCTCCGCAAGTGGCTTCGTCCCTGGCCTTTCCCACCAAATTCTCTCCACCATGCTAATTCTCCTTCATCCCGTTCTCTGCCATGCCATTCCACAAACACTGCTGCTTAGAACCACCTCTGTCGCCAACAACAGTCGAACGCAAATCCCAACTAAACTTAAGGCTGCTGCCATCAGAGGTGGACCTATTCCCAACCAGTACATCAATATTCAGAGTTGATATTTATCGACGCTAAATGTTCATTCTTCAAGCTTTCGCTTCAAACCACTCCCTCGGAGGATTACATGTGGAGTGGAAAAGTTCATGACTTTCCACTCCACACGTGGTCTGCTCCACATGGTCTCTACCGTAGTGATGCACCTCCTCACTCCCGCATGAGCTCAGTTCAAATAGAAATGATTCCACCGCTGCCCCCATTGCCGCAGCAATGATGTTCCCCCACACTCCCGCAGGAGTCAGCCAAGGGGGAATTTTCCCACTGCCGCAGCAGTGAAGCCATGTTCACACTGGCTTGGTTACCTCAGATGCTCATAACCCACCATCACATCCACTCAGCCTACTTTCATTCAGAAACTCGCAGGCTAAACTCCCATCCGTCCCTCTCTCTATAGACGATTCCACCCCATTACAAGTTCCGGTTCCAAACTTCCTAAAGCTACGCTACCCCAAACCGGATTCCAAACAGACCATTCATCCAGCCATTCATTTCGCACAGGTGCAGCAACCACGGCGGTGCAAGGCCTTTTCCCAACAGTAATACAAGCATTGCGCCGCCGGTCTCCAGAAGCTTTCAAGAGCCACATCAGACCAAACAGATCGCACATTCAAACAAGGTCTTCCGTTAAGCAGCAGCTCCTCCCCACTTACAACTTCATGGCCATTGCTTCCATTGCCGCAGCACTGACACTCCCGCAGGAGCAAGCTATCTCTAACTTCAACTGCCGCAGCAGTGATGCTCCCGCAGGAGCAAGCTATCTCTAACTATCACTGCCGCAGCAGTGACGCTCCCGCAGGAGCAAGCTATCTCTAACTTCCACTGCCGCAGCAGTGACGCTCCCGCAGGAGCAAGCTATCTCTAACTTCCACTGCCGCAGCAGTGACGCTCCCCCAGGAGCCAGCTTCTAATTGCATCTGATATAAATTCAACTGTCAATTTATAATTGAAAGGTTTTACTCATGCTTTTACAAACCATACTGATTTTGTTATTTCTTGAGTGTATTTAGACGTCTGTAACCAAAGTAATTTCAAGACTCCCTTTAAGTCTATGATAATCTTTATAAGTCCATGATATTTGGATGAACCCCTGCTCAGGGTTTATTCAAAGCCAATAAGTTTGTGAACTTTCATAAACTTTGACATTCCGATCTCCAACAGGTAAGTTTGTTTTGAAATTAAATATGCAACATGCATCTGATATAAATTCAACTGTCAATTTATAATTGAAAGGTTTTACTTATGCTTTTACAAACCATACTGATTTTGTGATTTCTTGAGTGTATTTAGACGTCTGTAACCAGAGTGATTTCAAGACCCCTGAAATTGAAACTGAAAACTGAAACTGAAACACTGCACCAGAACTCCCTCTGCCGCAGCAGTATCGCTCCCGCAAGAGCAAGCTCTCTCTAACTTCCACTGCCGCAGCAGTGACGCTCCCGCAGGAGCTAGCTCTCTCCAACTTCCACCGCCGCAGCAGTGACGCTCCCCCAGGAGCCAGCTTCTAATTGCATCTGATAGAAATTCAACTGTCAATTTATAATTGAAAGGTTTTACTTATGCTTTTACAAACCATACTGATTTTGTTATTTCTTGAGTGTATTTAGACGTCTGTAACCAAAGTAATTTCAAGACTCCCTTTAAGTCTATGATATGCTTTATAAGTCTATGATATTTGGATGAACCCCTGCTCAGGGCTTATTCAAAGCCAATAAGGTTGTGATCTTTCATAAACTTTGATATTCCGATCTCCAACAGGTAAGTTTGTTTCGACAGGTAAGTTCGTTTTAAAATTAAATATGCAACATGCATCTGTCATAAATTCAACTGTCAATTTATAATTGAAAGGTTTTACTCATGCTTTTTACAAACCATATCGATTTTGTTATTTCTTGAGTGTATTAGACGTCTGTAACCAAAAGACTACAACACTGAACAGAACCCCCAATGCCGCAGCAGTGACGCTCCCGCAGGAGCAAGCTCTCTCTATCTTCCAGCTCTCTCTAACTTTCACTGCCGCAGCAGTGACGCTCCCGCAGGAGCAAGCTCTCTCTATCTTCCAGCTCTCTTTAACTTCCACTGCCGCAGCAGTGACGCTCCCGCAGGAGCAAGCTCTCTCTATCTTCCAGCTCTCTCTAACTTCCACTGCCGCAGCAGTGACGCTCCCGCAGGAGCAAGCTCTCTCTATCTTCCAGCTCTCTCTAACTGCCACTGCCGCAGCAGTGACGCTCCCGCAGGAGCAAGCTCTCTCTATCTTCCAGCTCTCTCTAACTTCCACTGCCGCAGCAGTGACGCTCCCGCAGGAGCAAGCTCTCTCTATCTTCCAGCTCTCTCTAACTTCCACTGCCGCAGCAGTGACGCTCCCGCAGGAGCAAGCTATCTCTATCTTCCAGCTCTCTCTAACTTCCACTGCCGCAGCAGTGACGCTCCCGCAGGAGCAAGCTATCTCTATCTTCCAGCTCTCTCTAACTGCCACTGCCGCAGCAGTGAAGCTCCCGCAGGAGCAAGCTATCTCTATCTTCCAGCTCTCTCTAACTTCCACTGCCGCAGCAGTGACGCTCCCGCAGGAGCAAGCTATCTCTATCTTCCAGCTCTCTCTAACTGCCACTGCCGCAGCAGTGAAGCTCCCGCAGGAGCAAGCTATCTCTATCTTCCAGCTCTCTCTAACTTCCACTGCCGCAGCAGTGACGCTCCCGCAGGAGCAAGCTCTCTCTATCTTCCAGCTCTCTCTAACTTCCACTGCCGCAGCAGTGACGCTCCCGCAGGAGCAAGCTATCTCTATCTTCCAGCTCTCTCTAACTTCCACTGCCGCAGCAGTGACGCTCCCGCAGGAGCAAGCTATCTCTATCTTCCAGCTCTCTCTAACTGCCACTGCCGCAGCAGTGAAGCTCCCGCAGGAGCAAGCTCTCTCTATCTTCCAGCTCTCTCTAACTTCCACTGCCGCAGCAGTGACGCTCCCGCAGGAGCAAGCTCTCCTCTATCTTCCAGCTCTCTCTAACTGCCACTGCCGCAGCAGTGAAGCTCCCGCAGGAGCAAGCTCTCTCTATCTTCCAGCTCTCTCTAACTGCCACTGCCGCAGCAGTGACGCTCCCGCAGGAGCAAGCTTCTAAATTCCACTGCCGCAGCAGTGACGCTCCCGCAGGAGCAAGCTTCTAAATTCATTCATCTGCCCTCCCGAACTCACATTTTTCCCCCCCTCAGCCATAACTTCGCAATTCTTTGGGGGGTCACCAAAATCTTTAGCGGCTGTCCGACTAGATTGCAATTTTGCTCCAGGTTCGGGCTGAATACCGAGCTCGGAGCCCTCTCCTCGGACAGCACGCCAAATATGCTTACCATTTATTGCTCCTGAATCATTCGTAAGTGTGAACTCGTGAAATGATGTTTTATCAACAAAGTTCGGGAGGAGCACGTTCAAATGATTAACACAATCAACACGTCATCAACAATTACTCCTCATCCTATCAGCGGGAGAGGAAGTACGTATATATAGACATGTTCGACTCACCCACAGCTCTTCGACATTTTTCGGCATCCCTCCACCACCCCAACTCCTCACACTTAATTGTTCCTATCAAAAGTCAGGATACGGGGGGAGTGCTCCAGGTTCGGGCTGAATACCGAGCTCGGAGCCCTCTCCTCGGACAGCACGCCAAATATGCTTACCATTTATTGCTCCTGAATCATTCGTAAGTGTGAACTCGTGAAATATATATTTGTGTGTGTGTGTGTGTGTGTGTGTGTGTGTGTGTGTGTGTGTGTGTGTGTGTGTGTGTGTGTGTGTGTGTGTGTGTGTGTGTGTGTGTGTGTGTGTGTGTGTGTGTGTGTGTGTGTGTGTGTGTGTGTGTGTGTGTGTGTGTGTGTGTGTGTGTGTGTGTGTGTGTGTGTGTGTGTGTGTGTGTGTGTGTGTGTGTGTGTGTGTGTGTGTGTGTGTGTGTGTGTGTGTGTGTGTGTGTGTGTGTGTGTGTGTGTGTGTGTGTGTGTGTGTAACGTATATATATATATATATATATATATATATATATATATATATATATATATATATATATATATATATATATATATATATATAATAGATAATTCAATAAAAAAATGGATCAAATAAAATCCTTCACATTTTATTTTCTGATTGAATATCTATTTTCAATCAGAAATACATCATGTTACGGAAGTGTGAATGGATTTCATGTTGATTTTAAAATGATCCCAAATGAAAAGAAGAGGTGACACTGAGGTCTTAATAATTGATTGCTATAATTGAGGAGGATAGTGTTTCTTAGAAGCTATTTTCAGATCTATGTGGGACAGGCACCATCACAGCAGGTACAGATGGTGTTCGCTCGTTGAAGAACCAGTTACGATAAGAGCATCGCTGAGGAGATGTGCTCGGGTCAGCGAGCTTTCTGTGACCTGAGGAATCTTCAATGAGATCACTGAGAAGCACAAATCCAGCTGTTTCTGCTAAGCACACAGATCATATCTCTTTCAAACCTTCAAATGTTATAATCCTGATCTTCTAGACCCTCTGTGTTTCGGTATTTGACAAAGAATCTAGCAAACTTCACTGAAAAACAGCAAACGGAGGAATGAATAAATGAATGAAAATGTCCAATTCAGCACAACCCTGCATAATGTATTAATGCATGCTTAGATCTTCCTCTTAAGCACTAGATCACGTGTGTCGGTGAATGCATGTACGGTATGAAAGCTGCACTGCCTCAATTCTTTATGTCACACTGACCTACATATATTCCACTAGCCCCATCATGATGCATGGAGAGCAAAGCAGCACCTCCTGGGGCGAACATCTAAGAAGGAGAGCTGACAGAAGCTCAGCATCCCAGTACTGACGTCACGCCATGCCAGTCAAACTGATGATATTTTACAAGGAAAATCCAAAATGCTGTCCACCAAAGAGAACAATGCTCAATAAAAAGCCTGGGTGCAATGTGAAAGCAAAGAGCTTCTTATAAAAAAATCAAGAATCAGTGACTTTCATTTGTCTCAACAAACAGCATTATTTTCATCTAATGCAAATATTGCACACTGTTTTCACACTGTGCTTATTAAACGCATAAATATTAAGTTTGATGTTTCATCTGCGACTTTTAAAAAGCCAGAAACAGTCAAAAATTCAGATCAATTATACACAGCAATGAAGAAAAATAAACTTTAAAATTAAATTACTCATAATTAATTCAATTTATTATTATCTGATTTGTTACTTTATGTCAAAACCAGCCACCAAACATATAGCTACATGAATCAATCCAGCTATGACTGTAACTTATAGGCTAAATATGTATCCTTATTAGCTAAATATTTATCCTGAGCATTGCAATTGTCATCTTGTTCCGCTATCCAAGTTGTCACCTGTCAAATCAAACGTGCAAATGTAAACAGATGGTCACTTACCTCCACGAAATAAAAGCATGGCAGCAGTGTCACGCTCTCTTTGATCATCTTCTCTTTCAGTCTTTCTCTCGCAGACATCGTACTTCACTCTTTTAAAACGCTAATAACCTGTTGTGTCCTAAGCGTCCGCCTTCATCCAGCAAAACAAGCCGTCTAGATCAGCTGCTTCTTGCTCCATAGAGATGCATGATGTGGAAGGATACAAAAAACAACACACACACACACACTCAACACATTTCACCATTCACACGCGCTATTTGTATTGGAATGGAATATGATTGCAACTGAGAATACAGAGGGAGAGAGAGGGCAATATTGCCGGTAATATGACATCAGATTTTTCTGATGAGGGGTTTGCGTCCTGATGCGCATGCGCACAAGACTGTAGTAGGCTACATTCCTCCAGTCACTCGCATTATTATTAATAATGTCACGAATAGACGGTAACAGTTGAACGTGGTCTTGAAGAATACGGGATGAATTAACGGAGTGTTTTTATTATTCAGTGCCACTAGAAGGTAGCACATAAATGCATACTAACAACATCCATTGAGAGAGAAAAAGATTTCATATGAAAAACATTTCATGGTTTTGCATTGCATTCTGCGTTTAGAACAGCACAGCAGAATGAAGTGCCATAGAAACAGTTCAATGGGATGCAGTACATTAGAATGTAATGCAAAACAGTAAGCTAGTGTTGTAGTCAAGACCAACTAATTTAAGACCAAGTCGAGACCACACAAGACCAAGACTTTGTGGGTCTGAGATCATGACAAGACCAAGCCTTTATGGGATTGAGACCAAGACTAGACCAAGCCTTTTTGGGGTTGACACCAAGACTGGATCAAGCTTTTGTGGGGTTGAGACCAAGCCTTTGTGGGATTGAGACCAATATTTTGTGGGGTTGAGACCAAGACAAGACCAAGACTTGGTGGGGTTGAGACCTACAACGTTTTTGTGGGGTTGAGACCAAGACAAGACCAAGAATTTGTGAAGTTGAGACCAAGACTAGACAAAGCTTTTTTGGGGTTGAGACCAAGACAAGACCAATATTTTGTGGGGCTGAGACCAGGACCAAGCCTTTATGGGATTGAGACCAAGATTAGACCAAGTCTTTGTGAGATTGAGACCAAAACCGAGTCAGGTAGAGACCGAGTCAAGACCAAGACAACACCAGCACTCCTCAAAATCCTCTAAAAGATCCATATCTACTGTCTGAGAAATTTCTTATATTTAATCAATGCATGCAATTAGAATCAAAAGACACTAAATAGAGAAGTTAACAATGAAATCACTAACAATAAAATACACAGTGGTGGCACGTAAGTTGCATCTAAATTTGGTACAATTACACCTGCATAGATTAATGTTTAAAACATTAAGTCACTATACTTCTTGTTTATTGAACATTTGTATGAAATCATGATCGTGCTAATATTCATGAAGATATGACTCTTGCTCTAGTGATATTGTTTAGTTATATTCTATGTTATAATATAAAAAGCAAGAGCTCCAAACATATCTTACAAACAAATCTTGAATTTTGTGGCCATTTGTATGAATTTTAGACATTTTACTTTTTTGAGACAATCCTGCATTGATTTTGAACACGGCACAACAGTGACAAAAGAAATCACATTATAAATAAGTTACTGAATGCATTTAAGCAATACGTTCTACATCAAATCACATTAATGATGCTAACAAATAAATCAGACAATGCACCAACAACAAGACTTAGTACAAATGCGGTCATGACTGAGACAAGACCAAGATGATAAAAAAATGGTCTCAAGTACTACAACACTACAGTTAGCCTATACAAAACTTTATTCATCCCTAAAAAGGATATCTTACAGTTTTTCTCAAATGCTAAAACACATTTCACAAACGTTTCCTCCATGTTCCCCAAAGTCTAAACACAACACCCTTTTCTAAAGCTACATAAACACAACCACACCTTCTCACTTCAAAACTCAAACTTTCACACCAAAAGAACAGCTCGAAGCTTTCAAAAATGTAAACACTATACACATCATTACACACTACAGCAAAACAATTGAAAACACAATGCTCAATTTGTGAGAAGGTTCTTTGTTTCATAACTGCCAATGCATATTTTTGAGAAACTTTACAGTAATGAATCTTCTTATATCTCTGCAGAGGATTAGGCATTTATATGTTGAGTTTCATATGAAGAGTATAAATCTATAGTAAATTCTGCATGTACACTACTGTAACACAACTCGATGCAAAAACAAAATTTATTGCACACAACAGTACTTTTGAAAACATGATCAGGATGTGAAGTTTTTTTATTTACTTTATTCACACACCACACACACACCGCAATTTGTTGGGGGGAGGGGGGGGGGAGCGAAACTCTGAACTTCTGACGGGGAAGCGAAACACACCTCCTCACCGCCAAAGCTACAGCACCACAGCCGCTTGCAGCCGCTCACGGACCGGTTGGGGACCACTCCTCTATAGAGTTCAGGAAAAGGGAGTAGAGTGGCAGACAGACGTTTAAAAAGTGTTTACTGTTGGAGGTGAACCACTCTCTGATTTGGTTTGTTCTGTGGAAGCGTACATTATCCCAAATTATCACATAAATGAGATGTGCGGGCCCAGGATGGTGTTGTTGGCGGTCCAGGAGGATGTTTTTTAGCTCCTCTAGGAAGGTGAGGAGACATTGGGTGTTGTGAGACCCAAGGACAGCATACTGGTAGACAAGCCCCTCCAAACCCATGGCCGCACAAAGAGTAATATTACCCCCCCCCCCCCCCCGTTTGCCAGGAACCTCATTGATGGCTCTTTGGCCAATGATGTTACGGCCTCTTTGCCTTAGTTTCTGCAGGTTGAAGCCAGCCTCATGCAGGAAAAGGTACTCATGAGGTCTGGCCATCGCGTCCAACTGTAATATCCTCTGTGAAAATGTGAAAGTGCACAGGTGTTCAGAACAACAGTCAATCAGGTTGCACAGTATTGTCCAGAAGTAATGTAGGCCACTGAGCAACACAGTATGTCCTCTAACTGTACTGTGAACATGGATGTATATTTGCACATACTCGTAACGTAAGTCTTTGTGTCGCGCAGAGTTGTGCTCAAAAGGGAACCCTATAGACCGGTTTCATCCGCATCTTTTGGCGCCGGAGAACTCGGTCTATTGTGGCCAAGCTGACATCAATGCTCTCAAAGTTGAATATTATCGGCAATGACTTTGTCTCTGATCTCCCGGAGTCTGATGAGGTTGTTCTCACGAACCTTCTCACACCAAGAGACTACTTTCAAAGGCTTGTAAAATTGTATTGTGACAAATAAAGCAATAGAGTACAATACCTGTTGTGTTGTCTGAATGCCCTGATAATGGTGGCCACGGTGAACCTACTCCGGTTTGGATGGACTCTTAGTCCTGCTTCAGCCATTGTCATGGCATGGACAATGACATGGTCAATGATTGCTGATCGCATCTCGTCTGTACTGTATTGATGGTGCAAGGTTGTCTTGCTCTCCCTCCTGGACCTTCTCTCCCTTGTTGGCCTCCTCCTCTTCTTCCATGGCCAGCTCTTCTCTCTCCTCTGACTCGAATTCCTCTTCCCCTGACTCTGCCTTCATCCATTGTATTTGTTTGGAATCTTCAGCAAACTGTGCACTCTGAACTTGCTTTGATACATGTGGTCACAGCATTAGCAACAAGTGTCTTCAATTTTGAGTTGTTGTGTGTAATGAATGACGCCAGGTGTGTTCATTGTGTTCAAATATTGCTGACTGTGGCAAGCATTTTGCATCACATGAGTTTCATTTGAGAATATGAGAAGAGATGTTTTGCAGCTTGTGTTTTAGCAAGGAAAAATGTGTTAAGATTTATGAGAAAGGAGTATTGTGTTTTGTGAATTGTGTCTTCATGTGAAATGTGTTCATGATATTGGAAAATGATGGCTAGATTTAGTAAATGTGTTTAGACAACTGGTCATTTGGTTTAGAGGATTGGATTTTGTGTTTTAGCATTAGAGAAAAACTGTAAGATAGAGGAAGACAAGTAACATTGCAGCAAAAGGCTTGCTAACTAGACGATTTAAGTGACTTATAGGTTAATAATATCAAATGGTATATGCTTTGTTTAGCCTATAAACTCTCAAAAGTCTAAAAAAAACTCAAATGTTGACAGCAATGAGAGTCAATGGAGAGCAAATGAAGGCTTTCAGATGATTACGAAATTAACTCGGACATTCTCTCAGCCGTTTTTCTTTTCTTACACAAAAAAATTGGTTAAAATATGGATAAATCTAACTTTTGGGTTAAACAATTTATGAAAAAATGTAACCCAAAAGCTGTGTTTGTCCATATTTTACACAATTTTGGGTTAGAACAACCCAGCATTTTTTTAGGGAGTGCATTAGTTTGTTTTATCTCCTAAAGAACTTGGTAGAATCATCTAGACAAAGTCAAAGTCTATACTTTGAAACCTGACTAAGAGCTCCATTAAGTCAAGAGCATTTTATGAGAAATACTGTTTCCTTATCACCATATAGGCTTAATAAATAGACAATTTTAAATGTTACATTTATTGAATACATCTACTATAACTGTCAAATGGAATTTGTCATATTATTCTGATCTATTACATTGATTTCACCAGTCAAATCAATACAGAGCTTAAGCTTTCTCTGCTGCCATTTGTACGGTTGACGCATGCGCAAAGTCGACGAAGTGAATGGCCACTCGCTTTCTGTCAGGACGAACCTTTTTCAGATTACCAATGCTCGCGTGTTTGACGTGAAATATAAATGTACAGCCTTTAAGATTACAATTTGTGCGGGGAAACATCTCACACCGCATGAAACAATAACGCGATATTAACTGCTCTCACGCTTGAGACAACTTGAGTTTTATTCCAACTATTCTGTGGTCTTTTCAGATGTGTTTATTTCATCTACTGCTTTATTCTGACGTCACTAATGGAGTAATGCGTGCACAGCGTACAGAAAAGATGAACCCATAATGGAATTTAACCGGTCGTTGTGGCAAAATAACCCCTCAAAGGGATAACAAGACGATGATTTTGCCCTAAAAACGAACACTTGGTCTCCTCTATTCCACTTCTAATGACACTAATCTTAAAACCTCGTTATGTCAGGTGCAGAAACAGAATCCTACAGGTGTGCATGTCCTGAGAGGAGAAGCGCGTGCGCTGAGCTAACCCATTAACCACTGGTTTAAACTGCCAAGAGACGAAACATACTTTTGAAAGCTTAGTAAAGCAAACAAATGTGAATACTAAATATCTCGCTCCTCCAGCTCCAGTAGGGACGGGTCCTTTCTGACGCCTTTTGAAGGTCAAACAGGTAAAGGTAGGACGTCGCCGCATCTTTCCATCTGTGGCTTTATAGAGAACACAGCAGCTTTAATGTTTTTTTGTTTATTTTTATTTATTTGATTTCTCAAAAGTTCTAATGTCATATAGCTCACATTTTAGATCTTTACTTTATTCCTTTCGTCTGATTTGTGTTAACAAGACTAATATTTTATAAGCTTTTTCGAATAGTTGAAGTTGATTTCTCGAGGGAAGCACACAGAATTAATATGGATTTCCTTTCTATTTTGACTGAACGTGGAAATCAGTTTATTAAATAATGTAACATTGACTGACTGCTAAAGTTCCACTTTAGAGTTGTTAAAGAAGTTTATGTTTGTCTTTTGTGCTGTGTATAATCAGTAAGGATTGCAATTGTTATATGTGTGTGTGTTAATCTGTCTATCTATCTATCTATCTATCTATCTATCTATCTATCTATCTATCTATCTATCTATCTATCTATCTATCTATCTATCTGTCTGTCTGTCTGTCTGTGTTTATATATATATATATATATATATATATATATATATATATATATATATATACGGTGTGAGCAATCAGAGGATGGTGCATTTAATACAGGGCTGCAAAAAAATACCAAGACAGTTAAGCCACACTTAAAAGAATCTGAATTTCATTTCATTAAATAACAAAATATAAATAAGTGACCCGTGCAAACAAGTTATGCAAAGGCTTTTATTAGAACTAACTTCACATTCCCTATCCATTTTTAGTATTAATCAGTTGGTGTGATAGTGATTTTTAGTTCATCTCAAGTTCCCACCGGAGCCCTAGGAGAGAAAAAGCTGGTTTAGTTTTTCACATTAACTATGCACATTTTCTACTAACGTTTCACAGCCAAAGAATGTTCAAATATTGGTGTTTTAATTTTAAAGAGCAGAATAACATCGGCCCGATCTGAGGCTTGTTGCAAACGACTTTTTGTCCAAAAAATCTTCAATTGTGTGGTGTCAATACAATTCTGACTGCAAAACAATGCAAGCGCCAGGAGAGCCAGCTGATGTTCATTCAGTTCTCAGGAAAGATATTTCTCAAAAATGTGTAACAGTGAGTAAACATTTGGTAGCAAAACTGATGACACGACAGTCAGAATCTCTGCCTCATGGAGAGAGAGCTGAAACAATCATCTACGAGGTTTTTATGCTTACACATACAGTATAATTACAGTACAGTAGCAACACCTTAGTGAGGGACATTTCAGTATTTTATGTACTGTAAACTGTAGCACATGTTGTACACCCTCAAACTTGTGATTGTCTTCTTTATTTGTGGCCATTTTGTGTACTGTATTTTTGCAGAACTGAGAAATGACTGCCAAGGGATGTAGTCTTGTCAGAAGACCAAAAAAGTAGCTATAGTTCTATACACTGTAATGAAATTTGGCCAAATGTACATACCAAGTTCATTTACAATTATTTGGTATTTGGTAACTTTTCTAGTGCAGTTTACAGTTAATTGCTGTATTTTACTTTATCGGTATCTGTCAATTTATTTATGTTGCATACTATAATAGACATTGAGCTGCAAAATAGTTCACAGGTTTTTGTCCTAGTGTTTTGAATTGATTTCAATAGTGTTTTGAGGTTTCTGTAAGTTTAGTGTATAATTTTGAGATTGTTTATAGTTGTGAAGAAATTATGAATTGTTTCATGAATTGTGTTAGCAATCTAGAAAAACTGTAATAAGTAGATTGAAAAGTTTGAAAGATTAATGCTGGCTTGTCTTAAACCAATTTAGAGTATATGGTTGATAGGGTGTTCCCACCTCTGTTAATAACAGAAACTCAAACATTCTTTTCAAAACTGATCCAGTCTCAGTGCTTTGATATTTTTGTATTTCTTTGTAATGTTAGGAAATTCAAACGTTTTTGCTGCTCTTATCACCATCCAAGCAGCCTATGCAATATTAATAAACTCCTCATCTTCTTTAGCGAGACAAGCTCAGAAACGTTTGGAATCTGTTAGTATTTTGACTTAGTGCCATGATGGATATTGAAATATTGTTATTTATTTTTAATGAATAACTCTAATCCTATTTTAAACAGTATAGATGATTTCTTTGTGGTAATGCAATATTTGTGAACACAAATGTCAGACCATAAATCCCCAAAAACTATGCATGGGTGCTTGCTTTGGTGTTGCCACTCCTCATAGACCTCATGCCACCCCTTTGCTACCCTATAAATAATTTTCTAGATCCGACTGGATCTAGTCACACACAATTTTAGTGATTGATGTGGAAGGAATGTGTCACATTCTGCTACATATGGAGCTGTGTAGCCGTAGATCAATCCAGTGTGCCTATGATGACCCTTGTCTGCCGTCAGATCGTTGGAATTGAAACTTGGAGCAGAGGAAGACAGACAGAAGAGAAGAAGATGGTCTGATGAGTCCCGTTTCCTTTACATAACTTGGAAGGCCATGTACGTATGTGACATTTACCGGGGGAAGTGATGGCACCAAGATGCACTGTGGAACGAGGACAAGTCGGTGGAGGGAGTGTGATGCTCTGGACGATGTTCTGCAGGGAAAACCCTGGGTCTCTCATGTGAAAAATCATGTTGATGTTAATTTGACATGTGCCACCAACCTAAATATTGTTGCAGACCAGGTACACCCCTTCATGACAATAGTGTTCCCTGGTGGAAGTGGCCTCTTTCAGCAGGATAATGCATCCTGCCACACTCCACACATTGTTCAGGAATGGTTTGAAGAACATGATGAAGAGTTCAAGATGAAACACCCGAAACACCCAGATCTCAATCCAATTGAGCATCTTTGGGATGTGCTGAACCAACAGCTTCGATCCACAGCGGCTCCACCTCGCAAACTACAGGACTTGAAGGATCTGCTCCACGTCTTGGTGAACACCTTCAAGAGTCTTGTCGAGTCCATGCCTCGGCGCTGTTTTCTCAGGATACATAATCATTACAAAATGAACTAGCATTACTTTGATATCAAAGAACAATGTAATATTTAACAAATTAAATGTATAAAGAGAAAATATTTAATTCAGATGTCTTTTTCTATGGTATTTGAAAGCATTCAATGGCAACAAATTCTGTATGCTTATGTTTTTTTTCCTTTGGTTATCTTATTTATTTATTTTTATACAGCACTTTCCACAAACCCAAGGATGCCTTTTAAACATCAATGTCTTGAAATGACCTTGAATGATACTAGCAAAATAAAAGGGCTTTTATAAACGTTCAGAAAGAATAAAGTCTGATTTAAGTTTGAGAACTTATGGTTTTTCTCAAATTTATTTAAAGATGTTGGAATCTTGCTGTGAAGTGCACTTCTGAAAACACTTCTGAAACTTTAAGAATGAACCCTTCTGAACACAGCAGGTGCAACCATCAACAGAAGATAACTAGTGCCACCCAGTGGTTATGTTTTCCCCATTGAACTTGCTTATCTTTCTTTCAGACATCTAAGTCAATGGACAATATGCCTGATTTAAGAAGTCGCAAGGAATTCTACAAACATCTCACTGTTGAGGTAAGAAACACATGCTATAGACACAACCTGCATAACAATGACCGAGTACCTTTGTGGCATTGAAGCCTATATACACACAGCATAAATAATTGAAGAGAGACAGCTGTCTTGTGAATTCTTCAGAGGTATTTCAGTTAGTAGACATATTTTGCTCTTTTTGAGGGAAATCGTTATACCATCTAACAGGGAATGTTTTCAGAACTTTGGCTAATGTTCTGCAAAGGTTCTCTCAAAGTTATGAACAATCATTCTTCCAGTAACATTCATTCAGTTGTCAAAATGTTAGCGCAAAAACATTGTTTATACTTTGTGCAACGTTTAGTTGGACATTCATCTAACATCTATATTTGTTTTAAATGTTACTACTTGATGCTTGAAAGCATTCAAAGTAACTTTCCCATGTTTGCAAAATGATAAAATTGTATGTTTCCTTGATGTTTGTATTCTTAAAACATTTATAAAACTGTTGAACATTCAGAAATAACGTTTTCATAAGCTGAAATCAACATTAGCAAAATCTTCTTAGACCATATGTTTGTTAGCTGGGTTTTGGCTTCAATTTAATAATACATAAAAATACATAAGAAAAAAAAGAGTGGCCAAGATTTTTAATGATGAGCTGAAAGTGATAAGGTTGTTTAATCAGGGTTTATTTTCTCAATGAAGCTCTATAATAACATCATAATTGGCCAAATATGAACTAGGATCATCAGTGTCAGGTGTGAATTGATCCTCCTCTTCAGGGTTGCCAAGTCTATGTAACAAAACTACCCAATGGACAATCCAAACTAGCCCAAAAGTAGCCCAATGACCATAGCGTGGACTTGGCAACCCTGCTCCTCTTTTCCTCCATATATTACACTGTGTTCAATGCACCTAGAGTGCAATTAAAGGCTCTTATAAAAAACATTGAACAGCAGTGAGAGTGGCCATTACTTTGAAAGCTTGTTCAAATGCTTTTGTGTGCTTCGGTACTATCAAACCTCATTAAATCATGTGCAATCACCTGATTCAGTCTTCACAATGGAACAAAATTTACACCACCGTTCAAAAGTTTGGGGTCAGTACGATTTTGAGAAGTCTCTTACCAGTCAGGCTGCATTTGTTCGATCAAAGTACAATAGAAGTAGTATTACTGTCAAATATTATTACAATTTAAATGATTTTTCCTACTTTAAACTAATAATTATATATGGATCCTTTATTCCTGTGATGACAAAGGGGAATTTTCAGTCTTCATTGTCACATGATCCTTAAAAAATCATTCTAATATATAAATTTGGTGCTTCAGAAAACAAATCGCATTAGTATCAATGTTGAAAACAGTTGTGCTGTGCTGCTTAATAACAGCACAAATAATAATGTAAATTACTCATGTTAGTCTTTTAACATTCCTGTCCAAAAATGTTGTCCTAACCATATCCCTACTAATAAGTTTTCCCTAAAATCAGAGGGAAATGACAGGTAAATAACCTAACAATGTTTGTAAGGCTAACCTTGACATAAATGTTAAACTCTGCCCTCAAGTCTCATTGATTGATGGGAATGTTGTTTCAGGATCAACAAACATGTTGCTCTCATAGGTTGCATTTGGTGAAATCAGTTTTACAGTTTGATCAAAAACTGTGAAAAAATTTGAAAAAATATGCAAAAATTGTGCCTGAAGGAGTACAAATGCTTGTCTTGAGGCAATATCCTGAAAGGTACACGTAACCAAAGACTCTAAATATGTGAAGACGGTACACTCATATTACATATGAATGGGAGAAAGTGCAACACACAGTGTGGTGGAATAAGTACCGCTTTTTAAAGAGGCTATTCACCTTATTTTGCAACGTGGAAGTAAGCTATTTTCTGCGGTTGTGTGGGCACTTCTGATTCATTTGCCCATATAGATAAATACAGGAAGAATGACGAAAAACTGCACACATGATCAAGTCATTTAACAACCAGTGTGTTTATGATTGCAATAGTAAATTAAAATAATATGATAAAAAGCAACAGTTTGCAATATCAAGTACCATAATAGTTGGTTTTAGTACAGATAAAAAATAGAATCAGACAAGTCTTCCATTGTATAGAAAAAAAATATACTATGGAATTCAATGGGCACGTTAACTGTTGTTACCGACATTCTTTAAAATATCTTCAGTGTTCTGCAAAAAAATAGATAATGCCTGCTAATATCTGCATGAGTGACAAGCTAATGGTACAATCTTTGCACATTTTGTCTGACAGTAAATCACATCAGTAATCTCAGGATTGAGCTGAGGAAGAGAGTTGCCCACACGGTAGTGCTCAGCTGCAGAGGTGGGTGTTATATACTGTAGGAGGTGTTTAACTTTCCACTGCAGTACTTATGTGTGTGTGTGTGTGTGGGCCAGACTAACGTTCAATGAGATCCGCAGAGGTATACATCAGTGCATTAACACCCAGAGATACAGCATCATCCCTCACACATAAAAGAACAGAAACTCTTCTTAGCACTGATGTATTGCCAAAAATATATATATTCCCCTGCACATATCCATAAAGATTCAGGGAAACAGATGCATTGTATAGTCACTGAATGCATTATAGATATTGGTTAATTTATTATACTTTTAGATCTCAGCTTGTATAAGAATCTGTCTTGCTGAATTATTATCTTTTTTTAAACTTCTTTATATCATAAACAATATTGGGGAAATCCAGAGATGGTTTGAGGCAGACTGTTGAAGCATCACTGGTGTAGAGTGAGGGTTCGTCCATGTAAAAGCACCACTGATGTAAAATAGAACGATAGAAACATATTCAGTCCGTCAAAGGCACTCTAGTCTGACTCACAGCAGTCAACCAACCCTCACTTTACTCAAAATGCAAAGAAACACCAACAAAAACCTGCAGCAGATTTCTCATGATAGACAGGTTTCCTCTTCGTGTCTAAATGTCTTTCTCGCTCTATAACAAACCTTTGCAAAGGCTGTGGCCAGAGAGAAGTTTGGTGGATTGGGCGAGAGTTAAAAAAACGAATAATTAAAAAACTATTTACACTACCGTTCATTTACATTTATGCATTTTGCAAACGCTTTTATCTAAAGTAACTTACATTGCAGTCAAGATACACATTTACATTCTAATCCGTTCTTTCTTTCCTTGGGAATCAAACCTATGACCTTGGCGTTGCAAGCGCCACGCTCTACTGTTTAGCAGCTGACATTAAAGACATGCATTCAATTTATGTGATTGTGTTCATATTTGATTAGATACGTATGCTAATTAAGTAAATATTTTTACAAAAATTATCTTTCTTTCCTTTTATTGTGTTGATAATATGTTTAAAGGTGATTTTAAAAAGCGATTTTTGTGGTTTTAAAGTGAGCAAGAGGAAGATTAGAGGAAGAAGGAACGTAGAAAGAGAGATCGAGAGCTATGATCAGGCAAGAGCTTTAGGACCCATTTCAAAAAACATTTTTGTCATTTTGTCTGAATTGCAGAGGTTGCACTGTTTATGCTCCATACATGAGTAACATTGGTTATGAGTGTCATGTCTCGAGTTGCGTGTGCTGTGGGCGAATAACATTGAACTCTTCCCTGTATATACCTCCTTGTTTTATTTTAGCTTTGCTCTTGCATTGTGTGTTCATGCATTTTAGGGCTGGATCAATGGAGGGAGGGGTGTGCTTGTTTGGGTTGATTTCAAATATCAACAGTGTTCAACCACGGTTTTTAGAAATCGCACACTGCACCTTTAAATTATGTAACTAAAGAGCTTTTATTAGAAAACAGTATAATCTGTCCTTTTAATTCTTAAAAGCCAAATCTATATTAATCTCAACAGACCCTGATCAATCTTTAATTACGTTTAGGGTGGCAGAGGTTTGCGAAGACACTTTTCGCTCACTAATTGTCACTGGCCTCTTGAGAACTTCATATCACGCGCGGAGAGCTGTAAAAAACTTAATTCCCTCCACAAAGTGGCACTGTTTACTGCTGTCCGAAGGGATCACAGTTATGAGGGACTGTGCTGAATTAGCTTTTGTTGTTAGCCTGTAATGAAATGCTTGGTCATTGCTCCCCGTGGGCCCGTCCTCATTAATCTGAAGGGCTGAGGCTGGCACAAGGCCGCAGGAATGAAACGGCTGTTTGCTGTGCCACGGCAATCAGCGACGCGGCTGTCTGCAAATATTTGCAAGTGGTCCGAAATGCCTTGTTGAGATCTGGCCGGTGATGAAGATCTATGAGGGCTCTAGTTTGAAATATCGATCCTAAGAAGGAAGCGTGCTTGACAGCATTTCTGTTTTGGGTGGCACTTGTTTCAAGTAGAATGCAGATTTTCTGGGTAATTGTGTTTTTGCAATGCAGGAACTGATTCTTAATGAATTGAGAAGTTATTTAATTATTAAAGGACTTAATTTAAGCCACTCTATTATATACACATTATATATAAACATACTGCTGGTGGTTGCTAAGTGGCTTGAGAAATAAAATCTATATATAAAGTCATTTTTGGTCATGTGTTAATGTTTTCATAATGTGTCCATTAATTTGCTTTAGTATGGGTTTGTATTTCATATTTCAGTCCTTTTTTATATTTCAAGATAAGCCTGGTTGTAATTGGTGGTAACGTTGTTGTTCTTTTTCTAGTGGGCACTAGGTGGCACTTCATTTCTGCAATATTGTGGCACATCTGAGGCAAGTCTCAAGTACCTTAAAGGCAACTAAATTGTTCTTTTAACATCCAATGATTCCTGTACCGTGAACAGTCTAAAATGTCTCCTTTATTGAGTCAGCCAGAATACACTAATAACGATAATATACTTCTCAGTTTGATGCTACTAAAATTCAAGTTTAAACCAGTGTTATGTACAGTCTGTTAGTCATTATTTCAAAATAAACCCTTGATTCATGATCCCACTGGGATGCGGTCAAGTGTCTGGGTTTAATTTGCAAAAATAAGTGTCTGGCTGTACTAATATTTATTTGTTTAACAGTGACAACATTTGAGATACTTTACATGTTTTAAACAATTAAAGACTAGATGGAAGATAAAAAATATGTGCCATATTGGTCTTCTCGGGACGTACTTATGAATCTCTGAATCACAGATTAAATTAATGTTTGGAGAGGGAAGCACTGATAAAATTCTGCCAAACTTTTCCACACAGCCACTTGTTTGCTTAGATTTTGTTCCAAATTAACAAACATGGCAGATGAGGCATTATTTGAGCATAATGTTTGATGCAGCATTTCTTTAAAAATTAAAATTTTGTTTCCACAAAATGCTGAAAAATAGCAGTTTTTTGAGGTGTAGTGCATAAATGTTGTTATATTAGGAGATTCACAGGAGACATTAAAGTCAGCATGAAATGGATAGTCTTTTCTTCCCTATTGTGACGTATATCCGAGTGAAACGGCTTCTCGGAAAAGAAAAAAAATGTAAGGCGGAACATGACTTTGTCCATGGGAATTGATTGGATGGATTATTGTGGTTTGCTATTGGTGGATCTCATGTGATTGACAGGTTGCCCCGCCCTCACGGCAGAAAACACGTCATCAGAGAAGTGAAGAGAACGTGCTGTAATTCGGACAGGAAGTTGTTTTGATTAAAGATTATAAGGGAACATGAATAAAAAATAAATGTAAAAAATCTGTGCACAAGTAAATCATTTATAATTAATACTGCAATATTCCATAAAGAAAAAAGACTTGTCGATTCAGATTTAATGGTGACTTTAACAGGCATAAAATATATGCTAAATAACCTGTTAACATAACAAATGTCATATTAATTCAAAGGCTGCTCTCTATAAAATATCTCTCTCATATTCAAAAGGGTGGTGGCCTTATAAAACCTTCTTACTTTACCAAAGAGGAGGCAAATTTCTCACAGGATGTTCTCCCTTTCAGGTAATAAGACATTTTCTTTTTTCAGTGGCAGTGCTATTCTCTGTGACATTCATAAAGGCAACTTAATGCTTAGAGGAAGACTGTTGGCAGAGAGAGAGAGAGAGAGAGAGAGAGAGAGAGAGAGAGAGACTCTGGTAAAGCCCTGCGTCTGTGTCCTCTTCCTTATTTCCTGAATGATCTGCATTAATATTGAGTTTAATGCTTCATTACACCCACATCCCACACCTTTATAAGGGAAAAGTGGATGATTAAAGTGCTCTTTGAAGCATCTGTCTTAAAGCCATGAAGTCATTTAAAAGAATCATGAGCTGTATGAATAAGTGATAACAGCCGCTAACCAAACAACGGCAAACTATTAGCGAAAGGGTTTTATCCTTTATACTCGCCTAAATCGTTCTATAGGCTACAATAGTAGTTGGCAACTGAGCTTCGTTTAGTCAGTTTTGCCCCACTGGAGGCTCAAAAGTAACCAGACCTTCTCATATTTTTACTTATGCTCACTGTTATAAAACAGAAGACTCATCCAGCAGGACATGCAAGACGACAGGTCAGATTTTTAACGAGCTAAAAGACTATACTACTTATTTTTCAGCCTAGACTATTTTATAAAAGTAGTTTTAAATTTATATAATATTAATAAATGTGAGCACATCCAAAAACGAGAGTGTGAGTGGTTGCCATTCGTCTCTTTGGTATTCTGGTCCCTGGAAGTGGCTTTACTGAAGATGCCATGTCCAGAGCTAGGGTGTTTTTTGTGGTTGCCAGGGCATTGGTATATGTTTTCTAGGTAATTGCTAAGGTGTTTCGGATTGTTGCTAGGTGGAATAAGACCCGTACTCCATAATTTGGTGTTCTGGACCCTAGTTATAACTGGGGTCACTTCTTAAATGCAAATATACGAGTACGTCCAAAAGTAGAGCGTTGTGGGTGGTTGCCAGGTTGTATCTATGTGGTTACTAGGGTGTTGTTTGTGGTTTCTGAGGTGTTTTAGGTAGTTGCTAAGCATCTTATCCCTTTTGTCCCTCTTTGGTATTCTGGTCCCTGGAAAGTCTTGTGCTTTCTGTTTTTTTTCAATATACTGAAGAAAATATGAGTATGTCTATAAGAGTGACATATAGAGTGCTCTGGTTGGTTGCAAGGTCATTGCTATATGGTTTCTAGGTGATTGCTAAGGTGTTTTGGGTTGTTGCTAGGTGGATTAAGAGCCATACTCCATCATTTGGTATTCTGGCCCCTAGATATGGCTAGGGTCAGTTCTTAAATGCAAATATATAGTCCAAAAGTAGGGTGTCGTCGTTGCCAGGGTGATGCTATGTGGTTGCTAAGGTGTTTTAAGTGGTTGCTTGGTGGAGACCCATACCCATACTTATCTCTTTGGTTTTTTGGTTCCAAGATATATTTGGGTCACTTCTTCAATGCAAATATATGGTTGTTTTTTTCCCTATTTTATTATTCAAAAGGAATCAATCTTCTCAGCTTGATGTTCAGGCATCTACACGCAACTAATTGACCCTGTTGATATTGTGTTTTTTCCCCTACAGGGGCCATTTTAGATGTTTCAGTGAGACTATTCTAATTGACATTAATCAAACGGTCAGTCTTTGTAGTTGAACCATTTTATTTTGTTGAAGTATGGTGGCCCTCAAACACTAATTAACTGCTCTAGCTGGCTGTTTACCAGAAGCCCTTTCTAGAAGAATCCAATAGTATATATGCTTTAATTTAATCTCATCTAAAGCCACTCTCACACTGCAGCCTACCAGCACAGATTTCTGAAGGGATTCAGCTAAAAATGAAAACCCCCTCATCACTTACTCAACCACATGACTTTCTTTCTTTTGTAGACCACCAGTCGTTTCCATAGAATGAAAATGAAAGGTGGCCTGCGGCAGCGGAAAAGATTATGAGCCTTAAATTTCATCATTTCCCTTACTGAAAGACTTCCTAAGACTTTATTATTATATTATAATGCATAATTCATATAGTGCAACAGTGCACGCCCCCTTTTTTCAGAGGCACTGGTTCCAGAAGTATTTTTTTCATACATTTTTCTCATAGGGATTTTAAAATGGTTATAAGCCACAAACCAATCATAACATTACAAACAAAATTTTAAAGCAATTACTTTTTGAAACTCAGACAAAAAGACAAAGGTACAAGACTGTGAACTTAACTGTTTTAGAGAGGGAAAGAACTACAACCCTGTGAATCATTGCGAACAGCATAATCGAATTAAAATAAATGGAGAAAAATAAAACTACCCTTTTTAAGAACATTGATTATATGTATAAAACAATATATTTTAAGTTCATTGTAAAATATGCTTATATACAAACATTTTATTTTGAAAGCATAGGGAGATTGACTCGATTTCATGAATTGCAATGCTTCCTGGGAGTGGGCGGAGCCAAAGAGCTATTTTGGAGCATGTTGCTTTTTTGACTCACTAATTGGTGTAATTCTCTGTGTAGTTTTTCACCAGGAATTCCACTATTAAACACAATTATTTGAAAGATAAGATGAAATAACACAGGTTGATGGCTTCAACAGAAGAAAATGCCATCGATTAACCTCGTAGCTCACAGTAGGTCTATCTTTAAAGGATTATAGGTGATCATTCATGGAGAAAGTGAATGAAGTTTTTACTTACGGAAACCCAGCTGTTGCACTCTATTGAATCATTCTGAAACTTGGTCATCATTCACTTTCATCGTAATTAGCAGCATGTACATTGGAACAACTTGAGGGTGAACAAATTAAATGAATTACCATTTTTGGATAAACTATGCCTTGCTACATCAGTGGAAATGAAACAGTCATGGTAATACACTTGCATGTATTGCCACTTCACAGATGTTGTATTGTATTGCTTCTCTCATAGAGTGCTATTTATTTCAATATATTTCTCAGCATATGACACATATTTTGGAAAGCGAAGACAATCCCTTCTGATCTTTTCAATTATGTTGAAGACAGTCCATGAATTTCTCATGAAGCTTAATAAATAAAGTGCACAAGTTGCTTTGAAGTTGCTTTCATTAGTCTTTTAATACTTTAGATGTTGTTTGTGGAAGCAATGATAAAATGTGCACTGTCTGCTTTTAAGGGCTTTATGAATAATAATATGCAATATTGTCTTTATATGCTAGTCTGCCGTTATACACTGCAATGTGTCTTTATTAGGATTGATTTATTGGTCTGTGGGTTTGGAAACTCAATCTAGGTCAGTTGGTTCCTTAGGGTGTTTCTGATCTATAAAAAAATCAAGAATAAGCTTTTCATGTTCAGCGATACATCATATACAGAACATATAGTTAGTAACAAGATCCCCAAGATAATCTATCATATTCCTGATTTCAAGTGCTAAGGAAAATCTTTGGAACCAAGCAACACGCATTACACACTCACCTAAAGGATTATTAGGAACAGCATACTAATACTGTGTTTGACTCCCTTTCGCCTTCAGAACTGCCTTAATTCTACGTGCCATTGATTCAACAAAGTGCTGAAAGCATTCTTTAGAAATGTTGCCCATATTGATAGGATAGCATCTTGCAGTTGATGGAGATTTGTGGGATGCACATCCAGGGCACGAAACTCTCGTTCCACCACATCCCAAAGATGCTCTATTGAGTTGAGTTGAATTGAGTTGCTCTATCTGGTGACTGTGGGGCCATTTTGGTACAGTGAACTCATTGTCATGTTCAGGAAACCAATTTGAAGTGATTCAAGCTTTGTGACATGGTGCATTATCCTGCTGGAAGTAGCCATCAGTGGATGGGTACATGGTGGGCATAAAGGGATGGACATGGTCAGAAAAATGCTCAGGTAGGCCGTGGCATTTAAACGATGCCCAATTGGCACTAAGGGGCCTAAAGTGTGCTAAGAAAACATCCCCCACACCATTACACCACCACCACCAGCAGCACAGTGGTAACAAGGCATGATGGATCCATGTTCTCATTCTGTTTACGCCAAATTCTGACTCTGAGAAATCGAGACTCATCAGACCAGGCAACATTTTTCTAGTCTTCAACTGTCCAATTTTGGTGAACTCGTGCAAATTGTCGCCTCTTTTTCCTTTTTGTAGTGGAGATGAGTGATACCCGGTGGGGTCTTCTGCTGTTGTAGCCCATTCGCCTCAAGGTTGTGCGTGTTGTGGCTTCACAACTGCTTTGCTGCATATCTCGTGTTGTAACGAGTGGTTATTTCAGTCAAAGTTGCTCTTCTATCAGCTTGAATCAGTCGGCCCATTCTCCTCTGACCTCTATCATCAACAAAGCATTTTCTCCCACAGGACTGTCGCATAATGGATGTTTTTCTCTTTTCACACCATTCTTTGTAAACACTAGAAATGGTTGTGCGTGAAAATCCCAGTAACTGAGCAGATTGTGAAATACTCAGACCAGCCCGTCTGGCACAAACAACAATGCCACGCTCAAAATGGCTTAAATCACTTTTCTTTCCCATTCTGACATTCAGTTTGGAGTTCAGGACCAACCCCTAAATGCAGTGAAGCACCTGCCATGTGATTGGTTGATTAGATAATTGCATGAATGAGAAATTGAACAGGTGTTCCTAATAATCCTTTAGGTGAGTGTATAATGCTTGTAGAGTACTATCACAATATAATTGCATTACTCTTAAAAATAAAGGGTTCTTTATTAGCATCTATACTTCCATAAAGAACATATTAACATCCATGGAAACTTTCTATTACACAAAAGATTCTTTAAAGTAGAAATGGGTTCTTTAGATTGTTGAATGTTGAAAGAACACAAGGGGTTCTTTTAAGAACTGTTCAGTGAAAGATTGTTTAGTGAACCAAAAATGGTTCTTCTATATGAAATCACTCCTTTTTTAACCTAAAATATGATAATCTCTTATCTTCCATCATGGAAACCACACTTAGATTTATCAGCCCAGTAGCCACATTTCTTCTCAGTGGAAACTCATCCTGACTGTCAAAGTAATGAAAATAACAGCTGCCCAATTATCATGATTAGTTTTCCTAAAGTTTCCAACAGATGTACAGCTCTGCCACATCGCACAGTCACACATATGCTAGCGCTGTAATTGATTCTCTGCAAGGTTAATGCGAAAATCTAAGGGTTTCCAGCAAGGCTGATGATTCCTCACAATGCCTCACTACAGTTTTATTAATGTTTTTGGCGAAGGGAAAAAAAGAATCCCCCTAAGACTTTATCACAGCTGTTTTAATATACAAGACGTATTATTAAAACAAGAAATGTAATAACTGACAAAGGTGAAAGGGTTTCAGATAAAGTCAAAGATTTTTTTAATTAAACGGTTTTGCTGCTGATGAATGTGGGATTTGATTTAGTTATTCTTTATGCTTTTATTCTACAATAAAAGTTGAAACTACCAATTCTTCTTCGTAGCCTTAGTAGATTTTATGGGTGTAAAATGAAATGTACAGCTGATTTTATGAATAACATGCGAATATACACACACACACACACACACACACACACACACACACACACACACACACACACACACACACACACACACACGTATAGCGTTTTGTGTTAGTGTCTGGGCTATGATTGGTTTTTATGAATGAACTTTGAATCATGATTTTATCTTCTTTCTTTGTACTTTGTCCATATATTCGTATATTTTCCATTTTTGTTGCTGTTCGTCAGGGTTTAAGGAGCAGAGGTGACATTTAGTGACCGACGGAATAGCGCCTTTCTTTTTTTAGAGCCTTTGAGCGGACGACGATGATGATGATGAGGCGCGGGCACGGCGCCTGACGTGTCTCTTCATCATCAGCTGCTCAGAGTGAGGAGCGCGCGGTGGCACTTTATCTCGCTCTCTCATTCCGTCTCGAGCGCAATGCCATGCGAGCGAGCGCGTCTTCGTGTGCCAACCTCGCGTGCGCTCGGAGCGTCAGACCCCGGCGAGATGCGGGAACTATAACGGGAGCTCAGATGTTTGGAGGTTCTCCACTGGATTGTTGGTAAATGTTCCTGCCCCACTCTCTGACGACCATGCTTTATTTCCAGCTGGTGATCATGGCGGGGACGGTCATGCTGGCATATTACTTCGAGTACACGGACACGTTCAACGTGCACGTGCAGGGCTTCTTCTGCTATGAGACCGCGTACACGAAACCTTACCTCGGACCCGAGGACACGAGCGCTATCCCGCCCGCCCTGCTGTACGCGGTGGTCACGGGAGTCCCCACATTGCTGGTGAGTCACCGAAGGCAATGCTTAAAGCAGTCAGTTCATTGATTGATTGGACATTATCATTAACAAGTGCTTTCAAGTCAATCAATGAACGAGTTATTGCATAAAAGCACACCAGACTTCATATTGCTCAATGAAAACTGTTAGTGTTATTGATTGACAAGTGATTAGTTGACGTTGATTATCATTTAGAAGTGCATTTACATTAATTAATAAATAAATGAATAAATGCATCAAGGTAGATTCGATTTAGTATTGTTATCAAATTGCATTAGTGTCATTGACTTTCTTGACAAGTGTTGATGATTGATGAAAGTCAAATTTGAACTGATTTATAGGTGATGCTACTTGATATTAATTCTCCTTGATTGACTATGAGGTTATGATTTGTAAGTGGTTTTCATGTTGGTTTTCAAGGCTTTTTAAGTGATTAGTAGTTATTAATAAACGAATAATAACATGAAAGCCTATCTGACTAGAGATTGATGTGATTGCTTTATATTGATTGTCTTTAATATGTATTGATATTGATTTGATTTAAGTGATTTGAAATTGTTTTTTGCATTTATTGATTTTTAAATGAAAGATGTAAAGCTCTTTGTTCTTAATTAGTAAATAACTGAAACTGGAATGTGATTAGAGGTTTGATATTAGTGCAGTGGGATAAATCGTTTTATTATATGCAATTTGTTTTTCGATAAGTGTTTTTGCTTGCTTCAATTTTAGAGTTATGCAAGAGAGGGTTAAATAAAAGAAAACATGCTATTTAATATAGAGGAGCGTTGTAAGTGATAGAATGATAAAAATGGAAGATAGAGGTGCATAAGAAAGAGGTTTTATAAAAATACTTTATTAATATTTACAATAGTATAGGTACAGAAATAATGCACACACTATTAAGATGAGACTACTGTGTGAGCCATAACTGCCTTTCTAGCTCTTCTGAATTTTGTATGTTTATTTGTAATTAAAGGATATTTTTAAAGCCTATTTAAAGCCTCATTTTAATGCATGCAGGACTGTATAATTAACCCGCAGATCCAAATATATTTGCTGCATGTTTTCCATCTTGAGAAGTCAGCATAATGAGATGTCATTATCTATGCATAAATTAAGTCTGCATATCATAAAACGCTCTCTCCTCAAATCAAAGGCTTTGATGTTAGAGATTACACCAGGCACTGCCCCAATACTGAATGCCATGATTAGCTTGTCTGTTCACTCACAACTGCGTAAATGTTAAATAACGCTTGTTTATTGAAAACGCCAGGTTTTTTCTTGAGGAAAAAAATCTAACTGTGAGTATAGACATCTCACTGTCTGTAATTTAATGTTCACCAGCCCACATAATTTCATCACTGGCAGTGACTCAAATCTGAAGTGCCGCCACGCCGGACCTTTGCTTCTCTGTTAGCTCATATTGTGGTTCTGTATTCACCTAATGTGTTTAACAGATGAATGGCAGCAGATAAAAGGATGTGCTTAAAATGTGAGCCTCTCTGTGTTCTCATTAGGTTCATCTTTTTTATTATACATATTTTTTTTGACTTTTTTTTCAGCTAAATATACAAGGGAATGTCATGCTCATTATTTATATATATATATACACATACATACACATACTTTTTCTTTTGGTTGATCACGTTCATTGTTCAAAAATTAAGCTTCATTTGTTATTTGCATGCATGACCTTTCTCTTTAGGGTATTTTTACATGACAACTTCATACAAAAAAGAAAAAAAAAATTCCTTTCCGTTTTTCTGTACAAACAATAACTTTGTCAAAACTATCCCTTTTCACACAGACCCATGAAAATGAATAAAATGCTTTATTATGCTGCCAGGCCAGTAGTGAGTGATTTTGTAAAGAAACACGTTGCACTTATAGACTGAACATATAATAAGCATGCGCATGATGTCACCGGATTCACAAATCCGCATTTTTGTAATTTACACGGAGATGATAATGTATAGTTTTCAAAAACCTGCTCTTTAAAACGTGTTTTCAAAAGCTTGCATTTTCAGGCCCCCAAAAAGCCGTTATTGTATAAATGAACTGCCAAAATGCATATAAAGTTTTTATTTGAAATGGTGTCATGTTAAGTCTCAGTCTCAAGTGGCGCTCCATAGCCTTTAATAGAATGTAATATTTGTATTTTAACCATTTTTTCTTATGGTGTACAGCTTAACCGAGATGGATTCATTTACTGTATTTGTTTTCATAGGCTTTATATTACATACACATTGTTTGGAGGTCAGAATTTGGCAGGATGTGGAATAATATTGTTTAAAATAATGGATTAAAATGACTTCGTAATGATTTTTTAAAATACATTAAATAATTTCCAGTTTTTCATCCTATTATTCGGGATTAACAGATTAATCGATTATCTACATAGAGTCCTAAACATTTCTCCAAATGGCATGCTCCAAGTAGGTGCTCTTTATAATAATTTGGGTGGGCAAAATTAATTTTGATTAAAATATTTTTCAAGAAAGATTGAAGTATTTTAGATTCAAGAAAGAAAATCTTTCTTGCAGTAAAAAAAAATCATTATAAATGTAGCATTTTGCAAGTATTACATTTTTAACCCTGCCTTTAGCAGATCTGTATTTTCTGCTTTGTTTTTTTGGTCGTCTATGTCAGATTTCAGAAAAAAAAAAAAAAAATTCGTCCTGCTTGCTGTAGGCTTTTCTTTTTCTTTTTGGCTAGAATAAGCTGTAATATTTACTTAATGCTAATAAATTATTGCAACAGTGAGACTAGATTGGTTTCAACAGTTTGAAAGCAGAAAAAGGTGTGAGGCAGAAAGAGAGAAAGAAATTAAATGCAAAATTCAAAACTACTTATTTGTAGTGATTCCTACCTGGAGACTCTAACAGATGCATTTTTCATTCACAGCGCTGACAGGTTATAAGTGTTGCTACATGGCAGCTAGGTTGTTATTTTTTTCCCCAAAACACCTTTTTGAGCTGAGTGGCATAGACAGATATTGGCTCGTGTTCTAGACAGAAAAAATAACAATCCCGCCGCTACATCGAGACACTGTGACCCCATCCAAAGCTGTCGTAAAGAGAGATGAACTCTATCTCCACAGTGTACTGCTCATAAACTCCACACACCGAAACCATCACACTGTGATTTGTAGTCTGAAAAGCTTGGGGTAAAGATATGAGTTTCAAACAGAGATATTGCTCAGTTTGAGCTGATATTGGCGAAAACGACACTGATGTGTTAACGCGTGGGTTATGGGGGAAAAGTCTTACCAAAGCAAATGATTAGAAAAATCCCTCAACATAAGTTCGCTGACGGATTTGGATGTGGTTTTGCGATATCATCCGTAGACAGTCAGACATTTGGATAAGTCAGACCAGTATACCCATCACATCTTCATTGAAAACGGATTACAACAGAAAATCTAGTTTAATACTGATAAATCTTCTGATAATAATGGAATTTGAAGATAACCGCCAAATGTGCTAAACCATAACAAAGGCCGTTTTCAATCAGAGATTATAACAGACAAAGTTTGAGTATAATCGGTTCATCCAAACATTTAATGACTTTTCATGATGATGTTTACAGATTCACTTGATAGTGAAAGGTCTGACCAGTTAAGATGAAAAGTGCTAGTCATTTTAGCTCATGATTTGCAAGAGCGCTTGTAAACAAATGTCTTGACCTATAATCACGCGCATTCATTCATACGTCCCCTACCATCATGTGCCCTTGAGCAAATCACTTAACCCAGATTGCTCCTGGGGGACTTTCCCTGTAATAAAGAAGTGCTGTATGTCACTTAGGACAAGAAAGCAATTACTACATGACTAATAACTATAACTAACAAGCTAATATAAGCATTCACATTTCACTGACTTGCTTTTAGAAAGAAAGGTTACAATTAGGCTTTCATGGCTTGAGCCTTGTAGAAATGTCTGATTCATAACGAATACAAAGTTCTGCCAGGAAACTCAAGATGGCACAGGCTGATAGTTTTTATTTCTTACTCAATCTGCCGTAATCACATTGTGTCTATAGGGTGCAGCTGATTGGTTCTTGCAGTATCAGTAGCCAATGAGCTCGCTGCTCAACCTTCAAATACTTGTTCAGCGGTTTGTAGCACGCTTTCAGAAACCCTCCACTAGCGTTGGCCGATATGGCCCGAAAAAATTATCACGATGCAAATTTTCATATCAGTCGATATCGATACACTTAAAGGAAGATAAATGCAGTGAAAGTTGTAGAAACCGGACTGTTAATTGTGGTTTTGAACTAACTTTATTGTCATGACAAACACTTGCTAAACAAGTGAACCTTATCTGTGGTAGACCATTCAAAACATTTTTGCAATCTTTACACTTTCTAGTCATTTTTTCCTCAAGTATCTTAATAGAAAAATATTCTTCAGAGTTTCTGAATGTTAGCGGGCGATATTGTTTCAAGTCATGAAACGGCTTGTGTCACCTGAGTTTGGTAGCAGGTAGCAGGCTGCAATATTAATAATTAACATGATTTACATGTTTTATCTCTTAGAAATGCACATTTGACAGTGTGTTGGCAGTAGCTTGAGTTAGGATGCAGGTATGTATGTTCATTAAAAAAAACAGTAACATCTGTAAAAATTCTAACAACCACATTTTTATATGGTAAATATACTGACTGTTTGAGGTTTACTACAATTAACCATCCATAGTATGATACATTTAGATCATAACCACAGTTATGCAACTATGCATATAGTAAGATGTATCTATATGGTTTCTATGGTATTTGTATGAAAAACAGTAGCCTAACACATTAAGTATAAATGCACAAATACTATAGCTTAATCACAAAAAACACTGCCATTATATTCCATTATTCCTTTAGTACATTTAAGACATGTCTACATAATAATATGATGAAATTCAATATGATTATCCCACATTTCTACCACAATACCATGGTGTAGTTAGTGTTAATATAGTAGGTTTATGATGGAGATATGTAGATTGAAATGACTTCTGACTCACAGTGTTTCTCTTGTTTGACAACGCTGTTTCAGATCATAGAGACATTTGTGTTCTTCACTGGATTCACAGCGCTGTTTAGTGGTCATGTAACCGAGACCAATCGATCAGCGACTAAACGCATCTGCTCTAGTAAGCTCGTGCTGCACTGCCGTTTGGACTTTGAGCAGAGTAGATAAATGGTCAGTGTCTCTCAGTTCAAATGAGTTTTTTCCTGCATTTATCAAACTCTTGATCTAATTTTAGCAAGGAAAAGTATATTGCAATAATTATCGTTTTCTCGTCTAGCCCTACCCTCCACCTTCCCCAGCTCCACCTATATAGATCTGCTATGGATAATTCATGTATGCAGCATATAATGTGTGTAAGCTCATTTGCAGAAACAGCTATAGCAGTGTAGCAGATCTATTCTTCCAAAACCAAAGTTTTTAACACTGTCAAATCTATTACCATTTCAAACAGAATTCATGCTTGAATGAAGATAACTAAGCCTATTGTTAGGACCTTTTTGCTTTTACAATTTCATCATATAAAGCACATTTTCTCTACAAATTCTGATTGCTGTTATGTGAAACAATTCACATTACTGTAATAAAATATTTACATAAAAAAATAAAAATAATATAATACTATAAAAAATATTTTAAGTCAGTGTGAAATAAATTCAGATACTGCACTGTGAATACTACCATTATAAATAATTGATGATTTAAATATATTTAATTTTATTTTGTGCCCAGTAATTATTTATTAAGGAATTGGGTAATGGCCCTAAATAGGCTTTAATTCTCTTTTATTTTGTTTAGATTTTTTATTTTAATTGTGGGGTGAAATATGACCCAGTCATTTTCTTGACAGTTTTGTGAGATTCACTCATAACATTTTGTTCTCTATTTTTTAGAAAGCAAGCTGATGTTTTATTTTTTAGAGGTTTTAATATTTTGTATAGTATGTATATAAATTTAACCAAAAGGTTCAATATATTTAAAAAGTTATTTCTTTATATGGTACATTAAAGGTGAAAATTATTGAAGTGGTACATTTTGAACTGAAGAACATTTATCTTTAAGTGTAACATATATTGTTTTTGATCTCTCTCTCTCTCTCTCTCTCTCTCACTTTGAAGCTGTTGAATTGGTGTGTTTTTTTCTATAATGAATGAACTCTGAATAGCATAGATACAGATAGATGACAGCTGTCTGCTTCTGACATGTAGTTATGGTTAGTTCTTTTATCTCTTGCAGTTGTATGCCAAAGTAGAGTTCGCAATTGAGTTGTGACTGCCATAAGAGACAATTCAACAACCAGTATCTAGTATTGTCAGCTCAATTTTATGGCAAACCCATCATTATGCATCCATTTAGAACTTGTGAAGTATTATATAAATGTGTATGGATTCAGGTACTATTTATGTAATCTTTAGATCATCTAAGTACAGTACATTAATCTACAATGGATTTTCTTCTTGATCATTCCCAGTTAGAGTTGTCATAGCATTCATTGAGTATATTTTATCTGACACAGAATGGTTATCTATAAGTAAAGCACTTAAGATTATAACAATGAGCAAGTGTGATTTCAAAATCTATTATTATTCTTTAGTGCTTAAATATTGTGTGTGGAGTCTCTGTTGTTACTGTGGCCAAGAACAAAATCCCTTTAAGGCAGGTTACTTCACTTGGCAGCCATCTTGGTAATGAAGATGTATTGTTGTTTTGATTAATGACACTTTGTTGTAGAAAGTAATAGATGTGTTCCAAAATTCTTATTTTACTGGCCTAATATATATATTGTTATGGACACATCATTGCCTTGTTCAATCCAGTAATGTCTTTGAATTCAGTGGTTTACAGGTTTAAAAATGTGATCATGAAAATGAAGAGGTTGTAACCCTGTGGATTTTTTTTACCGCATTTGTATATTCTTCTTACGTCCACATAAGAGACCTCAAGATTTCTCTCTTTTCTACGCTGTCAACAGAAAGTGGTCCATCAGGAGTATGAAATAGCTGTTCATTAACACAGTCCAAACAAATATCTTTCCATTGTCAACAGCAATCATCTGGGCCCTACACACCAGCAGGAAACCAACAGATGTTCCTGTCTGGATGAGTGATCAGGACTTCATGCTTGAATCGGCCTGTGTTTAGTGAGTTGTTGTCCATTAGTTTGGAAATGGTTGAGTTTACATGTCCACTGCTGGGCAATAGCATTGGGCTGCATATTATGATTGTTGTCATTTATTGGCAAAAATTTGACTATGCTGATACTTTATAGTCTTAATCCAAGTCTCTGTAATAATAATAGAGTTAGAGTTGTTAAAAATCGCATTAGTAAATTAGATCTGCTGTGTCCCTTTCTTCCACTTCTTGAGATCTACATATAAAATTTGAGGTTAGCAAGCAATAATTTGCATTTTACATTTGGCAGACGCTTTTATTCAAAGCCACTTACGTTGCATTCAAGATACACATTGACATTCGAATCAGTTTTTGCTTTCCCAGGAATCGAACTTGACCTTTGCGTTGCAAGCGCTAAACTTTATTGTGAGCAACAGGGAAGACTGTAGGCAAAATATTGTAAGGTAAAAGAGAGGTCTTTCTGCTCAGTAACTTGAAGGACTGTATCCTTGTGCTTAGAGCTTACTGATAAATATTTAACCTCTTCATTCTAATACAGATTAGTTATTTGTGTCTATACCAATGTGTGCTTGAGTTTATCTGTATACAACACAATTGTTATTTATTTGACACAAATGCATATCTTTTTGATGAAATCTGAGGAATTCATATGATGAACAGATTTAATTTAGGCCTTTATTCACATATAAACATTCATCAACTTACACATCAGTTGTGGTAAACGAAACTCAAACATTTTTGCTTGTGAAAACCGATAAGTTTCATTCTCGTGTTACGCAGTACGTTTGAGCTTCCAATAAGAAACCAATGAGGTTTCTCATGCATCAAGGATGTATGGTTGAACTTCTGTTTGTGTTCACTGTTCATGTTAGGATGTAGATATTAAACAGATTCTTAAATTGGTAATCCCACAATATAAAGCAATTGAGTATCTTTAGAAACTTTGGACTAAACTGCTTGATTCTTTTGGCTTAGTTTTACAATCTCCTTCTGAACTTTTTGAAGCGACAAAATGGTAGTTGCGTGGGCTGTCAATGGAGGGACAGAAATCTTTTTAAACATAATTTAGTTAACCTAGTTTAGCCCCGTAGTTATTATGCCAGTCATACTGTTATAGTTACTTAGTCACTCCCATAGACTTATGCAAGCTATGAAAGCATCCTGACCAGTTTGGTATTGCAACAGGCTCAACCAATGGATGGTATGAGGTCAGGACGGGCTATCTGCTTGTTTGACCAATTGTTTGACCAATTGTCTTGTTTGTCTTTTGTGCTTTCTGTTCTGTTTGGTGACTCCAGTGGTTCTAAAACAGCATGCTTCACCATCAACTGTAGGGGAATTACAGTTAAGACCCGAGGACCAGATATGTTGAATGAAGACCAGGAGTCAGAAGTGCAGTCAATAGAATACATTTTAGTGAAGTTTAGTTTGCAGTTTCATCAGCAGAAGCCAGCTTCAAGTCTCACAAGGAGTTCGTAGGCCGCCCCACTTACAATAACATTGTTACAGCAATTATACTCTAACAGAGGCTACTAACTACGTCAGTGATGACGGTTAAATGATTCTGATTGGCTAAGAAAGAAAGATAAACAAAACTAGTAATTTTCCACTCAAGAGCAGACAGTCTGAAGCATATCTTCATTGATCACATGGTTGACGGGTTAGTGACCTTCCACACGGCTTGTCGAGAACAACAAGTCATTCTGTCTCCTTATGGTGCCAGTTAATCGCATCACCAATACAGACCATATTAACACACACACAGATACATAGCTTCTCCAAGGCTGAACTCGGCTCAGGCTCCAACTATCAACAGAGAGACTCTCAAAACATTCTGATAACATGTTCTATCAGGTGAGACGTGCATATATTCATCACTATTCTATGGAAAACTACAGAAAAGCAAAGAAAGGCTTTAACTAATAAAAATCCCTAACTTGGTTATAAATAACTCTTTACAAATCATTCAAATAAGAAAAAGAAAAGAATATATGAAGAAATAAGAAAAAGAAAAGAATGTATATATATATATACAATATTCAGTGCACACTATTCCAATGAAATATAGGTCTTTGTCATCTATCATTAGAATTGAGTAAATTGCATTCCTTTTCAGCTGACTTCACCATTTCATTGCTTATGTTTCAGCCCTTTAACTACCTGTCATATTCACAACCCAGTAAATTCCTAATGGATAAACTTGAGTCATTTTTTCTCTCATTGAATATCCTTTTTCACTGGGTAATTTCCAAGTCAAGGTCTTTATTCTCATTGTACTGGCACAATTATTTCTTTCTCCATTAGGTTGTTGGAGAAGTATACAAATTTACATATATATTTTCTGCTAAATACTGTGATAATGTCTTAAATTATCCTAAAATCAATTGTGTCAACACACACACGTGTATATATATTAATGATTAATCTACACCTCATGTAATTAAGGTGATTGACAGCCCTGCTTTAAATCTTTTTCCTGATGGTTGTACTGATCTTCAGTGATGTATAAAAACAGCACTGATGATGTGTCTCTTAAGTGTTTTTTTTGTGTGTCTTTGGATGCTCATAACCCAGATTCTGCAGTGTATGTGTGTAAAGCCTTGAGCGGTTGTGCTACTGTTTTGAAGTAAAGAAGGCTGCAAAGGGGCCACCAAACTCTTACGCTTCTCTAGCCAAATTTTGATGCGATGGTTCATGCAGTTTGAGAATATGAGATTAAGTCCCTCTGCTTTTGGAAGTAGAAGATCCTACTTGCATGTATAAACCCCAAAAGCAAACCCTCAAGGAGCTGGACAAGCTCTTAAATCACTCTGACAGATCAGGAAGAACCTCAAGCTCCTCATGTGTGACCGAATCCTGGTCTCTTTACCTCAGTTAAACTCAGATCCCTGTGCTCGTGAACAGAGGAAGAGAAAGACATTTCTCATTAGTTCATTATTTTATAGTTTTTTTTATTGCAGATACAGTTCTCTTTAAACACCTAAAATCCATATTTAAAGATAAAACAAATGTTCACAATTTACCTTGCACAAAATTAAGCAACATATTTGTACTTGATGATATCCATTGGGAATCAAGTCTTTTTGTGACAGGAGGTTGAAGGGTAGAGGGCTTGGTGACATTAGTGGAGAAAGTCATTTCAGAGGTCGAGTTACGAGTTATTACATTTAGATTTTTTAATTAACACATTGATGAATCATTCACAATAAGACCGGGAACATGTTTTCTATTAATAAAGTAAAAATCTGTTTAAAATTGATGTTGCTTTTACTAAGTTTACATAGTTTTTCATCAAAATATAATGCTTTTCTCTGTCTTTGAAATGTGTTCTCTTCTAATAGTGAATCAAGGGTCAATGCAGAATTAAGTAATATCAATCCAACTTACCATTTGATTCAATCTTGTAGATGAATTATACCATGTGAAAAGGCCTCTAGTCAAAGCAAGGCTTCTGTCTACAACAATATTCCGACACCTCATCTACTAATGGATGCAAATAAGGGCAGTACAAACACTAATTTGGATTTATGGGATAAAAATAATGCCACTTTTGTAATGAGCATCAGCAAAATAAAACACATTTATTATTATTATGAGTCTTTTGCAGAGGCAGGACCGGCAGGCTTTAACAATGAAGAAAGAGGCTAATCAATATCTTGTTTCTGACTTGTCATTTTTAAACTGTTTTTCTTTCTAATATTTCATTGACAAATGAAAAATTAAGTTTTAAGTCATAGCTTTCCACACACTAGTAGCTTCTTGGGTTCTGTACCTAGTCTCATTTACATGGATCATTAAGAAACTGTAACAGTTTCCTAGCAACCACCCATAACACCCATGCAACACCCTAGCAACACCCTAGCAACCACCTCCAAAGTATTTAAATTTACATTTATGCATTTGGCAGACGCTTTTATCCAAAGCGACTTGCATTGCATTCAAGGAACACATTGAATCAGTTCTTGCCTTCTCTGGGATAGAACCCATGACCTTGGCGTTGTAAACACCAATGCTCTTCTGATTGAGCAACAGGAAAGCAAAGCAACCATAGATTAACATGGCTCAAGATTTGCACTATTAAGCACCACTCAGATTCTCTTCAGAATTTTACTTTAAGACATTTTGACGTTTTCTGATGTTCTGCTCTGTTTCAGATCACCGTGACAGAATCCGTGTTGTTCTTGATACAGTACACATCAAAAGATCTTGACAGTCGAGACAAGACCATCGTGAATGGGGACTGCTGTTACCTCAACCCATTAGTGCGGAGGACTTTCCGTTTCCTCGGTATGTCACGGCTATTTCATTTAATTTTATCGAAGGTTGTTCTTTCATCCCTGGCATTCAATTTACAGTTAAACCAAGGGAATTATTTGGAATTAGTTTGTCTCTCTCAATAGAGAGATGTTGATCCAACCAACTATAAGTGCACTAGTGTTAAAAATCCTTTCATTTTAGGTTAGAACCAGTGAAGGAAAGTGTGTGAAGCCCTTTATTACCCTTAAAGTGATGTTTAATTAGTGCGTCTCTGATGACACTCTCTTTGATGTCAGCTTTTACTTTGTGAATTCAGTGTGGATAAGCTACAACAGGTAAACATGTCAGCAGTGTGGAAGCTGTTCACCGTGACCAAAAAGGATGCAAAAGTAGCACTATGTAAAATTTGTTTGTCAAAGGCTGTTCGTTGCGGAAGATCTTGTTTCATTTTCCATCTGTTTTTATTGTTTCTGTAAAAAATTTATTGCATCATTATTGGAAAGTCTGTGCTTCTATATGATCTACAGGTGTTTTTTTCGCTCTTTGTGTAACCTCACGTGCCTTAAAGCATCATGATGGTAAAGCCTCTCCAACCATGTCACTCACATGTTCTTAATGCAGTTTAACAAATTAAGACCAGACTTAATCTGTGATGTCTCTCTCTTTCTCACTCTTCATTCTCTCTTTTACCCCCCCCACCCTCCTTCACTCAATTTCTCCCTCTAATGCTTCAGTGTTTTTCTGAGATAAAGAAACAGCAATGCCATGGATTATTAGCCTGATCCCCACTTCCATCTCCTATTAATTTCTGCACTAAATGGTTTCTATTCACTACAGACTCTCTCACTTTCCGGCTGAATATACAGTACTTAGTCACTTAGTTTCACAGTTTCCAGTGCCTAGTCAACCAAGCTGCAGGATTTTCGGACATCTGACGGCATTAGCGGTCTTAAAGACAAATCAGATAAGCAGAATTGTTCCTAAGCCTCCTACAGGGTGCTGAGAAGATCACATTTACTTTACCGCTAGCATCTGTCAGTGTTCAGCAGCAGTCAATGTGGCCCGGAGGAAATCTGATGCATCTGTGAGATTCTTTTACAACGCTTGACATCTCAAAAGCATTGTCATGATTTAGATAGTGACATTTTTATCTTTTAAGAAATATGCTAGTTATTTCAAGCTTAAACATTTAGTCTTTCCTTCTTAAAGGGACAGTTCAACCATACAAAAAAGTCTGATCATTTACTCACTTTCATGTCTCATTTGTATTTCAATTTTCACAATACACATCATTTCAAAACAGTGTCTATATTACAATTTGAAATGATCTGAAATCAAAAGTGACTGTGTCCATGTAATGTATTTCAGAAATGCACATACGCAAATCACGCAGTTGGCTAAAAATATATTCATTTAAACAATGTATTAAAGTCTCTGAACATTATCAGGAAGGCTATTCCAGAGTTTAGGAGCCAAATGTGAAAATGCTCTCCCTCCTTTAGTGAATTTGGATATCCTAGGTACTACCAGAAGCCCTGAGTTTTGTGATTTTAAACAATGTGATGGAGATAAACCATCAAGTAATGCATTACAGTAATCTAGTCATGAATGCATGAAATAACTTTTCTGCATAAGAAACCGATAGCATGTTCTGTAGTCAAGCAATGTTTCTGAGGTGATAGTAGGCTGTTTTTGTAACATATGAAATATGATTTTTGAAAGACAAGTTGCTGTTTAATATAACACCCATGTCTTTAACTTTAGTGGATGAAGTAACAGTACATCCTCCTAAGTGCAGTTTCTATTCTAAGAGGTTCTGTGTACAGGTTCATGTTTGAGAGATTTTTTCCTCCCTGAATACACACTGAAATTTAAGTCATTATTCAATGGAAATTCACTGCATTTCTTACATCTCATTCATGTTTGTTGTCAGTGATCCTGTAAATTCATACAGGTTTAAAACAACTTTACTATGAGTAAATGATAAATAAATTAAGCAATAAGGTTCGAGAGGTTGTGGTCAGTAAAACAATTTGGTTTGAAAGAAATTAATATTGTTACTCCACAAGGAGTATTAAATTGATTAATACTCATTGCATTAAATTGATCAAAAGTGACAACAAAGACACTTACGATGCAAATAAATTCTGTTCTTTTGAACTTTCTTTTTATCAAAAAAATAAAGATTTTATTAGGTCATCAACATGGGTAATGCATATTTCTTGAGCACCAAACCAGCATATTTGAATAATTTTTGAAGGACCATGTGACTGAAGACTGGAAAATCCATCTTTATATTTAATAATAATAACATCAAAAACAGTTATTTCAAATTATAATAATATTTCACAATATTACAGTTTTTACTCTAAAATTCTTTAAAAACATTAAGCAACCCCAAACTTTTGAATAATAATGTAAATGTATGCAAATATATTCACAATATAGCACAGTTCCTTATTGCTTATACAAAATGTTACTTTCTAAAAAAGTATAAACGACAAACCATCTATTTAAGTCCTTTATATTATTAAAGTATTCATTTAAACATTATTTTACCAGGCACATTCCTTATTGTTGTTGGGTATGAGTATTTGTTTTACAGTTTTATTGAGTGATTCCTTTTCATTCCTTTTTATTTGGTTTGATACTCAAAAGATAAAGCACCTAGATGTCATGGTCGTTTCCAGGCAGTGGTGGCTGCTTAAAATGAATATATTTTGAAAACTGATGTTTCTTCTAGTTTTGTTTGAGGTTTGATGGTGCATCTCGACAGAAAAGCATCAAATGAGACCAGTTGCTTCGTGACCTGGAGTCACTGGCTTATGTTATTTGCATAATGACTCACGCTGCGATGTTCTTTGGGAGAGATTAAATTTAGAAAACGGCTGTGGGTCATGGTGCACTCAGAGTTAGTTCAGACAGGCTTTTTCACTAATATTTCTCAATTCCTCTGCCTAAGAAGAACTCTTGGTTCACGTCGAGCCTTGATAAAAAAATAAAATAAAAAAAAGTTTATGAAATCAGATAGCACTTCAAAGCTGTGTGTGTTTGTGCCAATAACGTCATTAAATAGCTCCTGTTCCTCCAAGTTATATTAAGTAAATGATCTAACGATTTAAAATCAAGCTGAATTATTCATTATGAAGGTACAAAGTCTTTTTTAAAAGAGCCATAATTGGATGAAATCTTCCTTTTCATTTCAGCCCATTAAATAAATTAATGTCTTGTAAGAGTTTATTTTCATATTATAGAATGGACTAAAATAATACTTTCTTTACATGTATAATAATCTATAATCTTTATCTTCTCGTCCTCAGTAATAAATTGAATATTTGATTTTCTTAGATTGTTGCCAAGTTGTTAGTTTTGTGCATTGTAATTAACAGTTTTTTATTAGCATAAGCTTTAAGATATTATACAGGTGAGACTATAAAATAATTATCCAGGGGTCTCATTTATAAAGCGTGCGTTCGCACAAAACGGGACTGGAAATTTACGTACGAAAGTTTCCACGCAAAGGTTGTGATCTATAAAAAACAAACTTGACGGGAGAATGTGCACACCTTTAAGCAAACTTTGAGCCACGCGTATGCACATTGTGGAGACAAAGCGAATTTGGCGACACAGATGGTCAGGTTTTATAAATCGGAATATTTTTTGCCTTATGCCATTTTTGGCTTTTGGGTGCACGTAAACTTTTAGTAGGGATCCTACGCAGTTTTATAAATGAGACCCCAGGTATTTATTTATCCATTAGGCAATGTATAGTCAGCCGGTTATTTTCGCAAAAATAAGTTTAATGTCATCTATGTATTAGGGTAGAGCGCATACTATTGGAACAGAGGGACAACTCAAATGATCCAAAACATGCCGCACAGAACATACAGCACAACCAATGTATTCTGATTCATTAACAAATCGGATCCTTTGAGCAGATCCTTTTAATGAATCATTTAAAAACTCCTGGACAGAAGTGTGAATCCATTGATTTCACTGAGTCAGAACAGATATGAACGAATGCTCCTAGATTAAACGAATCTATGAGACTCGCAGACAGCAATATGTTCCTTTGATGTCCACGCAGTTATTGAAATATCTATGCGATAGGAAGTATGAAAAAGCCATTTTTTTCCTCAGTTCATTTGCAGACAGAATGCGATTCAAGGACTGTCAGCATCAAAGTTATGTAGCCAACCTGGCAGCAAACAGAACTGATGTAGCGCCAGCCAATGGCATTTTTATGTGAAACTTAACTGGCATTATCACCTCTCTTACTAAAATAAGAGCATATTTTCTCTCCAAATCGTCTGCCAAACTTGTTTTGCTATGTGTCACTTAAAGCTCCACAAGGCCTTCCTTGTGCTAAATGCTAAAAAAAAACGTGCTAAATGGCACTTTGTTAATGTTGTCGGATTGTGTCTGCCAGCAGTTATGAACATGGTTTATTGTTGATACAAGTTTTTCAATGGCTATAATAATAGCCTTGTCAAGCCTGTCATTCTGTTGAGCTGAAATGATGTTCTAAACAAGAAGAACATGACATTTAGGAGTGAAGGAGAAAAATGAAGCCCTTTCAGAAACAATGCTGACTTCCTGTTCTTTAGCAAATCTCTACCATTGTAAGAATCCTCAGAAAAGAAGGGTATGCTATGAAGGGAGAAGATTAATTTGTGATGTGTCCGTCATGATTTTGGGTTTCTTAAGCCCATTGGTTCTTTTTTTTGCTACAGTATCATTAAGGGGCGAGCAACAAAATTTTTTGTCTAGCTCATTTTCTTTTACCTTGCATAGTTTTCTTTAGATTTTTGACAGTGAGGGCATGTCCATGTTGGGCTAGGTAATCCTAATACTCATGATTAGATTTTAACAATCTCCTTATTGTTTCTTAAAATCCCAGGAGTGACCTGTAAACCCTTTGCTAGTTATTCCTGAAGTCATGTTTGATGAGAGTTTGCAGAACTAATTGAATCTGAATTAGATAAAGGAGCTTGTATCTCAGAATGATGGAAAGAAAATGTGTCTTTCTATTGATTTGTCTTCGCAGGCTGCACACAGTATCATACAGTGTAACTAGGGTAGTCCGATTCACAAAGCATTGACTCTTTGTGCTAATTATTTTTAGAGAATCCGAAACAAAGCGCAACTGGTGTAGTCCAAGAAAAGATGTATCCAGCATCATCAAATGTTTCACTAAATAAACTCACCAAATCAAAATGACACATTCACAAACACACACACACACGGGTATATACAGTAGTACTTTGAGATACGAGCATAATTCGTTCCAGAACCGAGCTCGCTACGATACAGTAGCAATATGCGCGGAGGATGAGAAGGGATTACATAGATTACGTAAATTACATAGATAACGCAAACACAATACGGAAGTGTTGTGTTTCCGTCCTGTTTAGTGTATTGGATAGAGTGTAATGAGTGTAATGTATGCCTCAGAACCTCATATTTATTATTATTGAACACACATAACTTGTAAATGTATATAAAATACACCACAGGAAGACCCAGGAGCGGGAAGTGGGAGATGCTTAGGGAAGTCAACGAACACGTGAAGTGAAGGAGTGAGGCGCCTTGAGCTGCTCCAAGTGTTTGAACACCCAGCATCTCTCAGCTGCTTGTATCTCAAATATTTACTCGTATATCAAAGCAAAAAATTTGCTCAAAGGCTTGCGGAATACTCTCATATCGGGACACTTGTATCTCAAGGTATTACTGTATATATACAGCGGTAGCATCTAATGCAGTCATTTCTCCTAGCCACTTGGTGGGTTGAAACATTATATACGTTCTTCAATTGTAGTCTTTTAAAAATGTTTCTGAAACAATAAACTAAGTGGAATTTATTGTTGTCAAAAATATAGACTGCTCAGTTTTTGAGACGTATCTGAAACACTTAAATTCTAATTTTCATAAGAATAGAGACACGATACCAGCTGTGCCTTCTCGCTCTCTCATGTTTCCAACAGCTCCAGATGAATATTGTTGTACAGGACTTGAGTTTCGGCATGGGGTTGCGCATATTGAGTATAATCTTACTCATTCTGATTTTGTGAGTTAGTTTCGCTGCCTTATTTCACTTAAACAGTCAAGTACACACAAAATGTCAAAATGCTGGCCATGGCGAGCATTCATGTAAACAGTCAGTTATCTTTTAATTGAACATAAACAATTGAGAAAGAATATGCACGTCTAACAGCGTAATGGATTTGTTTGTCAGGTCTTAAAATGACAGCAGCCTAATGTACCTGCTGCCAAATTATGAGATAATATTAAAAATATCTATATGGCAGTTTTTCCCCATGGTATCGTTCAAAATTATTGCCAGTGAAAATAGTTAGTGGCTAGTAACTTTGGAAGACCACTAGCCACAGTGGCTGGTAAATGTCATCCTTATATGCCATCCTTATACCACTCAGATTCTGTGAGTTCAAACTCTTTTTAGTGAATCCACAACATAAAGCGCACCTGGTGAGTGCATTTGAGTGTTTGAGCTCCCTTCAGAGAGAAAGAGAGAGAAAGACTCAGATCAGTTATGAAGATAGGTCATTATCTCATCAACTCAGAAAATGATGTCCTCTAATGTGTGCTCACAGCTGAGCGATGAGATGTGTGTCACTGTGGAGATCACCTAGTGTTAGTCGTATCTGTCCCCTTAATGTGCTTAAATAGGAAAATGTGGTTCTTGTACACTCTGTGCTAATCGTGCCCTCATAAAAAAGCCAGGCACATCCATGTAATAATTGAGCCAATTTCCAGGTCATGTTTGTCAAATACATATTTTAAGCCCCACGTTGATGGATTCTCTTTAAGGGATTACATACTTTTAATGTAAAACGAAGGTAGTGAATTATAATATGAAATATAGGAAGTTCTAATGGTTTTTCTAATGGTGGCTGATGGTCACAATAGTTGATCAAAAATCACGAAAAATAGGTTTTTGTTTTCTTGTTTTTTTGTGTGTAGAAATTGGTATCTGTATCTGTTTTTCTTCTTCATAGGTGTATACCTGTTTGGCCTTTTCACCACAGACATCTTCGTGAATGCCGGTCAGGTGGTAACGGGGAACCTGGCCCCTCATTTCCTGACAGTATGTAAGCCCAACTTCACAGCTCTGGGTTGCCAGCAAGCTCTACGCTATATCAGCCATCAGGAAGCCTGCACCGGCAACGAGGATGACATTCTGCGTGCCCGGAAGACCTTCCCTTCCAAAGAGGCGGCGCTCAGTGTGTACGCTGCCGTCTATATGGCCGTGAGTATCTCATAACTTCTACATAGGCTCATTGGAAAAAACGTAGCCTTGATGATATTAGTTGGATGTTAGCTTCTTGGACACTTTCAAAGTTAAATGTCCAATAAGTGGTGCTTTCAGTTTTATCTGAAGCAAATGAACGTGAATCTGGCAATGTTAACTTGTTTTTTGTTGTTGTATGTACGTGGCTGTTCGGGAAATGTCCAATGATTGGCAATAAAAGGTTAATGCTCGCATTTGAATATAACGTACCACCTACACTTAACCTGACCTAAACCTAACCCTAACTGACATCATCTCTGTTTAAATTTTTTAACTACAGTATAGGAATTATTATTATTATAATATGATTTTGCTATTCAGTGCATATCTTGATTAGAAAAATCTAGTCTAATTTTTTAAATGCATCAAACATCCAAAATGTTTCAAGGATTATAAAGGCGCATTTTCTATACTTTTTTCACTTGATAAACTAATAATTCGTTAAACTTGAGTTTTTTTTATTTTTGCTATATTTAGTTTTTTAGCAGTGATGGTTTAATTAACATGCTGTTCTTTAGCAGGTGAACTGTTTCCATGGTAAACCTTTCTTAGAAAAGTTGTCTTTAAATGTATCCTCTTTTCTTTTTTTACTGAGTTTTTCTTTATTTAGTTTTGATATTTTTAGCAATGATGGCTTAATTAGCATGCTGCGCTTCAGCACTTGGACTGTTTCCATGGTAAACCTTTCTTGGAAAAGTTTTGTCTTTCAGTGCATCCCTTTTTAAGGCACTGCTATACACATGCCAAATATCCACATATGTGTGTTATTTACACTTGCAGATAATATAATATAAAAAAGGAACTCTGAAAAACAAAACAAATAAAAATGCCACTTAAGTGTGTTTTAAGAGTATACTTTCATAATTATGTTTCTTAAGTTCACGTTTTTTAAAAGTGTACCATATTAATGTCAAAATAAAAGTTTTACCTACCATTAGATTTTCAGTTAAGTCCTACTTAAGTGGCTCAAAAGCATATATTTTCATTTAACAGCAATCAAAATTCAATCAAGTGTCCAATAATATTACATTTAGTTTATACGCAAGTATATTCAATATCGCAATCTCGGTTTTGACTGAGGTGGTGTTTAGCAGCTTTTGCATCTGAAGTCTTGATATGCTATCGCTTGTTTCTGCATGTTCTACGCCTATGTTTTGATTAGGAGGTTCAGTATTCTCTCAGAAGATGCGATGAAAGCACAGAAAGCCATAAAAACTTGTCTAGTGTACACACTAGATATAAAGTAATATCTCGGTTTACGAGTTTAATTCGTCCCAAGAGCGAGCTCGTAAACCAAAATGCTCCTACACCAAAACAATTTTCCCCATAAGAATGCACTAAAAATCAATCTATTCGTTCCACACGACCATAAATGCCCATTAAATATTTGTGGGGTTTTACCCTATTAATTGCAGTTAAAATTATAACCATTAAGATCTCATATAAATATTAACTCATAATTGACAATTAAACTCTAAAAATACTTGACAATTTACTGTAATGCACTTCAGCTTTGAGCAGCGTGCATGGAGGTGACGAGAGGAGGGAGGAGCCAATGAATTCATGAACCATTACAGTTACTGCTTAGAGGTACTGCAGTGTATATTTCACTACGTGAACAATTGCGAATACAATTAATTAATGTTAACAACAAGAGGTAAAACCGCTGTAAATCACTTATAAAAGTATCACTGTGGTGAATGATGCAACCAAACCAAGCGACGCTGAGAGAATGAACGAGTTAAGGGGTGATAAAGGGGTTGGAACCGCGTGACTGTGTTATGAGAGGCTGTCATTAGGATATTTCCAGTAAAAATGCGCGCGAAAATGCTGAGCGTTAGGACTTTTCCACACAAAAATGCGCGTGGGTGAGGGAAAATTTTTACTATAGAATACTCGTACACCGATTTGACCCTCCATGCTCGTACACTGATTTGCTCGTATACTAAGTCGCTACTAAACCGAGGTATTACTGTAGTTATAAAACACACTCATGAACTTCTTTAGCTGTTGCATTGTCTTGAGTTGTTTTTTTTAGCGCCCTACTCTGAACCTTGCATTTTAAGATGGCACGTCAAGTTAAAATACGTCAAGTTCAAACTGTTCCTCCATAAATACATTGTATCCGTTTATAACATGTAACACAAACACTGTAATGTCATCTGTGAGTCCTTAGAAAGTCAAAGTGTGGGGATCTGCACGTCAGAGTAATGGATGTGGCAAAAGGTCTTCGGAATTGGTCCCCAAAGCTACCTGTTAGGGCGTTGGGTTGGGTTTGGAGTTAGTTTAGTTGCCTCTACGTCTTGGCATGTCTATTACTCCAACCAGCAGCTTACCCTGTCTCAGAAAATCATTAGCTTTGAAAATTTTCAAGAAGGATATTCAAAGCACATCCTCCTCTGCTCTTCACACTCACCTCTGTTAATGAATGTTATGGAGAGTGACAACCGTCAATCTGCCTTTGCCTTTGAGCTCTTGTTTAAAAGCATCGGTCATATGAAGGTGATTTTGGCTTCTCTTACAACAAGCACCTCTTGTACATTGTATTGTATTCGACAGGTTTGAATTTTTAATGGCCAGTGCAAATCCTTGATATGTATATATCTGCGTCTTAGTGATCGTCATGAAGCAGGCTTGGCATCTGGAGTGCATCCAGGAGAGATGGCACCACGCAGTAATGCGTTTGAAATGCAGATGCAAATTCACAGAAGCTTCATTTGGATTCTGTCCATAGCCTGATCGAGCACAGATATGGCACAAAGCACTATAGCGTGAACATAGTCATTTGTGGCAAGGACTTTTTTTTAATGTAATACGCAACAGAAGAAAGTGCTAACTTTTTTTCCACGAACGCTGTTGTTGCCCAGTCTGTCAGGAATCTATCGGCAGGAAGGGTTGCCATTGAGAAAGGAAATTGGAAAGGAGGAAAGGAGTTGGATTGGTGCGAAGAAGTCAATTTAAACTGAAAAATCAAGTTGCAGAGTAGCCAAAAGAAATCTGTGCAAAAGCCCATCAAAATCTTTGCTAAATGACAAATCACGCATATCATTTTAGAAATGGGCTGCGAATTGAGAACTAACCAGCCCTAAAAATTTGACAACAAATGAGTTTTACTCATTCATTCCCATTTTAATCACTACTTTTATGGCCTCCCTTAATTTTTCAGTTCATGGTCTAATTAGCCACAATGACCCGGTTAGGATGCCAGACATCCTGTGCAGGCGAGCAGACTATGAAGGACAGAATCTAAAAATCAAGTAATGAGCATCTGGCTGGGTTTAGCCCTCTTTTTCATCAGTGATGCTGCTGCAGATGTGCGCCAGGCCCACAAGGAAATCTCACTCCGTAGGGACTGCGAATATCTCATGCCGGCTGTTAGTTGAGTTGAGCCCTGATGACTAGAACTCTGTCCCGGGAGGTTCGATTATTAATGTAAACACAAGAGGAGTCTAATTAGTGTCTATAGGATATGCTTTACTCTGTCAGAGAGCTTTGAATTTTGTACTTCCTGCAAGGTGATCTCCAATCATATGAGCAGATCATGTTTTATATGTAGGACGGTAAGTGTAGAGCTGTTGTTTTAGCTTGGATGTTCTGTAGAACCAAGAATTAGCGACATTCTTTTTTTTAACAATGTGATTAATTAGAGACTAAGGTTGAGACTAGGTTGATAATCCCCCCATTTTTTTGAAGGGGGCGGGGGGGGGGGATCTTGTAAATGAAGCTGATTTGATGTGTTTTGCATTAATAAAATAGTTGCAATTTCCATACTGTGTGCATGTGCGTAGGTAGTTAATAGCTTCAAAAGATAAGTTTTGCAGTTGTAATATGTGAAAAAATTCAAGTTCTTAAGAAAAACCAGTCAAGTTTGTTTCTTATGGGGATTAATTTAATTTATGAGTCTGCAGTCTAAGTAGGGAGTAGCTCACTACGTATCAGTACTTTGGAACAGAGCTGAAAATACATATTAACACTTTGTTAACTTTTGAAGAATGGCGTGGTAATGAAGTCAGAATAGTCAGCCCAGAGCTTCAAGACTTTCTCATGTCAAAAGTCAAAGTCCTATGGGATGAGATTGACTTTCACCTAAAGTTTGATAAAGTCATTGAACAAATACTCTTTTAATGTGACATTCTCAATCCTGAACATGATGGCTGACACAAATACATAAAAAATGTCTTCATCACAAATCATCACAGATGATGGCCAGTCGACCATTGACAAAATGACACATAGTATCTCTCGGGGAAGACGTTCACGGCTGTGCAACAGTGTGCAAAAATGATATTTTGACAACTTACTTTGAGCAGCTTTCAGGCAGTCCAGAAGCTCTGCCCTTGACCTGAGAGATGACGTTTTGTTGCATTTAAAAAAGACTACATGGTTTTTGACAGTAGCCCTGAAGGCAGATGACAGAACTCAACTGACTTCTGAATCGCACATGCTAAATGTAGGACACGTGAAAAGTGCTCGCAACCCATTTTACTTCTGTACTCTGACATACTTCTAAGTTAAACAGGTTTTTATTTTTATAAATAGAACTATTTCAAAAATAAATGCTGTACTTTTGAACCTTATGTTTATCAAAGATACCTCAAAAAATGTGATTTTCCATGTTTTTATCATTAATAATAACAAATGTTTTTTTTTGAGCAGCAAATCAAATGAAGAATTATGTGACACTGTAGTAATGATGCTGTAGAAAAATCAGCTTTGCCATCACAGGAATAAATTACATTTTAAAATATATTAAATTTAAATAATTTATTTTAAATTGTAATAATATTTCAGAATTTGCACTGTTTTACTGTAATTTTGATCAATTAAATGCATAATTAATAGATTATATAGATTAATAGATGAGTCTTGGATTAATCTATATTAATTAATACCTGAATAGATTAAAAATAAGACGAAATAAAATGATTCATCATTAATATAAAACCAATAATTTTAAATGCTAAAAGTGAATTTAAACATCACAACATTATATGCACTGTCAAAAATGGATATTTTTGAGCTTTTCTAAAGATTACATTTTATATTGTAGTTAAATTATTCGTTTTTAAAGTTTAACTTTAAGTGAGTGTTAATATCTGCAATAATGAAAATATGAGCTTCAGTCTCAATCTTCAATCTTCAATATCCAGAATGCCCTACCACATAGACAACCATTGGAAGTGCATTACAATATTTTATATATGATTTTAGTTTTCATTATTCTGTCTGATCTGTCTGGTTTATATTATCATAAATATATCATGCATATTGAGATTTGAGGACACCAAAAATGCCTGCTCACCTCAACTCAGACAGAATAATCAGGTCACAGTGTGACAATGACCTTTGAATACTAGAAAGGGACACTGAAAGACTGAGACTGTGAGAGAGACGACGCTGTAGTGTCTCAGACTTGCACAAGGTAACAATTACTGTCTTTGTGTGCCGTTTCCTTAGGAGCGATGGCTGATTATCCACGACCTTTAGCGCTGACACTCATGCATACTCCAGAATGAGTTGGCTGGCAGGACTGTCCCACATTTATTCACATCTTCTCTTTCACTTTACTATGACATGGCTTTCAAAGTCACAACACAAATCTCCCTTTGGATAGACAATTAAACTGATCTAAATGCGTGTTGGACAGCTGTTCTCTGCCTCGTTACCCTCCCTTAGAAAACATACACACTCGTACACGAATTGAATATCTGAGATTTAGATATTTTGTTTCTGTGTGTGTGTGTGTGTGTGTGTATGCATTCGGGTGTTCACACTTTACAAGAACCATGTCTGTAAAACAGGGTGTGTATTACTTGGGGGCTTTCCTGTAGAGCATTGTTGCTTGCAACGCCAAGGTCATGGGTTCGATCCCAGGGAAAGCAAGAACCGATTCAACGTGTCACTCGTCTGACAAAGGCATAAATGTAAATGTAAAATGACATGATGTACAAGACCTTTGGGTGTCTCCCAAGAATGCACTCCCTGTTTTAAAGATGACTGGAAAAGATGGAAAAAAACCACAAGAAAAATGTACAGTGCATCAAACGTTTTGGTAACCCCAGAAGTTAGATAAGCTAGTCAGAGCCACAAATAAATACTCGCAAACAGAAGTCACATTCGCCTGAGGAAGTAACCATAACAACAGTTTCTGTCACTTTGTAAGGCTCTCTTTAAGTTTTGTGGTTGCTCCATATGTCTCAACTTTGATTGTGAGGTTCCCGAGTCTCTATATGCTGACGTATTTCCTTTTGGGAGGAGGAAGATTTCCGTATGTAGCCTGAATAACCTGATGCATATTGACATTGCATCTCAAATGAGGGTTTGAGATTTGTGTGGTCGGATTGCATTGCATTTTGGAGTATATTATATTTTCATGATTTGATTATCCAAACAAGTGACCAAATGAACAGTAAATGCCTACTAATCGAGCGGTAGAGGTACAAAAATCAATTTGGGTTACGGGAGATGAAACACAAATCATTGAATATTTTAATGTTATTGATTTCTTTGTTTTCCTCTTATTTCAGATGTACATTACATTTACAGTGAAAGCCAAAGGAACTCGTCTGGCTAAACCAGTCATGTCTTTGGGCCTAATGTGCCTGGCCTTTCTAACGGGTATTAACAGGGTGGCGGAGTATCGAAACCACTGGTCTGATGTCATCGCAGGGTTTATCATCGGTGTGGCCATCGCCACCTTTCTAGTAAGTTTTTCATCAGCTTCCTGTTGTGTATATCTTTTAGGCTCGTTGCAAACATATAATGTAACAGTTGACAAAAAATGAAGGTTCTGTCATCATTTACTCATCCTCATGTTATTCCAGACCTGTATGATTTTCTTTCTTCTGTGGAACATAAAAAGGAGATGTTTTGGATAATGTCCCAGCTGAACTTTTCTATACAATGAGAGTTAATGGGGACGGGGACTGGAAAGCCCTTGTGCTCTATATTTAGGGTTCCATTGAAAACCTGGGAATTTGTTATTTTCAGGCCTGGAAAAGTAAAGAAAATTAATGCAATCTTAAATTGACATTTTTGCACAATTTTATTTTTAGATACAGTATGTCTAGTATATATGCAAGTAGTACATTAAAATTCCCTTACATGACTATATCTGATTGGACTTTACACTGAACAACAATCTTGAATAGTCATGATCAGGCCTATACTGTATATCATTATTTATATAGTACAGTATTATGATATTTATTCATCATTTGAATTCATTATCTTGAGTTTGCATTTTAGTTTAAATGTTTAGTAATTTTAGTACTTCAGCCTACACTTATTTCAGTTTTAATATTTTATTAGTTGTAATAAGTTGATATTTATCATTTACTTTATTTCAATTAACAATTAGTTTTAGCTATCAATACTGATATATATCCAGCATATTGTGAAAAAAAAAAGTAATCTGCTAGATACTGCTTTTTATTACAATGTCTTTATTTTATTTTTATATTTAGTAATAATTAAATAGAAAAGACATAGAAACTCGCTGGTTAAAATGTGTGGGAATCATTCTCATGTAAGTCAATAAAATTGTAAAGCCATACAGTAGATTTGTAACGAGCAAACTGTGAATAACGGGATAGAGAAAGGATAATGTTGGCTGCTGGGAAGCTAAGTAGAAGAACCGCTCACATCCTGACATTCTAGAGGGCCAGCTAAGCTCATGCCAACATGCAGCCCTGTTGCAGACCTTCTGCTCTAGGCCTCTTATTGCATTAAAGCCAATTGTGTTGTGTAGAGCTGCCAAATGTAGGAAGATGGATTTCACCCTCGTTCCACCACCCACATCTGGGCAGACCATGATGCAGGTTTCCTCTCAGGGCACAGGAGCTTAAAGCAAATGCTAATGCTTTTGTGTCCTAAGTCCATCTCCTTAAAGATACCATGAGCACTACAGTCAAGCACAATGACTCTTGTTTTGCTGAACTGCAGGTGCAAATTTTGTTTCTCTAAGGACTGGGATCAAGTTATTTGGTTTAGAAACAATGCCATATAGTGCGATAAAAAGGTAGCCTAAAAGGAAATCCATAAAATTTAACTTCACATGGGGTAAATTCAGCATGTAATGTACCAAATCCCAAGCTCTGTCCACAATCCTGAGCATGCGGAAACGTCTGGAAGGTGTGAATCTTGTCACATGCAGTAGAATAACACTGGAATGGGATTTTTTTTCATGCTAGATGCTGAATAAGTTGGTTTGCCACAGTGAATTGACTTCAAAACTGGTGTCTTGATACGTCAAATGTGTTTACGCTGCCATTCAAACATTTGAGGTCAGTCATTTTAATACTTTCATTGAGGGAGGATGCATAACATTAATAAAACGTGCCAAAAAACGCATTTATGTTACAAAAACATTTTATTTTATAAATAATATTCTTTTGAATTGTTCTATTCGTCAAAGAATCCTGAAAAAATACCACAGTTTTCACAAAAATGTTAGGTTTCACAACAATTTTAACTTTAATATTAATAAGAAACGTTTCTTGAGCAGCATATTAGAAGTATTTCTGAAGGATCGTGTGACTGGCTACGTTTGCATCCAACCAAATAATCCGTAAGTAATCAGATTTACGACTCAATCGGACTGAAAAGCCTTCATGTAAACACCTTCATCGAGCTGATTTAGCTTCCGAAGGAAGTTTCGATCGGATTGGAAGGGGTGGATTAAGTCTTTTCTAATCCAATCTAGAGGACAGGTAAACACTTGATCAGATTGAAAACCAAAACTGGAATAGGACTGCGCATGTGCAATGATGTGCAAATGGCGTAATGGTTTTACTAATGGATAATTATGAGCTGCACGGCACAACAGTTTATATGCCCATTGTCTTCTAATCTGGACCCAAAATAGATAATTAAGTCCTTTAAAACAAGGAAAAGAAGCAATGTTGGAGAAAAGTATGTGCAAACAGCGGGAAACTGTCAGTGTATTCTTATTAGAAGCTTGTGTCATATAAATGTGTAATGATTTAGCGTTCATCTAAACACTACCGTTGGATTTATTAGTCAGAAGGAATTCATTCCGACTGAAATAAAAGGTGTGCATGTAAACATAGCCATTGAAGACTGGAGTAATGAAATAAATTGTAATATTATTTCACAATATTGGTGCTTATATGGTATTTCAGATACATTCAGTCTTGGTAAGCTTAAGAGACTTATGAGCACAATATTGATGCTCAGAACAAGTTGCAGGATGTTTACTAGTCTTGTAATACTTAGGTCTAAAGATTTAAATAAACTCATAACCCTGAGTATGAGCAATAGTAGTAGTGATGTTTGTTGTTAGCAAGCACTACTAATGCGTGAGTCCACTGCATGTGATAGTTTAAGAATTCAAATGTGGTTTCTTTAAGATAGCCTCCAGCCCATTGTGCAGATAAAGTCTGATATAAGGTAATGTCCCGGAAGAATAGATGAAAGCATCTCTCTGATGTAGGTCTCACATCCTTAGATGCCCAGAAGACTGTTTAGTGTCCGACACACCACACAGCCACAAAGGGACTTTTTAGAGATGATATAATGATATACCATTAGCATTTCAGGTGAAGATTTTGTCACAGAAACTCTCTGTCGAAAGATTTTCGAACGATCAGAGAGTGAATCGAATACAGTGGAACCCGGTTATGTCGATGGTCTTGAGGTTGCAAAAAAGTGTCGAGATAACCGAGGATCGAGATAACCATCAGCCAATATGCCGATTTATTTGATGAAGCGATGGGCATGCTATAAAATTGTTCATACACTGTATATGTTTACCAACAACAAAAGGCATTTGTGCACCAACTAACAGCAGCGATTGTAACGGCTGCTTTGTTTATGTTGGGAATATACCTTTAAGACGGCTTATATTGTTCTGTGCGCGCTTTTTTGGTGTGAGCGCGCACGGGGAGGAAAGTGTTTTAGAGTGAGAGAGAGATGGCTGCTCTACTGCTGACTGTTATATAGCATAATATACTGTTTCTTTTTTTTCTGAGTGTTTTCTTTTTCCTGGTTTGTACTTACACTCTTTACATGTTTGAGAAGAGTGTGAAACCCATTTATAAAGCTCGTCATCTGGGCAGTTGTCAACCACTCTGACAGCCAGTGCAAGATTTACCAGTATACGATAAAAACCACCTTCGATTTTCGATACAAACCTTTAATTCATTATATTCTCCAACATTGCAAACACAATTTCGCTCACAGCGTAAACACAGTCTCAACACACATTCGCTCATAATACAGTCATTTCGCTCGGACACAGTTCTGAAAAGTATTGTGCACGCGGTTACTATAGAGTGAGTGAAGAGTGAGTGAAGCGTCATTGGAGAGAGCGACCGTACAGACCGTGATGCTCGTGCAACGCGAACTCAGTGCATGCGCCGTGAACTCGGTACTATCATTAGTCACGGGAATCGAGATAATTGATGTAAAGTGGCGACTTTGTCCCTCTTTTGTGCTCGAGATATCAGGGTTCGGTGACATAAAAGAATCGACATAATAAGAAAATGCTAAGAAAAAATAGGTTTAGAGTTTGGCAGTTCCACTTAAATGTCGACATAACAGGGTTGGTGAGATAACCGAGGTCGAGATAAGTGAACTCCACTGTAGTTAAAAAACATTTTATAACTCTGGTCTAACTTAATTTCTGTCTCTGTCAAGATGAAGAGAAGTATTCCTGAGTGGAATCTCACAGAGATTTCTCTTATAATGAACTGTCAAACTGAGCTTTTTAATGATTATTTGACTTCAGCTATTAATTTGTCTGGGAATAGATAGTGTTGGTGCTGAACAAACAGTGTGGCAGTGCAGTTCTTGTGTTGGAGGATTTTGATTCAGTGGGATGTCAGAAAGGAGAGATTTGAGCATAGCTTCTATTTTGGATAATTTCATTTATACCATCATTATTAGTGGTGCTTGCTTAGGCAGCTATGAATATTATATTGCTTTGTCATTACTTTACTCACCTGTCATTTAAAACCTGCATGATTTTCTTTCTTCTGCAGAACAAAAAGATACAAAAGAGATTCTGAAGCACAACTTCGATTTTAATTTGCATATTGTAATGTAATTCTTGCTGCCATTACGGATCCTCTCCGGCGACTAAGATCGTGATTTATGAAGACGTTTAGCTGCCATTTTGTTGAAGGAAATACACAAAGAAGCATGCGATTAGCTGACACGCTCCAATTATTGAAATTGCATGTACTAAGCTTTCTCAACACTACACTCTATAAGATATTGGCCTCATTTATACCACGTTGGGGTAGTGATTCAAACATGCTCTGTTTAGCTGGAGATCCAGAAGCTGCATATATGACAGCAGAATATAAACTACCAACAGAATATGTGACCTACTTTGGCCCTTGGCTGCTGTGTTGGAGCTTTTTTATTAATATCATCAACAGCTTTTGCAAAGAAGTCAGAAAAAGCAGATGCTCAGCAACATACAAATACACATTTGGATTGGAAAATTATATACAGCAAGCAAAACATGGCTTTATGTAAGGCTTTCTATCTATCCATCTATCTATCCATCCGTCTATCTATCTGTCCATCCGTCCATCCATCCATCCATCCATCCGTCTATCCGTCTATATATCTATATATCTATCTGTCTATCTATCTATCTGTCTCTATCCCTCATCCCTCTATCTATCTTTCTGTCTATCTATCCATCCATCCATCCGTCTATCTGTCTCTATCCCTCATCCCTCTGTCTATCCGTCTATCTATCCATCCATCCATCCATACATCCATCCATTCATCCGTACACCCATCCATCGTTCCCTCTGTAAATTCATCCATCGTTCCCTCTGTAAATTCATCCATTGTTCCCTCTGTACATCCATCTATCTATCTATCTATCTATCTATCTATCTATCTATCTATCTATCCATCCATCCATCCATCCATCTCTCTCTCCATCTATCCATCCATCCATCCATCTCTCTATCCCTCATCCCTCTATCTATTTATCTATCTATCTATCTGTTGTTCCCTCTGTACATCCATCTCTCTCTCTCTCTATCCCTCATCCCTCCATCTATCTATCTATCTGTTGTTCCCTCTGTGCATCCATCCATCCATCTCTCCATCCCTCACTTCTCTATCCCTCTATCTGTCCATCTATCTGTTTGTATGTCTGTCTGTCCATCTATCCGTCTGTCTGTCGTAGTGTTCTATTGTATCTATCGTTCTCTTTATATGAGTGGGAAGAGAAGTTGCTATGTTCCTCTTAATGGGTCGAGGACTCTCATGGCTGCTAACAAAATTACTATTATTTCACTCTTTTCTCTTCCCACTGTGACACAAGATTGTCCCTAACTGTGTGCTTTGTGACTCTGTGACAGGTTTGTGTGCTTTAATTCTGTCTGCTTCATTGACTGTGCGGCTGTATTGTGTTGACGCTGTATTCCAGAGCTTCTTCACAATCAACAACTGCACAAATCCTTACATTCATCCTTACTTTCACTTATTTTGATTTTTACAATAATATTTAAAGAATCCCAATTTCTTTCATTGTACACTGGCACTCATGCAGATTCTCTCTCTTCTGCGGGTGTTTTATGTTACTTCCTGTCAGATGGGTTCCTTTCAAAGGTCCATATTTTACACTTTCATATTTATAAGTTTTTTTGCTGATTAAAATCACAGTTAATATAGTTATACTACAATTTTTTTCACATTTAGATCTGTAGAAATAATCAGGCTGATTTTTATTAGATTAAGACCTCTATATGCAAACGACCTCTGTTATCAAACATTTCAGAAGATAAAGAAAATATATTTTTTTTTCTTGAATACTATCATATTTTTTTGTTTTCAGGTGGTTTGTGTGGTCCATAACTTCAAAGGGAAACAACTACTGAGTGAGGATCCCCCACAAGACCAACTAAGCGACAATCCAATGGTCAGCTCGTCCAGGGTTGAGAGTCCGTTGGAGAAGTACATCGCCTCACAGGTACTGAGCACCTAGACAAAAGCACACCTGATATCTATGGAACCATGCTGTCAAATGAACTGACACATGGTACATGCCCTGTGTGCAGAGTTTGAATCAGCTCTCAAGGGTCCCAATTGTGTCAGTTTGAGCACTCGTATCAACAAGATGTGTATCCATGCGCTCCTGTCCCTCAGGTGACAGAACTGAGAATGGATGATGAGGAGTCCTACACTCTGAAAGACCGTCTCCTGAGTTTCTTTAGCTGGATCAGAGGCAAAAGCAGCCGCTTCAAACACCTGCAGAACACAAGGCAATAAACGTATGCTCACCTGTGTGAGGAACTCAGGCTGCCAAACCTCTGGAGTACAACGACACGTCATTAAATCCCAGTTAAAACCCAATCATATTCATTTCAAGTGAACAATCCAATTACATGTATCTCATTACAGTGTACCCAGAGTGTTGGCGTCTCCGGCTGCATGTTTTCAAGTCTTTTGAAGTTCAGTCTTTGTGGATGCATCTGATCTTGTTCTGAACCTGAACTCTGAACTAATATGCAGATTTTCCATTGACTCTTTAAAGAAACCTCTTTTTAATTTTCTGGGTGCAATTGGTTTATGTGTGTCTTGGTCAAGTAAAAATTATATTATGATTATTTAATATTTCGTATACTTGAGTATTAAAGTGCCTCTGTTATGCTTTTTCAGATATTACCTTTCATGAAGTGTGTAATAGCTCTTTGGTATACAAAGTTTTAAAGGTTAAAGTACTTGATGCAGCTACAGTAATCCCTCGCCACTTCGCGGTTCAAGTTTCGGCGGCATCAGTGCATCGCGAATTTGTAAAAATTATTCATCGAAAAATAAAAGTTCAAAAATACCTCCATATCGGCAGCTGTATTGCGGAAAGCAGCATTGTTTATCGTGATGCGCAAGTTTCCCAGGATGCCAGTCAAAGAGAGAAACTCTCTCAGAGGCTTTGTACAAACCCGCAGGCACTCAGACAAGACACGTGATTGGTTCCCGGCGCGAGATCGACCAATGAGAGCACGAGTTGATGTATCCCGTGAGCTGATTGGCTGATCCTACTTCATGGATTTTCACCTATCACGGGGGGTTCCGGTCGACATTAACCGCGATAAACGAGGGATCTGTATTTTCGAATCAATTCTGAACTCCTGAAACGAGTCGTCAGTAATTCCAGTCTTACTTCTGTAACTTACTTATGTAGCAATGTAACTGATTTGCATAATGTCCACCTATGCTCTTCATTGGCTGCTCACATACATCTAACTTTAATCTGTCCTCGCCTCACACACTGTAGCTGGTTCATGGTGTGTACATGTGTTGTGTACATGCTTCCTTCTGAGCTGAAGTTCAGTTATTGTAATGGATTTTCATTTACAACATACGGGGCCATCTGACCAATCAGAGCAGAGTAGCTTGCAGATATGAGGGGTTTAAAGAGACAGATTTTTCGAATGAGTTGATTGAGAATCCTGGAAAAATGTGGTGATGTGCAATGTATATTATGAGAAAATGAAAGTGTTTTGACTTTTAATGCATGTAAAACTGTTGGACGAGCCCTCCAAAACAAAATTAGGAAACTTTGCATAGCATAATATGGGCACATTAATATTTATTCAGTATTGCAAGTATAAATATACATATGATATTGGATGATTGATTAGCCAAAAGACATAATTTTGTTTTGAGGATAAGGGCCTTTATGGTGTTTTGTTGTTGTTGATACATGGTGATACTTCAATTGGTACTGACTGGGATTTTTTGCAATATACCTGAGAATCTTGTCATTTTAAGCTTTTGTGATCTAATAAGGATTCCTTGCACACACAGTTGCTTCCACTTCGTTGTCTTTCATAGCTGGTGCTCCAGAATCCTTTTAAAAACCTTTTGGTGTTTGAGTTAAGTGACCTAAAAACTGCTGCACCTCGAATAGAAGACAAAATGCACTACTAAGCCCTCAGAGACTTGAAACGCGTTTGAAAAGCCTCCATTCCAGAGGTGCTACCGTCTCCATTTAGCACCCTAGCAGCCGTTATCCTCAATGGCAAAGTCAGACTTCATGTTCAGCTTTTAATTAAGCCACAGGCCACTGTCAAGACTGTAATTAAACTGCAAGTATGGCCCTTTATATGTGTCTTTTATGCATTTGTTTCATGATCTTGAACGTAAGCAAACGGGAGAATTATTCAATCCCAGATTTTGATTCCCCTCTGCAAGGGGATTTTTATTCCCCTTAATATGAGGGATTAAATGTTATTCTTGTTTGCTTATTCAGCTGCAACGAAGCATTTGGGAACAATGTTGGTTCACAGAGGGTTTATTGAAATGCAGCGAATTAATGTATAAGCTATTGAGGTCTCTTTCCACCAATAAAAATGCTAATCTTCTGTTTCTTCTTTAGTCAAGGGTTCTGATTCAAAATATTCATTTGTGATATCCTTCGTAGATGAAGTTTAGATGCAATAATGCCCCGTGAGGTTTGTGGGATGGAAAACGGACGATTCCACTTTACTTTCTGCTAAAATATCCCCTAGACAGATTGCTGTCAGAAACCATAATACTGTTGAAAGTGGGAGGACTAGGCGAGGAAAATCCGCATCTCTGTTTTGTCTCTTCAAATCACAGAGACAGCAAATATGACTGGAAGCAAGAAATAATTTGCTTGGGAAAATCCGCCCCGCATTCTCTGTCAAGGTCACGGTGTATCAGAGATAAGACATGCGGAGCGCCCCTCTGTGATCGTTCTTCATGTTTGCTGAATCTCTGATGAACTCGTCCAGCTTTACTATTTATGAATTTTCTAACTTAATGTCTAGTTTTTCAGCACTCTAAATTCAGCTTCAACTCCATACATTCAAACGTGTATCTGCGTGACGTGTGTAAGAAACAGAGTGTTTCAGAATAGAGTTTTAACTGGAGTCATCCGCCCCATCAGTTCTGACTGAAACGATCTGTCTTCTGGGTCTCGGGACTCATTGGGTTTCAGATTGGGCCCACAAACTGGTAGCATAAGGTTAAACAGAACCATTAGTGTTTGCTGTTACCTGGTCCCAGTGGTCAGGAACTTTGGCTGCATGTAAAATAAATAAAAGAATACTTAGATATTTTGCCCCAAGGAAATAAATCACATTATTACAAACCTGGCATACATGGGTGCTCGTGTCAGACATTTTGGACATGGTTGACTACATTTGGTTTGGACCTAAGTTTGGTTTTTGTTTGTGTTTAACCTGATTACTGAGCTTTAATGCACATCAAGGGACAGTAAACTTGAGTTCAATGGCCCACATTAGACTTTCTACTAACTATACGTAACTTTGCAACTACATGTCAACTTCTACTAAACCAAAGCCTAACAGTCTACTCTAATGAAAGTTAGTTGACATGTAGTTGCAAAGTTTCTTATTGGTAGAATATGACCTTCAAAATAAAGTGTAACAATCTTTATTTTTTATTTTTTACATGAACCCTTTCTATTCCTCTTGTTTTCCAGTAAAAATATGTAAGATTAGTTATGAAGTGAAATTGCTTCCTCAAAGATTTTAGGACTTAGTTTATACAATTAGTACAGTAATACCTCGGTTTACGAGTTTAATTTGTTCCAAGAGCGAGCTCGTAACTAAAAATCCTCGTACACTAAAACAATTTTCCCAATAAGAATGCACAAAAAATCACATGAATCATTCCACACGACCATAAATGCCCATTTAAATATTTTTTTGGTTTTACTCTATTAATTACAGTTAAACAGTTATAACCATTAAGATCTCATATAACTACTAATAAATAATTGACAATTAAACTCTAAAAGTACTTGACAATTTACTGTAACGCACTTTAGCTTTGAGTAGCGTCGCTGCTGGTGTGAAGGAGATGAGAGGAGGGTTTTACTGCTTACAGGGAGAATTTCGTACCTTCTTTCTTATTCATCTTGAGTTCATTGTCTATATGCTGTACTGTACGTATATATTTCACTACTTTAACAATAGCGATTACAATTAATGTTAACAACACGAGGTAAAACCGCTGTAAATCACTTATAAAAGTATCACTGAGAATGAACGAGTGAAGGAGTGATAAAGGGGTTGGAACCGCATGACTGTTTTGTGAGAGGCTGTCGTTAGGATATTTCCAGTAAAAATGCGTGCAAAGATGCTGAGTGTTTGGACTTTGGACAAAAATGTGCGTGGAGATTATTTTTCTCACACTCCGAAACAGTGCTTGTACACCGATTTGCTCGTATACTAAGTCACTCGTAAACCGATGTATTACTGTATATATATATTTTTTTTTTTTGTTTGTTTACTTTTCTTACCCGATTGACAAATATTTATTTATTTTTGTAAGCATAAATATAAATGTTCTTATTGGAAAACAAAACAGATGTTTTTTGCAGTGCATTTAGGAACAGCACTAAACAGCTGCTGCTGTTAGTCACTTGTGTGAATAGTGTAAATGTCTTTCTCCTGAAACCTTCCTCTTTTTCTTTTTTCGAGTCTTTTTTTCTTCCAAAGCAGATTTGATGTGTTTGATCTCCTCAAGTTTTTGCTGATGTGCTTCCTTCTTTCTAACTCTGTCAACAGAATCACATCGCCTTCGCTGAGATCACGTGACCTTGAGTCAGCGGTGTGGCAGACACACTGGACATCCACGCTGTTTACCGTCCAGTCCCGATAGTCACGGCTCAACGCTAACGCAGTGGTCATATTCTCTATGGTGTCGTTTTGGATTGCTCTGCCCTTGCTTTGTGTGTGTGGAAATCTTGGTCCCGTCTACTAATAACTGTTACCATCACGCAACTAATGACTGAAGCTTCACACTTCACATTTTCCAGACTGGCTCTGTTGGCTTTAGCGCAGACCAAGCTCACGTTTAGCTCAGATATCTCAGCTGCTCATATATTTGGAGAGCGTGTGTGTGTCTGTGTTTAAGGGATATATGGCAGGTTGATGCAAATACCTACCTAGGGAATTAAAAATGGACTTAACTTGTGTTTGTGGATATGTGTGTTTTCTTCATCTGCATATATTCCAGAAAGTGTTTATTCCTATTTGAATTTGTTTTTTTGTAGAGCTTGCATTGGATGAGTGCAAACATATGGAAGTCTGTTTCTGCCTCAGAGTAAAAAAAGGTAACTGCGACTTTATTTCTTGGAATTGTGACACTATATTTCACAATGTGACTTTTGATAACACTGTATTTTGACGCTCCATTGTTGACATTTTATTGACTATTAGTAACTTTGAAAACTACATGTCAACTAACTCTCATTAGAGCATAACTGCCACTTAAAATCTCACATTTGCAACTTTATTTCTAAGAATTGAGACTATTCACAATTGTGACTATTTCTCGTAATTGTGTCGTAAATAATCTTGTAAATATTTCTCGAACTTTACATCTCAGACTTTATTCAATACACATTTTATTCATACTTGAGGTTTTATATCTCACAATATGAGATTATTATTGCAGCTTAAAATACTTTAATTACATCTTTATTTCTCTTCATTTTGATTTTGTATCTCACAATGTGACTTTAATTTTCGAGTTGTGACTTTATTCTTGATAATAACCTCTTTTTATTTTTTACTCTGATACAGAATTGTGCTTCCATACATGCGTAAATACACTGTGTCCACAAAAATAAGGCAGAAAATAAGCTAAAAATACCTGTAGAAAGCTAATATTAAAAGAATACCAAAGCTCAGATAAACTCAAGTACTTACTAGCATTGTGTAACATTGGTTAGATCATTTTTGAGCCAAGATTCAATTTTTTCAGTGGCCAATGAATATTCACAGTGAAGCTGTGTGCAAACCCTAATCACCCAGCTGTGAACGACAGATCATCTGCTAAGACAATCACCAGCCATCTCACTAGAATAATGAGTCGGTCCATTTAACAAGTGCTTGACATAATGATAGGGGTTTGTTTCGCACTGTTTTAATGGCCAGTGTATATTTTACAGAGGATCGATATCGGAAATGTTAAGGAAGTTATGAGTCAGAAAGCCACCTCTTCTCCTGTGATCTTCAAAAACGAACCATGATACCTCATGTGTAAAGTTGTGGATATAAACTAATCACCTACGTTATTTTATTTCGAAAAGATGCAGTGCTGCGCTCATTTATATTTCCGATCTCTGCCCCTGTGTTTCAGCCATGTCTTGGTGCCTTTTAAAAGAATATTCTGGGGTATCTTTAGCTTAATGGCCATATCTAACATTGGTTTAATGCTGTTGATGACTACTATTTCAAGTTGTCCAGTTTGTAAAAATGTGTTTGCAGTAATACACTTATAATAGAGGCCTAGTAGGTATTTAGGCTGAACTAGAAACGTTCAGCTCAATTATTGGTTACACCTACAAATCTTTCTGGAAGAAAATGCTATTTGGGCTGTAAAGTTGTCTGAAACACAAGTAGAGGTGGGATCTACTTTTTTTAGCTTGAGGAACTGGTGGTGTTTTTGGCGTAATTATTGTGGGTGTAGTTTGAAAAATTAGTGGTGTTCCTCGTTTGCCTGATAAGATTACTGTAAATTATTACTTATTGAAATGATCCAGTAAAGACATTTATAATGCGATCACAGTTTCCATAAAATATTAACTGTTTCCATTGTTAGTAATATTAATTTCTTGAGCAGCAAATCATCATATAAGAATGATTTCTGAAGGTTCGTGACACTGAAGACTGGAGTAATGATGCTGAAATTTGAGCTTTGCATCATATGAATAAATTATATTTAATAAAATATAAAACAATAACAGTTCAAATAAATGTGTAAAAAATATTTCACAAATAAGTTATTTTAAGTTGTAATAATATTTCTGTTTCTGTATTTTTTAACTAATAAATTCAGCCTTGCTGAGCATAAAATAATTTTTTCAAAAACAGGAAAATATCTTACAGACCGCAAACCTTTGACCAGAGGTGTAGATCATCCACAGGGCTGGATTATGGTCTCTCAAGCCCATAAAGTATCCCAGAATATTCTCTTAAAGGTGTTCGCTTTTGGTGCTTAATTAAATCTGTGGTTCCCCTTGTCCTAACTAATGTGACGGATCCTTAAAAGAGCAATAATGTGTTTCTCCTTATCTCATTAGAAAATTCCCATTTGGCTTCCCCTGAAATGGTATGTATTTTTTATTGATTATATGCACATATATATATATATATATATATATATATATATAATATATTGGTGTGATAAATGGTATATTATTGCTAAAGCACTAATCACAGAAGTCTGGGATAGCTGCACTTGAAAATGCAGAAAGAGAAAAATGCATAAATTATTAATGAAACCGATCAGCGCCTGAAGCAGTATTAATATGAAACATGGTGTGTACAGTGTAAATGCACATGACTATAATTTTTGTCAGAGATTATCGATGTTTATTTTCTTATGTTTGTGCTGTACATGTATGTGTGGCTGGAGGTTTGTGGGTGTACGATGGCATACTGTAAGTACATATTGTACTGTATTTATCATTGATATTCTTTGATCTTAGCTGTAGTATCACACTGGTTTACTGTGCACCAAATGGATGCTTTTTTAAGTGTTTGCATTTATTTTATGTTCTTGCACAGAAGTTTTGGTTGTTAAAAGATGTTCTTTCAACCTCAAAAGCTTTTTTAACTTCTGATTCTTATCCCATCCCACCTCGAAAATCATTCCTAAATGGTTTATTTGGATACTGTAGATGGATTTCCTACCAAATCGATGTAAATCCATCTCTTAGTCCTTTTAGGGGCTTTGAATTCATGACCTTTTACACTGTAGAGACGATGAAATTTAAAGTTTGAATAAAAAAAATAGTTTAAAGCCCATGGTGTATTTTTTGGCCTGCACTTCACTGATGCGTATGGACTATAAATTGAACGCTTGCGGCATTTTTTAAAGAGCCCTGTGGCATCTCTGGCCCCTGACCTCAGAAAAATTGCTTGGTTTGCTCTGAAGAGCCTGTAAAATATGAGAGAAAGTGACTTGGTGCGGAGTTGGAGGGGATTCGGTGTTCTTCGGGCATCCTGACTGACACCGCATGTCCTGAGGAGCAACAAACAGACAAACAAGCAATTAGAAAAGATGGAGCGACTTCACCAGCCCACATTTATTACTGTCACTCAACAGGGTCAGAGTGGAACATCTCTTTTTCTCTCTCCTCCCTCCCCACATCACAAGGATTGATTCTTTTCCGAAGGGAAACATTCTCCTGCACTTAGATTCCCTCCTTTTTTATATCTCCAGTCTGATTGCTGCTCAACTCTCCTAGTGACGACTGAAAACATCAGCAAACTGCCATGAAACATGCCAACTGGGCTTAGGAAAGTATTTTTATCTTTTGAGAGCTTATTTTAAAGATTAATCTAATGCGAAAAATGTTTTAGCGTTTCTCACAATAAAGCAGGGCATGAAAATCACACTATTAAAGGTTAATTTTAGCATGACTGGGCCACATTAGAAAGGGGTCACTTCATGGTTCAGTAGTTTTTCTTTGAACTTAATCAGATTGTTTAAACTCAACATGAAAATCTGTCCTTTTTGCCTTCTTAATGCGTGTTCCTGGTGTATTTGTACTTTTCAGTGAAAGAAAAAATGCTTAAAAAAAAGCACTCTGCTTCTTAAACGACTTTCTTTTTAGGTGTGAAAAAAAGGTGTTATCCGAATTGCTGTTTAGAATGTTGCTTTATTATATAGTTACTATTCAATTCCTTATGGGTAAAATTTAAGTTCTGTGGATCACTTAATGGCTGTAAAAGACGTAACCAAAATAGTCCTGTAAATAATCTCTCAATTATTTTGGTTACAGTTACAATAAGTGTTCAGATTTGCATTTTTACACTGAACCTGAAGATACCGAACTTACAGAACATCCAAAACTATGTTCTGTGCTGGACTAGATGCGCTCATTGTATGTGCGTAGCTACATACGATGGTATTTAGACCAGCTGAAAACAGAGGCAGGAATCCATCCGTCTTACTCACAAGGAGATGTGGTTCTGATGCCAACATTGCCAACATCACAACTATGATGAGAAAAAAAACAGGCATTCTCTCTTTTTTAGGGTCGCATATAACCAAACCAAACATGCCAAGTGTGAACACAGACACATTTTTGTGAGACTTCCACTTGGTGTAAATATTTGCCTTAACAGTGATTTATGAAATAAAACAATGGGTCATAAAATCTAAAATTGTGGCATGTAGCTTTTCTCACACTCATTTTTCACTACATTTTTTTAATTGTTTTTCTGAAGTCAATTCCCTCAATTTTTGACATGTGTGATCTTCTGCCTCTGTCTGGATTTGGTGTAGATTTATAAGACATTTATAGATTTGTATTATTGCAATTGTTTTTCATAATTCAGTTCTATAATGGATGCATTGAATTTTCATTGTCAGGCCGATGCATTACTATGCACTGATGCATTTTTAACCATATTACTAAAGCAGTGTTTAGCATGCTCTCCAAAAACCAATTCCAAGACCAGTGTAGCTTCATTTTTTTTGTCTAAATTGCTCCTGTAATACTTTGCAGCTAACAATAGCTACAAGTCCATGTCCCAGTATTGATCTGGAATCAAATTGAGGCCGATTGTGTAACAGAATAATTCATTTCTGTTTACCACAGAACCGTTCGATATCTTTCAAACAATCAATCTACACTATAGGTTTCCCAGTGTGAACAAGCAGCCTTATTGTGTCACTCATTGACTTTTCAGTTCGCACTATTGTAAAATTTGGCCTTTGTGCTTTAAAGGCGAAGTGTTTGAATCAGGACATTGATCAACTGATGTGACTGAGAAAGAAGTGGACAGAAAACTAATTTGGGAAGGGAATCTAAAAAGCAGCAAAATGGTCTTTTGAATGGTCAAATGGTTTCTTTTGAAGCCTGCAGCCATATCACCCTGTAACCCAAGACTGGTTGCCCACTGAAGCTAAGCAGGGTTTATCCTGGTTAATACCTGGAATGGAGACCTCATGGGGAAATTAGGTTGCTGTAGGAAGAGGTGTTAGTGAGGCCAGCAGGGGGTGCTCACCCTGTGATCTGTGTGGGTCCTAACGCCCCTGTATAGTGACAGGGACACTATTCTGTAACAAGCACCGTCCTTCAGATGAGACGTTAAACTGAGGTCCTGACTCTCTGTGGTCATTAAAAATCCCAGAGCATCCTTTGTAAAGAGTAGGGGTTTCCCTGGCATCCTGGCCAAATTTGCCTGTTGGCCTCGGTCCTGTCAGGGGTGTGGGTGAAGGGAAGAGTGAGGACTCAATATTGCAGGGAAAAGGGTTTTTTATTAATAACAAAATAAAACAGAAGGCAACAGAAACAACCCCGAGGGGGGAAACCAAGCCTATTGACTAGAGAACTTAACAGACTGGACTTAACCTGGCAGGACAAGTATGACAATGACGCGACCCAGGACAGCAAACACGAAGGGATTAAATATGGAGCACATGAGGAGGATAGAGTTGGAAACAGCTGAGACAAATCAAAGTAATAACAAGGAAACAAGATGGGCGGGGTTACACAATGACAAGACACGAACACGCGGCCAATATGAACGCACATAGCCACGTGTCCACATGAAACAAGAGCATGCGGCCGCTGTCTCTTGTTTCATGTGGACACGTGGCTATGTGCGTTCATATTGGCCGCGTGTTCGTGTCTTGTTATTGTGTAACCCCGCAGCTTGTGAAAACACAACATGAAAAGCATGCGGTCGAAGAAAACACGACAGACAGACAGATAGACACACACAGACGAGAGAGAGAGACATGACGTAGAGTGCACGAGAATGAGCAAACACTCGTCTGGGGCGCTCACAACAAGGACGAACACACGGGCCATGTATGTCCAAATCCTAACACAAAACCGAAACTGAACAAGACCAAAGTCTCTGGACCGGACATCATAACCCGCACACAAGACGTTACACAGACAAGAGAGCGCGCGCTTCCACAAAACATAAGACATTACGGTAGTGTCAGAGCTCTGCCACAACACCAAGAAATTATTAGACCGAATGTGGCAGAACCCTGACAGATCCATCATGGTCTCCTAATCATCCCCATATATACCGGAGGACTCTGTCTCCTCTCCACCAATAAGCTGATGTGTGGTGAGTGTCCTGGCACAATTTTGGCTGCCGTTGCATCATCCAGATGGATGCTGCACATTGGTGGTGGTTGAGGAGATTCCTCCCCTTCCATGTAAAGTGCTTTGAGTCCCATGCAAAGCGCTATATATATATATATATATATATATATGTATATGTATGTATAATTATTATTATTTCCATCATGGAATAAAAAAGAAAAAAGTTAATTGTGACTTTTTAACTAAATTTTTTGGTGAGTTTATCTTGCAATTGCTGACTTTCCCCCCCTCAGATTTCTGAGTTTATGCTGTGTTCACGCCATGTCATAATTATGACAACACTTCACATTCTCTGAGATGTTCTCAGAGTTGGAGTTATGCATTTCAATGACGAACATATTAATGCTAAATCAAAAATGATAGAATCATTGCACTCAACCACTTTTTGGGTGCGAAAAACAAAAGATCCACACTCACTTGTGTCTTAATAAATAAAAAACATTAAAAAAAACATTTATTACCCTTCATTAAATCATCAATGCTGAAATGCATCTGCAGCAGTCGGGGGATACAAATGGGAGCTTTCAGAAAATTTGCAATTTACAAGCTGTAATTATGAGGAAATGGATGTTTTTACAAGTCGTAATCTCTTGCTGGTAATTACTGTAACTACATGATGTGAACGCACCTTTACATTTCACATTTCTAGCTTTTTTTTCCTCAGAATTTCATTTTTTTGTTTTTACCATGGAATAAAAATATTTTAAAAAGGTAATTGCAAAGGTAAGTTTATATCTCGCAATTCTAAGTTTGTCTTGCATTTCTAGCATTTTTTTCTTAGGTCTGCAAGGACAAGCTTCCATATCAATCTTACCCCAATTGCATCTGAATATTCTCTCCGCTGTCCTCCCGGCTTCCTGTCAATGTTCTGTGCGCCGTCTCTTTGGTCTCCCACTGGACTGTGTCTTATGCGTGGTTGGAATGGACTACAGAGGCATTCATACTGGTTTTGTAGTGCTGACAGACTGTAGATATTGTACAGATCTTTGTGTTTTGTTAACGGTTCGAGCTTCCGTTCCCCATGGCTGCCCTGCATCTGAGTCCCTCTGTGACCTCTTACTCGTGCCACTCTCTGGATCACCACCCTGTGTCTAACTGCGGTGGACGGTGCATTGGCAGGCAGCGATGACCCGAGGTGGGCCAACTTAGCCAGGTGCCCATGGCTCCGTTCAAGTTTTTGTCCAGATGCCTCTTTCTGAAAAGCTTCAGGACTCCTTGTTTCATGCTTTGCTGCTCCGTTGCAACGGCAGGTTTCGGTTTCCTCCGTCATTTGCTCATGAGGTGTTTGCGGAATCCACTCTATCATTGGAAGAATCCTGCTGACCTCTACGATATGTATTTGCATTGAGTTTTCAATATTTTGTCTGCAGGTCTTTGAATCACTAGATACACTGGGATTTATGGGTACACAGCTCAGGTCTGGTGCACTTGATCTCTCGCCGGTAATGTTCACATCCAGGTTGGCAGATTTAGCAGGGACACGAGTGATTTGTGATGCTTTCCATCTTGAGTTTACTCCATCTGATGCATCATTTGCTCCAGATACACACAACCTGGGCTGAGCAAATAAATGAGGGGACAAAATGAAGTTCTTCTCATCCAAGCAACTGCATTTGTGCCTAACCTTCTGTTTAGCCATTCGGTATCGATGAAATGCATTACCATCTGTTAACAAAGTGAGAAAGAAATTTGTAAATAAAATTATACATATATACACACTACTATTCAAATGTTTGGGATTGATAAGATCTTTATATGTTTTGGAAAGAACTCTCTTATGCTCACCAAAGCTGCATTTATTTAATGAAAAATACTGTAAAAACAGTAATAATTTGAATATTCAATTTATTCCCTATGGCAAAGCTGAATTTTCAGCAGCCATTTTCCTAGTCTTAAGCATCACATGATCCTTTTCAAAAATCATTCTAATTTGCTGATTTGCTGCTGAAGAAACATTTATTTTCTTCATTGCTTCCACTTTTTGGCCTATTAAGTATTGTTACTATGCTGAAGGTTAACTGGAAAGTCTATTTTGATGATCCATTACCAACTGCAACACACGTGCCGGTAATTTCAAGTAATCCTATAAACCCTGATTAGCAGGTTTAAGTCTGGATCTAAACTGCTTCGTATTGATTCCACACCTGCATTGAGAAAATGTAATGTTATGTCTGCTTTGAGAACGAGAAATCATCCTCAAAGGACATTTGGGTAAATATAAATATTATTGTTTAGTCTGTTTAGCATGGTTATGTCTATAACATAAGTGTTAATGCCCCCAGTGTCCTGCTCTTGGATCTTTGATGTCCACGGGGCTGCATAACAAATGCTGTGAAGTCTGAGTCCTGTTAGGCCGATGATTAATCACAGGTCTGGTTTTTAAATGTCAGGTCTGAGCCCAGCGTGGCCCGGCTCTGATCGATGTCCCACTCTACGGCTATCTTTCAGAGAGCTGCTCTGATGCTGTGGGATTCGGATTGACACCTTTTGCTCCAGAGCAGGTGAGTGGGGAAGGGTTTAAATGTAAATGGGTAACTTATGGAGAGCAGAAAGAGATATATTGAGGTCCGTAATCTAAGCTCACCAATGAAAAGCTTAAATTTTTCATTATTATATTGATTTATATTACATATTTAATAAAATATAATAATTTTTTAATACATTTTAATGTTTTCATATTTGTTTTGTCGCTTTTTTGCCCTCTTTTGTTTAAAGTCCACAAGTTAAACTGATGATCATCCAGCTTGATTTAAAAATAATCCAAAGAAAATCTTGTGCCTAAAATCATGCCCTGATTATGCATGATTATTTATTTATTTTTTCCTCTTCACACACACACACAACATTTTTCACTGAAAGGTTATTTTGGGAAACAAAAAATTATAATTCTGTGGCATTCACAGATGCAACCACACTTATGCAAAAATCACCCACACAGTAAACTTAGAAACGAGTCATTTAAGCCTATTTTATTTATTTGGAGAAATATTTTTAGAATTGAAATAACTACAGGTAAGTAAAACTGAACGATAACTATTTCCGAGTAACAATAAACAAAAAATGAAGTAAAAACTGCAACCTGTACACTGCTTGCAACTGATAAGCTCCAAAACACAATTTTGCAAAATATTAGTTGTAAACACACCCACCACATTTAAAATGATCCGGATTCGTTAACAATGATGAAAGATGTTAGGAAGAAGTTTCTGAAGTTCGAAAGTATTATTGAACAAGGCCCGACACTACCTTTAAAGTGGCACTCTTTTATCTTTGAAAGAAAAAAAGTTAAACACAAGTAAAGCATTCCTCCGTCCATACTCCCCAAAAGAGTTTTTGTAGTTCGTTAGGTTTGTAATGGTATCAGTTACCATAATTTTATATGGCTTGAGCACATATGACTCAATCCCAGAGTGGTGTTGTGAGTGAATTGTCATTTGTGCATCTCATAGTCAGAGGCGGTTCTGACTCATATGGTGGCCTTGTTGAGATCTGCCATTAGGCTGCTTGAAGTTGCTCAGAAAAAATGAAATTTTTTCTATGTTCATTTAAAATAATAGCGACAGGACAGGTGAAACAGAGAGCAACAAAATGGACCATTCTTGTTTTTTTATGGAATATTGCAGTATGAATTATCTTTGCACATTGTTTTTTTTTTTTTTTTTTTTTAGTCATGTTCCCTTGTAATCTTTCATCTCCATTTTGCAGTGACATGAGATCGACCTATAGCAAGCAACAACCATTCAAATTCCCAATGGACAAAATTACTTTACTTGTTCGGACATAAAAAAGGAAGAAAAAAAGATTATTGCAACATCCGCTTCATGCGGTCTAAAACCAGAAAATCAGACCAATTACGACATTTCGAATACAGTGAATTAGCTGTTCTATTGCATTTGTTATGCATAATACTACTTTTTTTTAAATGTAACCGGATGAAGTTGCATTCATTTTGTGTCTGTAATTATCCGAAATGTCAGCCCTGTAAATTCTCACTTTCCAGACAAAATAATTGTAAAAACAAAAAGGAATAACCAGTCAAAACAGAAAAACATTTGCAAATTTAGCATCTGGCTTCATGTCTCTATGTGCAAAGAAACCTCTACACGCTGAGCGATTGGCAGGAAGTCGCTCTTTTCGGTCTCGATACACACTGCGGGGGGATTTTGAGGCATGCTAGGCAGCGAGCTAGACTCAGTGGCAGACAAATGTTTGCGCCACACGTAATGGATGCCTCCAGATCCCCACAAGGAACTTCCCATAGCAGCAGGTGAAAGCAACAGCGTAATTAGACACAGGTTGCACATGGCGGCAAACAGTCAGAGGAAAAAACGCCAACATTGCCCATTATCTCCTCTCCTGCTGCTTGAACTAAACCGTGTTTAAGGAAACTCTGTGGGACTGTCACTCAAGACTCTGATTAGCCATTCCAGAGAGTGTATTGATTTTTCCTTGGCAGTATTTTACTCTTACCAGGCAGATTCATTATGATGCAAACCATAACTTAGTAAATCCCTTGACTGAGGGGACGTTTATACAACACTGTTTTCTACAAAAAACTGAAAACTTTTTATGCATTATGGCTGTTCATTTACACGACAACAGCATTTTGGGGACCTGAAAACGTAAACTTTTGAAAACGGGTTTTTGAAAGTGATCTCGTAAAGTCTCTTGTGTAAACTACAAAACACATGTTTAGTCTACAGTCCTGTTGCTGTTATTTTGCCAAGATATCTCTTATTTACTTTTATTTTTTGGAGAGATGGTCTTCATTCCAGCTTTTCTCTGGCCCTCTGTATCAGAAGTTGGGTTTTATATACTACTTACCAAAAAGAAACTACATTACCAGAGGAACATGTGGTTTCTGTTAAAAATTGAATGTATATTTAATCCTATGGGCCTCCTTATACCTCAGTGGAAAACTAAAATACACATTCCTATGCTTGTATAACACACACATTTGTTCATGCAGACTACAATCTATCTTTTACACTAGAAACATTATACAGTAGATTATAAATACTAATAAAGAAAAATAATATTAGGTAATAAAATTTGAGTCTAAACTAGTACTGTTTCTTTACAGCATGACGTTGCCAACTACTGGCCTGGCATGAATAATACAGTGTTTTAGTCATTTTTGTGGATCCGTATGAACTGTGATTGTTTTGACACCATTGAATTCTGTACGCAAAAGATGCAAAGAAAAAACTTTTCAGTTTTTAGTGCATCGTTGTCGTGTAAGCTTACCCTGAACATAAATGGGTTTGATTGCTTACCATTGATTCCATCGTCCGTAAAGGAACATTCCCAAGCACAGCACAGATCCCAATTCTCCCCTTTTCTGTGGAAACATTGTGAATTAAATGCATAAAAGACCCAAATACACATTTTAAAAGTGTTTTATGTCCTTTTGAGACTCTAAAGATTGAAGTACAATTTCACTAATCACATTCGAACAATAAACATTTGGAAGAGATTGCAAAACTTTTGTAAATGAGAGTGCTATGACAGAGACAACATGCAGGATGAAGTTCTATTCTATATCCATGAAATAATTAGTTTTTTATCATTTAAATAGGCTTATAAGTAAAATGTTATATAAACATTTGAAGAAAACCTGGGGGGAAAAATAAACTTGGACTTTAAGTTAACGTTTATATTTTTAAGTATTTTAATAATTTGTTACTCATTGTCATAGATCAAAAGATGTTACAGGCAGGGCATTAAAAAATTATATTTTTTGTATAAAGTGTAAATATATATATTATATAATATATTTATATTTATATACATTTGTGTGATATTCTAAATAATTACATTATTTTATATTATTATTATAAAATTATTTCTAAATAATTAAATAACTTCCATTTTCATTCATTTAAATAATTTATAAACATATAAAAATTACATTCTTTTACAATTGTTGTTGTGTGTTAATATATTTCAAATTCATATCAAATATCATATCAAATTCTAACACCAACTCATCCTTATTATACTATTCGCATTAATGAATAGTATGAAAAGACATGAATACTTGACAAAACCTATAAAACCCAACCTTATACGATTTCAGAGATTTGCTAACCGAACTAAAGCGCAGTAGACTCAAAAATGAAACTTGTTTTCCACAGAAAGGACTGTCAGGACACAATAGCAAGCGTGTTGTATTCATCATAATAGCTGGTGTTGAATTGCTTCTGACGTGATGGAAACAGGCAAGACAATAGAAGCTCTTTACTATAGCAAACAACATCAGTTCCTGCTAGTAATCAAACAAATCGAGCATACAATGCTAACAGATTCGCTGTGAATGTTCTTGCAGCTCATCAAATCTCTCATCTTCTAGGATCAATGAGTCATGGTAGTCCATAATTATTCCTGGCTACTGTTTCCCATTACCGACACCTCATATAAGCCCTACTCGCAACATAATTCACCACTAACCTCTATAAATCACACTTTTTGTGACAACGTAATGCACAAGCGGGATAAAGTAGAGCCATTTTTCCGTTACAGCCTCGCTTGTTGCAGCATACAAAACTGAAATGGCTTGTTTTGATGGTGTGGAAACTTTTGATTCCTCTAGCACATTGTGCAGTGGTACTTCGAGAGCCAACCCAGCTGACGAAAAAGACTTAACAAGGTTAACATGAGATAATGCTCAAAGTATGAAATACATTCACATTGTGAGACAAAGCCAAAACCGGAAGATATAAAGTCACAATTATTATTATATTTTAGTCTTAAGTTGAAATGGGCTTCAGTGAACTGAAAACTGAACTTTAAGATTTAGACATTTACAACATCTAAACTCCAATTCAGAGTAAAAAAATTTAAATAATTATGAGCAGATTATGAGCAACAATTAGATAGATAGATGGGTGATAAAATGATGACAGAATTATCATTTTTGGCTGAACTATCCCTTTAAATCATTTAACATGAAGACCAAATTGTCATTTAAAAAGTTTAAAATGTAAAAAGCATTGTACTGAAATCAAACTGTACCTTTTACTCTTCAGTTTAACTTCCATGAGCTGTATATTGGCACACATTTGTCTCGTGGTTTCTTCTGAATGCGTTGACATGCTCATGTTCACACCCAGTGTCATTATTACACACACGGGACGCAACAGTAACCAGGAACTTAGACACACTTCAGTAACTGGTCAAGGTTTTGATTCACTAAAAAGAGCCTGTTCATAAGAGTAATTTGTTTATGAATCTACATTGTTGGCATTATACTCCTTTTCCCCTTCTTCCTCATCAAAAATAACTGGTTCATATGAGTCTTTTATTCATAAATTGGAAAATTCCTATATCTCAAAGAGTAGATTGTGGGGCTTGCAACGGCAAGTTCATGGGTTTGATTCCCAGGGAAAGCAAGAACTGATTAGAATGTTAATGTGTATCTTGAACGCAATGTAACAAAAACTGTTTGTTTCACTAAAAATAATTGAGTCAAAAGAATCATGTTCATAAATCAAGTTTACCCAACTAAAACTACTATAGTATAAAGCTACTTTTATATACACTCACCTAAAGGATTATTAGGAACACCTGTTCAATTTCTCATTAATACAATTATCTAATCATCCAATCACATGGCAGTTGCTTCAATGCATTTAGGGGTTGGTCGTGGTCAAGAAAATCTCCTGAACTCCAAACTGAATGTCAGAATGGGAAAGAAAGGTGATTTAAGCAATTTGAGCGTGGCATGGCTGTTGGTGCCAGACGGGCCGGTCTGAGTATTTCACAATCTGCTCAGTTACTGGGATTTTCACACACAACCATTTCTAGTGTTTACAAAGAATGGTGTGAAAAGGGACGAACATCTAGAGGAGAATGGGCCGACTGATTTAAGCTGATAGAAGAGCAACTTTGACTGAAATAACCACTTGTTACAACACAAGGTATGCAGCAAAGCATTTGTGAAGCCACAACACGTACAACCTTGAGGCGGATGGGCTACAACAGCAGAAGACCCCACCGGGTACCACTCATCTCCACTACAAATAGGAAACAGAGGCTACAATTGCCCACAAGCTCACCAAAATTGGACAGTTGAAGACTGGAAAAATGTTGCCTGGTCTGATGAGTCTCGATTTCTGTTGAGACATTCAGATGGTAGAGTCAGAATTTGGCGTAAACAGAATGAGAACATGGATCCATCATGCCTTGTTACCACTGTGCAAGCTGCTGGTGGTGGTGTAATGGTGTGGGGGATGTTTTCTTGATTCACGTTAGGCCCCTTAGCGCCAATTGTGCATCATTTAAATGCCACGCCTACCTGAGCATTTTTTTCTGACCATGTCCATCCATTTATTACCACCATGTACCCATCCTCTGATGGCTACTTCCACCAGGATAATGCACCATGTATAATTAGTCACCAGATCTCAACTCAATAGAGCATCTTTGGGATGTGGTGGAACGGGAGTTTCGTGCCCTGGATGTGTATCCCACAAATCTCCATCAACTGCAAGATCCTATCCTATCAATATGGGCAACATTTCTAAAGAATTCTTTAAGCACCTTGTTGAATCAATGGCACGTAGAATTAAGGCAGTTCTGAAGGCGAAAGGGAGTCAAACACAGAATTAGTATGCTGTTCCTAATAATCCTTTAGGTGAGTGTATGATGTAATGTATTTTATTTCTTCTAAGATTTTGAGGAGAAACATCTGAGAACTCCAAATTCTTTTTGGCTTTGAAATGGCAATATTTGAAAGCTTCCTCTGGCCGTTTTTCTTTAGTCACGCTGAATTAAGTCTTGTGCTGGAAGATCCTGAAAGGAACAGAGAAGCATGGCTTCTGTAGGCTTCCCTGAGGCTGTTTGATCCATCTGGTCACTCATGCATTCGTGTACTTCCCTTCTCCAAGTCTCCATGAGGAAAGCCCAGAGCAGACTTGCTTTCTGCCAGCCGGGCTCAGATGCTTGAGTCAGAGAACAGCTGCTGCTGATGGCAGGAAAAATAAAAGTGCCGCAGCATAAACGTCCTTGCTTTTACCTTTGTAGCGCACTTACTTTCAAACCAAATTGCTAATTAATATTGCTAAGGAGAGCATGTACGCCCGTCAAAGACAACATAGTGATGAAATCAGTGTTTAGAGGACTTTTTTGGTTGTCGTTGACTATTCTTGGATTGTGAAAAGCCTGGGCTTGGTTTTCCTCTTTCCATTCCAGGCTTCTGTAGTATTTATGTCCACATGGAAAGAGAGGAATTTGGTAAAGGAACTGGCTTTACAGCAAATAATAGACTTGAAAAACGTGTTATCTCTCAAAATTATCTTTCACAGGTGCTAATGTAGTAAAGCCAAGCACAAATTGTGCTGTTCTTGCCAAACTCAACAGGTCATCAGCTTCGATGCAAGTTAAGTGCTTGAGCAGCATCTGACATAAAAAAAATGGGTTCATAAGAGTCATCTATTTATGAATCAAGCTACACTAATTCCACTATAATATATTTGTTTCCCTAAAAAGAACTGGTTTGTAGAAGCGAGTCACTTGTTTGTGACTCAACAACCACCTTACCAACTAATAATAAGCAGTACAGTAATACCTCGAGATACGAGCATAATCCGTTCCAGGGCGGAGCTCGTAACTCGAATTGCTCGTATCTAGAATCATATTTTCCCATAAGAAATAATAGTAAACAAATTAATACGTTCCAGATCTGTAACAATGGAGAAAAAAAAAAACATGTTTTTTATTGGTATAGACACACACACACAATTATAGTACATTCGAGTGATATCAAATAAAATATGGTTTTAATTATACGTTTTTACAGACAGTAGCGGCATGTGCGGAGGAGGGAGGGGGTTAGTTTGCAGTTAGTTGATTCTGTATCGTGCCTTACACGAACACTACATAACTTAAGTAAACTTAAATTAACAACTGAACTTAGCTTACGTATGTATTTTTTTACTTTTCTATTTTTGGTTTGCTTTTTTCGATTTGTTTTCTTCCCTTTTTTTCACCTGACTACCCACACTTTAACTTGGCGCAGACCTTTTAAAAAAACACCTATCGAGGGAGATTTGTTTCTGTCTCCCTTTAAAAATTAGTAAGGCGCGTTTCATCAAAAAGTGCAGAAGCACGACCAGTAGACGATTTATCAGGGTGTTTCTTTTCAATGAAATCAGAAATCTTCTGCCACATAGCCATCACTTCCTTAATTTCACTTGTAGAAATGTTTTCCTCCGGTTCACTGCTGAGCTCTTGCAACACCTGCGTATGTTCATCATCTGCAGCTCGATTAACTCCTCACTCCACAGTTCCTCCTGATGCTCCTTCGTGCTAAATTACTCAGCGCGGGCACCACGCTCATATTTATCCACAATTTCATGGTTCATTTCCATGGTCATCATGCGTTTCTTCTCCTCACTGCCATCCTTACCACTCACTTTCTTAGAACTCATCGCTATTATGAAGAATAATGCACAAAATAGAGAGAAAATCAGCTACTCATGGGCGTCAGCGAAAACATGAAGTAAACGTGCATCGGCGTCAGTTTGTGTGCTCGTATCTCGAATATTTATCTGCCTGAAGGTTTGCTCGTATCTTGGAATACTCGTATGTAGAGACGCTCGTATCTCAAGGTATTACTGTAATTGGGACTTTATTTATGCCTATTTATTTGCCTATGAGGCAAAAGTCATAGTTAATAGTGAAATGTGAGAACTGGACCCTAATCTAAAGTGATGTCACATTTTCTTGCCCTTATATCCTGGTACACTACCTTTGTATCCCATCACATTGATTTCGGGCTGCAAACATGAATGATGAATATTATTTTTCCGTAGGACTGAAAAAGCGGTGAAGGAAACCATACCGACATGGGAGATCGATCTTGGGTTTATTATTTAAAAATCTTTTTAATATTTCATGTGATCAAGCTGTGATTGTAACCTAGTTTAGGATCCAACATACCGCTCTGTTTGCTCACTTTCTCTTAACGGCGAATAAAAACACACACCACAGAACATCTTTCAATCATCTTTTAAGCTATTCCAAGAATACACAAATAATTCCAAGACATTAATTTCACTAGTGATAAAAGCAGTTTTAAACCAGTTTGCAATTTATTACACTTTGACAATAATGCACCGCATTCAAATCATAGTATCTAAAACAATACACTCATTTCATATTCAAAGGCAATGGTTCAATTCTTTTGATTTATGAATTCAATATCATGTAAACAATTCTGGAATGTCAGCATCTTCTTCAATATCTGATGTTTTTTGCATAAGTTTGCAGCTGAATGACAAATTTAGTTCAATGCAAGAAATGCATCCATTTATTTATACGCTAATCTAATGGTTTTTGCATCAAGGCCGCTCTGATAAGAGTTAAACTGCATTTGCATTGATCTGCAAAAGGGCAAGACATGAATCTCAAACATCATATGGATGAAATTCTCACTAGAAAGGTCAAATGGTGCGATAAAGACAATGTGTGCATCTTCATTTTCCAGGAATTGCATTAATTTTCTCATCTCATGAGTTGTACTTGTATAATCAAAAAGGAAAAAATAGGTTCCAGTATAAAAGATTTGGCAATATAAGTTTTCCCCCCCATAAAAAGAAACCAAATGTACTGACGACAGAGGAAAATCTACTTCCATTACGGTTCTCTCTGGGTCAGTTGCTGAATGTTGGGAGATGTTTGTTTGGGAGACTGTCTTTCTCTTTGGTGTTTCAGTCTCTAAATAAAAATCTTAGTGTTTGCAGGGATAAAAGCGAACTTGGGTGGTCCCGTATACCTAAAAGCACCATGGGAGATTAGGAACAGTCAACCTTTCCATTTCCTTCTTCCTCTGTTCTTTGAGAATGCAAGAATGACTCCCATACCGCCAAACACTGCAAGAAAACACACAGACACTTACATTAAAGCAATAAGCCACAAGAAACAGTGTAGTAAAACTGATTTAGACTAAATATAAAACTAACTAAATACAGGTCCTTCTCAAAAAATTAGCATATTGTGATAAAAGTTCATTATTTTCCATAATGTAAAGATACAAATTAAACTTTCATTATTTTAGATTCATTGCACACCAACTGAAATATTTCAGGTGTTTTATTGCTTTAATACTGATGATTTTGGCATACAGCTCATGAAAACCCAAAATTCCGGTCTCAAAAAATTAGCATATTTCATCCGACCAATAAAAGAAAAGTGTTTTTAATACAAAAAAAGTCAACCTTCAAATAATTATGTTCAGTTATGCTCTCAATACTTGGTCGGGAATCCTTTTGCAGCAATGACTGCTTCAATGTGGCGTGGCATGGAGGCAATCAGCCTGTGGCACTGCTGAGGTGTTCTGGAGGCCCAGGATGCTTCGATAGCGGCCTTAAGCTCATCCAGAGTGTTGGGTCTTGCGTCTTTCAACTTTCTCTTCACAATATCCCATAAATTCTCTATGGGGTTCAGGTCAGGAGAGTTGGCAGGCCAACTGAGCACAGTAATACCATGGTCAGTAAACCATTTACCAGTGGTTTTGGCACTGTGAGCATAAAGCTTTTCAGCAGATGGAAGCATGAAGTGCTCCAAAATCTCCTGATAGCTTTGCATTGACCCTGCCCTTGATAAAACACAGTGGACCAACACCAGCAGCTGACATCAGACCATCCCCAGATGGTCTGATGTCACCCCAGACCATCACTGACTGTGGGTACTTGACACTGAACTTCAGGCATTTCCTTCTCCCCAGTCTTCCTCCAGACTCTGGCACCTTGATTTCCGAATGACATGCAACATTTGCTTTCATTCGAAAAAAGTACTTTGGACCACTGAGCAACTGTCCAGTGCTGCTTCTCTGTAGCCCAACGCTTCTGCCGCTGTTTCTGGTTCAAAAGTGGCTTGAGCTGGGGAATGCGGCACCTGTAGCCCATTTCCTGCACACGCCTGTGCACGGTGGCTCTGGATGTTTCTACTCCAGACTCAGTCCACTGCTTCTGCAGGTTCCCCAAGGTCTGGAATCGGTCCTTTTCCACAATCTTCCTCAGGGTCCGGTCACCTCTTCTCGTTGTGCAGCATTTTTTGATACACTTTTTCCTTCCCACAGACTTCCCACTGAGGTGCCTTGATACAGCACTCTGGGAACAGCCTATTCGTTCTGAAATTTCTTTCTGTGTCTTACCCTCTCGCTTGAGTGTCAATGACGGCCTTCTGGACAGCAGTCAGGTCGGCAGTCTTACCCATGACTGCGGTTTTGAGTAATGAACCAGGCTGTTTTTTTTTAAAGCCTCAGGAACCTTTTGCAGGTGTTTAGAGTTAATTAGTTTATTCAGATGATAAAGTTAATACCTCGTTTAGAAAACCTTTTCATGATATGCTAATTTTTTGAGACAGGAATTTTGGGTTTTCATGAGCTGTATGCCAAAATCATCAGTATTAAAACAATAAAACACCTGAAATATTTCAGTTGGTGTGCAATGAATCTAAAATAATGAAAGTTTAATTTGTATCATTACATTATGGAAAATAATGAACTTTTATCACAATATGCTAATTTTTTGAGAAGGACCTGTAGATTCAATTTTATATAATTTTTTTTTGAATTTTATACTCTTATAATTATATGATATTATATAATAAAAAAATATATATAAATAACTCAATATAAATTTTCCAAAGCAAATGTGAGTGGTGCAACACTATCCTTAATATATGTTCTCATTTCAGTAAAAAGTCTCTGACTGCTGTGAAATATATGAATGTTTAAACACCGTTAACGGTGAGGCCCTGACAAGTGGCTGCCATTTGGTTTCCAATTTCATTCAGAAGCTGCGGCCGCTCCTCATCCAGAGTGCCATTTAGGTGTCACTTTCTAAGCCCTTGATAAATGTCTTCACAGGGACTCGTCAACCGCCACCCAGTCCCCGAAACACCTCGACTCAAACCGCTCTGATGCCACTCTCAAGCGTGTTTCATAGCAGAATCTCTGGAGGTGCGTTGGCTGTGGCCAACTGACTGTCAACAGCAGTTAATCAATGTACTCCATCACCACAGGATTCAGATGTGACGTGACCTTGGTAAACGAATTTAGACAGGCCATGCGTGAGGGAGCTGGACCACAGTCACTCTCCGAATCAAACTAGCACACGGATATATTTGTCTCAGTTTAAGGAAGCAGACATCTGTATAACTTCAAATATTAAGCATAGCAAAGAAAACGAAAATAATTGTCAGATTTCGCTAGCTAAAGTTTTGAGTTATTGAATTCTGCATTAACATAGGAAAATAAAGGCACCAACACACTACAAGATAATCGGGACGACTACCGTATTTTCCGGATTATAAGGCGGATTATAAGGCGCAGTCTCAATTATGGGTCTATCTCTGTACCTAATCCACGCATAAGGCGCACCGTATTATAAAGGCCCAGTCACACAGCGAAAACGCATGAAGAACGCACGAATTACGCACAGATTTTCGTTTCTGCGCGCCGTGTGCGTCATATGCGTAATTCGTCGGTGGAAGGAACGAGGACCGTCAGTGATTGTAAGTGGATGTGCGTCGAAGGTGGTTTGTGCGTGATTTTGAGTTTTGAACGGTTCAAAAATTTGCGTTATTCATGAGTCGGCGTGCGTAGCTTATGCGTTGAGTATGCGTTACATGCGCAGGACACGCGTCGACCGTCAGTGCTTATGCGTTGGAACTGGTTCGAAAGCGCGCACGTCCACTGACGCCCCACCTTCATATCACTCATGAACCGCGCACCGTGGCGCACGTATCACGTTCATTCCACTGACAATGTGGATTCTGAAAGTGCTTGTATGTGGAACGTTCGCGAAGCGTGCATGTTTGGACGCGCTCCGTCAGTGATTCATGCATCGGGCGTGCGCCGAATGTTCGTGGAATACTTTGGTCAATTTCTCGACGCACAAGCACGCACAAACCCAATCTATGCGTGATTTGTGAGTGATTCGTGCGCGATCGGCTGTGTGACTGGGCCTTTAGGTGCACACTAAAACATACGGTCTACAAAAAAAGGTAACTGAAGCAAAACAGTGAGTTCTATTGAACTTTATACTACTATATAACAATACACTCAAATTATGTTTTAATCAATCCATCAAAGTCATCATCTCCGGTGTCTGAATTGAACAGTTGGGCAATTTTCGCCATCAAACATGCAGGTGTTGAACCGAAATCTGACTCCCCTGACAAATTTGACTCCCCCCTAGGGTGTATTCACACACACACACACACACACACACACACACACACACACACACACACACACACACACACACACACACACACACACACACACACACACACACACACACACACACACACACACACACACACACACACACACACACACACACACACACACACACACACACACACACACACACACACACACACACACACACACACACACACACACACACACACACGAGCTTGCAGCACCTGGAAGATACATAAAGGGACCTGGAAAATACATGAAGGTACCTGAATTGTATTTTCCAGGTTCCTTTATGCATCTTCCAGGTCCTTCAAGCTCCCGTGTGTGTGTGTGCATCCGTGTCTAAATCACGATCCTAAATCTCCTCAGCTGTTTGTGCTCCTTTGTCTTTGTCAGTTGGTCTGTGAAAAGTCCCAAACCTGTAGTTGGACCTTCAGATTGTCCTGTGGTGTGATGTGTGTTGTGTGAACCCTGAGAACAAACGTTCACGCACTCTAGATTGTCATGTGGAATGAAACAATACCCAATAAGAAAGACAGAAGCATAATACGACTTTTTGTGCAAGTTTTTTGTAAAAAGCAGTCTAAGCTCTATTATCATCATTCAGTCGGGACTTGTGAATGGAATCTGTTGGTGTGTGTCGTGCCGTCTTGGTCACATTGTGGCGCTCTACACACTAGAGGAACAAAACTGTTATATCTGTGGGGTTTATGGTCTCACGTTTTGAAAATCAGAAATTCTGCCCTGACCAACAAAGAATAAAATGATGCAGATAATAGTGATTTTTAAAACTTTTTTAAAGCTTTTAAAATGGTAGCAACATGACTGTAATTTTTGACTAAACTACCCCCTTTAAAAGAACATTGGTTGACCCTTCCAGCACAGCTTGTTCAAATGAGAATGAGAAAAATAAAATGAAGCGATCACATTCAGAGCTGGAAAATGCTTTTTTTTCCTGATCTCAGCAAAGAATGACTAGTAATTTTCCTGCAATTTTCCCATTTGTTGTGAGAAAATTACTTCAGCTTTCCATAGTAATTGTGTAAGTGCAAGAAAGAAGAAAAGCTCAACACAAATAACTTTTGAGAATATGTTCTACAAGCCTCCAAATCAATGACAAAGGTCTTATTCGAAATGCGCTGCACGCTAGTAAAATCTATAGGCATAAAGGCACGATACAAACCCATGTGACCATTCCAGATGACTGATTAGGTGAGACGCATTGAAGAAAAGGGTTTGTTGACAACGACTGGGCATGTCAATGTTTATTTTGAGTAGTCTAGACAATCTAAGGGTTTGCATTGCAACACGTCTCTGTCTGAAACATGGATCCTGATGGCTTGAAACCTCTGTAAACTATCTTTCCTCAAGCTCTGACGCAATAGCCCAACTGCGTTCAGCCAAAAATAAAGCAACGATGCATGAATAACATGCATCAACACAGACACACCTGAGAGGTAACCGTGCAGATCAGACGGCAAACAACAGATACAGAAGAAGCTACGAAGGGCTTGAGATTTTTGAAATGTCAGTTGCATCAGCTGTTGCTTTAACTCTGGTAAGAAAACAAATGTCTCTGAGGTCTGAAACCCCTGCAAAGGCTCTGTGCCGGTGGAATTATATGTAACATTTAATGACAGCTTAAGCTACAGTCTTGTTGCTATGGCAATTCTCTGAAGTTGCCATGTTGCAGTACACGGCTGCGGTGTTTGGAATGTACGGCATACAAATGCTGAACATCCGCCCACACCAGCATGCAGGGTTACATTGTTTCTTACATTAGAGTTTGCATAGTAAGCATAATGTGTGAGGTCAAATGCAAATGTCTTAATGATGGGTTAAAACCAAGATGTGAATCTGAATAATGGTATTATTGGATGCTATTCTTTAGAGAGCCAACAAATGGGTTGACCCAATACCGAAGAACCAATGATAAAAGTGTGAATATCAATAGAATCGATATGCAATCATCCAAAAAAGGACAAATATTAAATACAAAAGACATAATGGAGCTCTGAACTTACTGAGGTTCCAAAAAACAGCGTTTGACCAGAATTTAGAAAGTGTAAGCAGATATGTGACATTCAGCTCAGACACACTGAAGAGTCTCCACAGATAAAGGGATAGTTCACCCAAAAATAGGCAACAGTGACTGTCATTTTAGGAAAAAATAAATACTATGGAAGTCAATGGGGACCAGAAACCGTCTTCAGAAATATCATCTTTTGTATTCAACTCATACAGGTTTAGAACAACTTGAAGGTGAGTAAATGATGACAGAATTTTTATTTTTGGGTGAACTAACCCTTTAAGGCTGGGGAATTTCTCTTACACCTACATATTTGCTCATTCGTCCACCATTTCTTTTCTTTTCTACCTTTTCTCACATCTTATTCTCTTTTAGGTCAGTGTTTGATGCTGACAGGTTCTTCCTTCCACATGAAATAAATCAGCATTTGCCTGGAGGTTATATATAAAAACATCATGAGGAACAGGTTGCCTGCAGAGCCATGTGAGCATGCAGTATTTATTTCCATTCCTTGTATCTTAGCTTTCAATTTCAGTTTAGGTCTAGTCCGTTTTAATGATGCAGAAATGTCAATGAGAGGAGTCAAAACTACCTTCAGAGAAAAAAAACTGTGAGATATACACGTGCAATTCCAGCTTTTTGTCAGAATTGCGCGATATAAAATTGTTTCAGAATTGCGAGACAAACTTGCAATTCTAACTTTTTTCCAGAATTGCGAAACGTAAACTTGCGATTCTAACTTTTTTCAGAACTGCGAAACAAACTTGCAATTAAATTTTTTTTTCCAGAATTGCAAAACGTAAACTTGCAATTCTAGCTTTTTCCAGAATTACGAAACGTAAACTTGCAATTCAAATTTTTTTCCAAAATTGCAAAGCGTAAACTTGCAATTCTAACTTTTTCCAGAATTACGAAACGTAAACTTGCAATTCTAACTTTTTCAGGATTGCGAAACGTAAACTTGCAATTAACATTTTTCAGAATTGCGAGACAAACTTGCAATTCTAATTTTTTTCCAGAATTGCAAAGCGTAAACTTGCAATTCTAACTTTTTCCAGAATTACGAAACGTAAACTTGCAATTCTAACTTTTTTCAGAATTGCAAAACGTAAACATGCAATTCTAATTTTTTCCAGAATTGTAAAGCGTAAACTTGCAATTCTAGCTTTTTGTCAGAAACGCGAAACGTAAACTTGCAATTCTAACTTTTTTTCCAGAATTGTGAAACGTAAACTTGCAATTCTAACTTTTTATTCTCAGAGCTGTGAGAGTATATAATAGTTAGAAATGCAATTATTGTGAGAACAAGAAAAATTACAGAATTGTGATTCAAGTCAAAATAACCTTTTTCATTTTTTTCTTTATTCCATGATGGAAACAAGATTCTATAGCCCCTGGGTAATTCGTTTACTACATCAGACTTATAAATTATATAACTTTCTCCTGTAATCAGGTTCACTTTTTGTTCCTATTATAGTGAATGTTATAAGTTTCAGTCTAGCTTTTGTTCTTTTGAAAACTACCATTTTGATTTAAGTTTCGCTGCTAGTTTTTTTTCTTGGTAACTGTTTTTGTGTGCAGTCAAAACTACTTTGAAACCGTAGCTTCCTTCAACACCGGGGAGGATGACAGTTCTTGCAACATGGCTTATTTTCAAGTATGTTTCCATCTTAAAAATCCCAGTGGATGAACCCCTCAACCTCTCTAGAGACATAACAGAATTTGTTATATTTGTTCTCGCTATAAAGCCATTCCTCTGTTTCTGTCCAACAACAGGTTGGAGTCTAGAGTCTCTAAGGTCACAGCATGTAACCAGAGATCACAAAGTCTCTAAACCTTTGACAGTTCAACACTTGCTTCTTCCGTTGCTTCTCATTTTATGTTATGCCACTGCAAAATACCTTCAATTCTGAGATCATAATTTATTGTTTAAGACAGAAAAGCAAAAGGAAGGGACCTTTGAAAAAAAAAAGAAAGAAGATAAAATAAGCAGTAAACCGGCTTAAACGCGTCCAATCTAGTGAGCAATGTCAACATTTATAGACTTGGAATGCAATTACTTGTCAGCGGGGATAAAAATGAGATACTACCACCCTCTGCTGGCACATATCCAGGGCGGCTGTGCAAATGAATACAGCCAGATGGCCACATACATCCCTCTCAAATCTGTCAGCGGTTTGTCCAAAGTATTTTTACCACCTCATTACTTTGAATGTTTATCTCAGTTCTGAAATCTTCTCAATTAATTTCAATCAATCTTCCCAAGTACTATTTTAACGTGTGATCAAATTTAAAGTAGTGACAACCAACCGCAAGTGGCTTATTTATTGAATAAAAATGGCAGCAACAACAATGTTATAAAAAGGCACATACTAATAATACTAATCAGAATAAATTCTTCTGCAAACAAATATGCCCAATCAAATTTTATAATTCATCTCTTTTTTTCCTTGTTATACACACACAAAAAACCCCTAAGCAAATTTCGCACCTTTTCATAGTAGCTGACGTTCCTCTCTGCGGTATCGATGAAAGCTGATCGTAGGTCAGTTCTCATGACCTTCTGCCAGCGGGTCCAGTCGCTCTTGAGTGCATTATTTGCCCACTCCAGCCGGTCCTCCATCTTATCCAGCTCATCGCTCATCTAAACATATAAGGATACACACACGTATGTATATAATATATATAGATACACACACATATTTTATATATATATATATATATACATATACATACATACACACACACACTCATACAGTATCGTAGTTAGTCATGTAATCGAATAAACTAATTTTAGGTAATGTATTTTAACTATTTTTTGATTACTTTTAACCTACCCTATTGATATAAAAATACAAAGAGAAAGAAAATACATTCCATTCTTTTTCTATTTTTCCATCCTACAGCTTATTTTTTATTCTTCAAATCACCTATATATGCATATTAAAATGAACAGTTGTATTTTATTGAAAGCACTGTGACAATAGTTTTTTTTTTTTTGCAATAAAAGCCTGTTACTCGTTCTATTGAAAGCTGTATTCACCATTTATTGCTAAGAAACCAATCTAATTGAGTCTAATTAGTCATCACAACCCTAAACCCGAATTGTGTAGGACTTCCTTTACACAGACTAGTCAACTAATCCTTCAGACGACTTACTGACTAACCAATTTTGAAAATATGTAGCTTTGTGCATCCCTAATCCTGACCTGTGACTCTAGAGATGATAAGTCATGTAGCTCTAGACGGACAAGTAAAAACCAACATGTCAAAACCAATAGTATTAGAGCAGCTCGTCCGCCATAAGACTGCTGACGTATAGCCATTTTTATTTTAGAGCGTTGTAAAAACCTTCATTACTGAGGAGTATAACTGCTGAGCACACAGGAATCATTTTGTTATGCTGATATCAACTCCAGTCACTGTAATTAAGTTAATTTGTTTCTTGGCTCCCTGCAAGTTTTCTCGAAAGTCTAAATGAGTTGTTTAAACAATGACGTCATTTTTTAAACAACATTTTTTTTGCCATTTTGCCTTTATTTCTGATAGGATAGCAAGTAGACAGGAAGCGAAGTGCGTGGGGAAGGGGGGGTGGGGGAGAGAGAGAGATAGAGAGATGGGTTCGGGAAAGGTCCATCATTGCGCTACTATTTCAGTGCTCTGCCCACAAGGCTATCGGCACTGACGTCATAAAAGATTTCCAATTTAAATAAATGCTATTCTGTTGAATTTCTTATCAAAAACATCAAAATGGCTAATAATAAGAAATGTTTCTGAAGCATCAAATCATCATATTAGAATGATTTCTGAAGAGTCATGTGACACTAAAAAACTGGAGTAATGATACTGAACATTCATTTTTACATCACAGGAATAAATTACATTTTATAATACAGTAATACCTCGAGATAAGAGCATAATCCATTCCAGGGCGGAGCTCGTAACAGAATTGCTCGTATCTAGAATCATGTTTTCCCATAAGAAATAATAGAAAACAATTTAATCCGTTCCAGATCCGTAACAATGGGGGGAAAAAAATTTTTTTATTGGTATAGAAACACAATTATAGTACATGTACACAGTGTGATACATGTGTGATATCAAATAAAATGTGATTTTAATTACCGGTATACGTTTTTACAGACAGTACTGGCAGGTGCGGAGGAGGGAGGAAGAGGGTTGTTATGGAAACACTTGATTCCGTATTGTACCTTACACGAACACTACCTAACTTAAATTAACATAACTTAGCTTACGTTTTTTTTTTTTTACTTTTCTATTTTCTATTATTGTTTAGATTTTTTTCGATTTGTATTCTTTACTTTTGATCATTCTTCTTACCTCTTTTCGCCTGACTACCCTCACTTTCACTTGGCGCAGACCTTTTAACGAAATATCTATCGAGGGAGATCTACTTCTCCTTTATCTACAACAACAGAAGCCTCTCCATCTCATCATTTATATTCGAACGTAACTTCGATATAATCGTCACGCCCTTGGACGGATTTAAATTCTTGATAACATCCTTCTGCATTGAGATGGTACATATCGTGGACGTACTGTGATTATACATGTGTGCGAGATCTCTCACGCGGGCACCACGCTCATATTTATCCACAATTTCATGCTTCATTTCCATGATCATCATGCGTTTCTTCTTCTCACTACCATCCTTACCACTCACTTTCTTAGAACTAATCGCTATTAAGAAGAATAATGCATAAAATAGAGAGAAAATCAGCTACTCGCGGGCGATGCGTACAGAAGTCAGCGAACACGTGAAGTGAACGTGCGTTGGTATCGTCAGTACGCGTGCTCGTATCTCGAATATTTACTCTTATCTAGAAGCAAAAATCTGCCGGAAGGCTTGCTCGTATCTTGGAATACTCGTATGTAGAGATGCTCGTACCTCGAGTTATTACAGTATATTCTAATAGAAAACAGTTATTTTAATTTCACAATATTACTGGGGGTTTTGTCCAATAAATGCATTACATGCCACAAAAGTAGATTTTGTAATTTGAAATAGTAAAATCATCTAATTAGACAAACTTTTAGCCACATTGTGCATTTTTAGGGTCTTCACACATTGCACAATTGCGTTCCTGTCACTGCGCAGCTTCTGATTGGCTCACAGGGTGGCCATTAACAACTCTATCATACTCTATTTAGTGCAAGAGCTCTCTTGGGGTGAAAGTACCTCCAGATGACACTCAACAGTCTCAGAGTCTAAACACGGAGCGAGAGACGAACAGTAAACATGCCCAGTGATATCAGGAACGACAGGCCTGTGGGAGCGGCAGAATGTCAGCTCAGTGGGCCAAGACTGAGGGAAACATTTAAAAGAGAGCGAGATGTTTGTTGACAGGTAAGCTAATGAAGGTCAGAGGTGGCTCTCTGTTAGAGCTCCATCTCATTTCCATTGTAGCGTGTGTTAGTGCGAATCAGATGTAATGCTGTCTTGTGGAACAGCAGCTGTGTTTGGAGAATGGATGTAGTGCTCTAGGGATGAGATGTTTTCTACAGCCACGTCTCCCTTCTGACAAGCAGGCCAGTTTGTTAGTTCCGCTGATCTGACGTTGCTGTCACTAACACATAGTCATAAACACACACACACACACACACAGACAAACAATGTGACTCTAATATGCACTCTTAAAGAAATTAATTACTCATATTGATCCAACTTGAAGTTGATTATTCAAGTTTTGGGACTCTAAAAAATGTCTGAATGTCATTGCATTACATAATACACTGAAATCAGGGTATTATTTATTTAGACATATTGGAGAGAGATTTCCATAAATGAGATGACTTCATCCTTCACCTATTTATAGTGACCTTTACTGCCCTCTACTGGACTGAAAGCACATCACCACATCCTTTTTCACTCATTCATAATGTAATGAAAGAAATTACAGACAACTATAGGGAAAATGCACATGATCAAGAAATGTTGCAAGCCAGATTCAAACTCCTAACTTCAATATGAGAACCCCCAGCTCAATGTGTCTACAGCATGTGTGGTCGCTGTTAAAATCTCATCCAGGTTTGAAATTGAACATCTTGCTTGCCCATGCAAAACTCACCGTTAACGTTTTGGGTGGTTACTAGGGTGTTGCTATGTGGCTGCTAAGGTGTTTTGGGTGGATATTTTCTGACCCAAATCACTAGCTATTGTTAACTATTATTGGAGTTAAAAAGATTTTAGAAATTAAAATAGTTTTTGATACATGGTATTATATAAAACCTTTACAACTGGTTTGCATTAAATATGAAAATGCTTTGAGATGGCAATAACTCTTGACTGCTGAGAAACTTAACACTGTTAAAGATTTTTAAATGATAGAAGATAACATTAACTTTGACAGTCCTAAAAACTCTAATAAAAACTAAAAGGGTAGGGTAAACTACACTGAAAATAACAACTTTAATCTTATTAAGTTGGCTTGAGAAAGCCAACTTAGTGATATTGTATCTAAACTTATTATTATTATTATTATTATTAAGTTGGCTTGAGAAAGCCAACTTAGTGATATTGTATCTAAACTTATTATTATTATTATTATTATTCTTACCTAAAATTCTCAATGCATCTCCTCCTAGAGCTTTAAAGCTACAACCACTAAACTCTGCTCAGACTTCAGACCTGTTCTGACTTGAGTTGCTATCCCTTTTCAGACTGATCAGACTTATGATTTTTGATAAAACTGAAGTTATTAAAGTCATAAAATCTCCATAGACTTTCACTAATGAAGTGAAAACTGAATTTTAGATAGAGCGTCCAATCCATCTGTTGGTAACATCACAACATTACACCTGATATATAATACATTTCAATACAGTATGTGTGAACATGTCCATTCCAATGGGCATGCATTTTATTTTTTTAAATCCTGAAAAAAAACTTGCAGGTCTACAATCGATTTTTTACTTTAATTAGTAAGTTAAATCTCTCTATTTTACATTCATAATATCACAAAATTACACCCCTGTCAGTGAGAGCACTGAAGTTTGAACGAATCAGAGCGCTGCAATTCAAAGCCTCAAAGCTTTTCAAAGAGGCCATTACTGCTGGAGAGAGAGATCATAATCTCCTAAAATAGATTTATGTGAGAGAGTTTATGATCAAACGGAAATTGTTTCCGATTATCAAGTAACCGCTGCAGCGTGATTCCTTGAAGATTTATGCACTTATATGGCCAAATTCTGACTCTCATTCGTCTTTACTCGGCAACGGAGTACATTACTATGGGGAAGGTAGGTGAAGTTTAAACGCGTGTCCTCCTGGACTCGCGCCAAAGCATAACCGTCTAAGCACCTACGTTTATTTATAGCGCTCATTTATGTACTTTATTGCCGAATTCTGACTCTCGCTCGTGAGTCAATATACATTGGAAAAGGCTTCCCTGAGCAGCGCGCGCGCTGACTCTCTTCAAATGCAGCGTCTAACAGTCAAAGTTATTTATAACTAATTCTTGAGTATATAGTTACATTGTGTTAATTCTTTTATCTGCTTTTAACTAAAGTCTGACTCCTGTTCTCGAGTTCAAACGCGCTTCCTGAGCAGATTCGCTGATAGATCGATGTTTTGTGAACACTTAAACAGTAAATTAAATAAGATTTTTAAAGGATGCAAAAAACATGGCAGATCGATTCAAACTGTAAACTGCTTGAGATTCAAAAAAACTGCATTACTCTGCTGCATTACATGAGCAGGAATTATTTAAAAATTACTAATATTTAAGTTATTTTGTTTCCCATGGAGGAAGGCTTTATACAAATATTGCATTGCGTTGATTCCTTTATCTGCTATAATTGCCGTGTTGAACTGAAGTCTGACATGGCAGATCGAGTCAATCTGAAAACTGCTTGAGATTAGAAAAAACTGCATTACTCTCCTCATTGTACTTTAGCAGGAATTATTTTAAAAATACTAATATTTAAGTTTGTTTCCCATGAAGGAAGGATTTACATATACATCTAAAAAGTATGTATTAGAGGCTCCATATACGCGCGTCCTCCCGCATTCGCGCGTCCACGCCTAAGCGCCTACGTTTATTTATAGCGCCTAAATTTATTCACACACATACATGCATATCTATCTACATTTATATTGTAAATATAAAGGGCTCCATATACATTCAGTGTAACTGCTGTCTGTTTTGAAAGTGGTAAGACTACATAAATAATGCTTAATTACATCTTTAAAATAGAAATAAAACAAAGTATTATTCACAGTACCATTTATATATACACACATACACACACATCTATTTAGTATATATAAAAGGCTACATATAGTGTAACTGTGGTGTAACTGCAGTCTCTTTTGAAAGTGATTACCCTATACTAATAATGCTTAATTACAGCTTTAAAATAGAAATTAAACAAAGTATTTTTTGCATTAGTGAAAACTGACCGTTAAAAGCCAAGGATGTAATTAAACCGTAAACATTTTTATAAACTAATTACAATTTTCCAACACTTTGAGGATCAAAAAGCATAATTATAACTTATTTTTAAGTTTAAACTCTCAAAACTTTTCAAGCTAATTAACGATAAATCTTGCTAACAATATGCTAATTCAGCAAATTCTTGCCAGCAACATGCTTATTTATGTTAAATGTTGCTAATGACTTCGGAATTCATACTAAATCTTGCTAGCAACAAGATAATTAACATTAAATCTTGCTAGCAAAATTGATCATCAATTGATTAAAGATTAAATTATGATCAAAGAACATAACGACACCTTAGTAACTGCCTAGAAACAACGCAAGGCAATAACTAACAAGAGTATATATGCTCAAGATCTAATTCTTTCCATCTGTAAACTTTCAAAACTTTTTAAGCTTTTACAAATAAATTTAACTTTCAGGCTAGGCTTTCTCAAGCCAACTGAAGTTTATATCATAAACTTCCTCTATCTAGTTATTATTATTATTCTTACCTAAAATTCTCAATGCATCTCCTCCTAGAGCTTTAAAGCTACAACCACTAAACTCTGCTCAGACTTCAGACCTGTTCTGACTTGAGTTGCTATCCCTTTTCAGACTGATCAGACTTATGATTTTTGATAAAACTGAAGATTAAAGTCATAAAATCTCCATAGACTTTCACTAATGAAGTGAAAACTGAATTTTAGATAGAGCGTCCACTCCATCTGTTGGTAACATCACAACATTACACCTGATATATAATACATTTCACTACAGTATGTGTGAACATGTCCATTCCAATGGGCATGCATTTTATTTTTTTAAATCCTGAAAAAAAACTTGCAGGTCTACAATCGATTTTTTACTTTAATTAGTAAGTTAAATCTCTCTATTTTACATTCATAATATCACAAAATTACACCCCTGTCAGTGAGAGCACTGAAGTTTGAACGAATCAGAGCGCTGCAATTCAAAGCCTCAAAGCTTTTCAAAGCCGCCATTATTGCTGGAGAGAGGGATCATAATCTCCTAAAATAGATTTATGTGAGAGAGTTTATGATCAAACGGAAATTGTTTCCGATTATCAAGTAACCGCTGCAGCGTGTTTCCTTGAAGATTTATGCACTTATATGGCCAAATTCTGACTCTCATTCGTCTTTACTCGGCAACGGAGTACATTACTATGGGGAAGGTAAGTGAAGTTTAAACGCGCGTCCTCCTGGACTCGCGCCAAAGCATAACCGTCTAAGCACCTACGTTTATTTATAGCGCTCATTTATGTACTTTATTGCCGAATTCTGACTCTCGCTCGTGAGTCAATATACATTGGAAAAGGCTTCCCTGAGCAGCGCGCGCGCTGACTCTCTTCAAATGCAGCGTCTAACAGTCAAAGTTATTTATAACTAATTCTTGAGTATATAGTTACATTGTGTTAATTCTTATATCTGCTTTTAACTAAAGTCTGACTCCTGTTCTCGAGTTCAAACGCGCTTCCTGAGCAGATTCGCTGATAGATCGATGTTTTGTGAACACTTAAACAGTAAATGAAATAAGATTTTTAAAGGATGCAAAAAACATGGCAGATCGATTCAATCGTTAATCCATCTATCCATCTGTAAACTTTCAAAACTTTTTAAGCTTTTACAAATAAATTTAACTTTCAGGCTAGGCTTTCTCAAGCCAACTGAAGTTTATATCATAAACTTCCTCTATCTAGTTTCTTAATGCTATTAAATTTGGCAACCCTAAATACAACAATTAAAATAAAAGGTGTAAAACAAAATAACAATGATATGGAAAAATAAATAAGAAAATGAAAAAAAGATCATTATTAAAAACAATAATAATCCTGCAACACAAGATATATAACTAAGGGTTTTCTCAGCCTGACGGGTTTGTTGTAAACGGTTCTTATCTCCAAGAAAAGTAACAACACGCCAAATGATAGAGGTTTCGCTCATATCTCAAGCACAAAGCAGATAGACAAGACTGAAAAAAGGTCACATGCACCACACCTTCATTCCATAAGAGAAACCTACTATGCTACCATGCAGAGTGAGATATTAACCGGTTATCTGCTCTAAATAGAGCACGCATATGTTGACACACACACCACAGCATTTAAGCATAAAAGCTGGTCTAAACCACGCTTCTAAACAAAAATGTGTGAACGTAAGACAAGGCGACAACACGCCCTCGTATCAGGGTGTGCCACCTCAGAAAACCCATCAACCATGTTAAACAAATGCTCAAGAAGAAGCTAGCCAAGCTAAGCCCAAACACTGATGCAAAGTATTACCTCCTTAATCTCGCCCTTAAGTTTCTGCTGTTTCTGCTGTTTGACCTCCTCAGGGGATCGTCCCACCAAGCTGTCCCATGCTAAACTCAGCACCTTAGATTCCTTCAATGGACACATGAGCAATGGACACGTGAATATGAACAAGCCTGGACTTGAAATCACAAAACACAGCAATGAATATCGTTCATGATATCACACCCTGGCAATGCCATGTTGGGTTTATAATATTGGTTCAATATTATGATCCAAAGCTGAATGTGGACACACGCGTTCATTAGGACCACGTTCAAATATATCGTATGGTTTATCGTTTTCTACCAGCTGCGAGTGAGTGAATCTAGAGCATACTCTTATAGTTCTTTTTGCTTAAAAGAAATCAGAGCATTGGGGATACCTTCTCATTTTGAAATTGGCCTTTTGTAGTAAGCAGAAGTCAACAGAGACCACGCTCAATCAAATCGTGTAATTAAACTGATAAGAGTGCCGAGATCCTGCTAAGCTTCTCTAGACACCCTCAGTTCTTTGTCCAGTAATGCCCTTTCAGAGCGTTCAAGCGTCCTGCCCCTGATATTTGATGGGACTGACAAAAATGAACTTAAAAATATGGCAATATGAGTAATATTTAAAAGCGTCCCATTTCAAGAACAGTCTGGCTTTAAGGGACATCTACAGCTATCCAGAGATATTTATATAATCTCTTCAAATTCCTTTTACAGCTTAAAAAGAAGTGCCGTCTAATGAACGCCTAGAGCTCAGTTTTATTAAGAATAATCTCTGTGAATTTTCAAAGGAGCGCTAGACGGATTACGTGGCGAATGGAAAGAGTCAATAATAGACCTACCGCATCCCTGTCGGCCTTCTTCACGGCAAGAGCTTCAGTCTTCGCTTCGAAATCCGCCTGGATGTTGTCTCGCCTCCTTAGTACCGCCTGAAAACCCATGATCGATACTCATGAATTATGAAAATTCTGATCAATATATTTTAATGAAATTTAAGGCTGGAGGAAATATGTAATAAGCCTCGGAAAAAAACAATGCCGGCTGTATTGATCCTAGCTTTGCATCAAGGTGTATGTCAATATCATATCAACTCAAACATGATTTTCATACTAGGAAAACAAGCAGGTCATTCTCCTCAAATAAACTAGAACAGAACATTTCAACCAAAACAAATTAATATTGCATTCTACACTAAAAGGCATAGTTCATTCTGTTGCCATTTACTCACGTTTATGCATTTGGCAGACACTTTTATCCAATTGCATTCAGTTCTTCATATCAGTTCTTGCTTTCCTGGGAATCGAATCCATGACCTTGGCGTTGCAAGCGCCACCCTCTACTGCTTGAGTTACATTAGCTACTTACTTTCATGTTAGATATTTTGAAAAATGCTTTAACCGATTCATCTATACATGCACTACGACTCAAAAGTGCTGACAACGGAGAGACAGAAATATCTCCTTTACGTTTAACAGATGAACGAAAGTCTTACAAGTGACATGAGGGTGAGTGATTCATGACAGAATTTTAGTTTTTGGGTGAACAATCCCTTTAAAGATAACATTGATTGCGTTCTGCAGAATAAAGACAGTCCTTCAAGTTTGGAACAACGTGAAGGGGAGTAAATGAGGACCGACTTTTCATTTGGAGGTGAACAATCGCTTTAACCCTTTCGCACGCAAGTTCGCATTTATTTAGTGCATGTCTTATTTATTGAAAATATTCACACACTTGTTGGCTATGTTATCAACTACCTGATATTTCGATTCTCAAATATGTGGAAGTTAATGCGTTTTGTCGTTTAATAACTTTTATAATGATCATGTTAGCTGATCTATGATGTATATATATATAAGGGCGCCGCCATGTTTGTTTGCGCCGCAGTTCGGAGAATCTGATCGGTCTGATTTACAACGCAAATTCAGTCGCTTCCCCCGAAAAACATGACAGTAAGTGACCGGTGAAGTGAGAGAAGAATACAGTGAACTTTATAGTTACCTATGCAATGTGTATCTGATTTATCTGATCAATTTATAATTGAACGATTGCTATTTCTGCTTTTATGACGTCCATAATGTGTATTTTTCAAACTAGAGATGTATACTAGATACTAGAGATGTATTGTTTTGCGAGTACTTATGAGTATTTAAATGTCTGAAACCGAAAATAAACCTTATGTGGTTGAAAACACTGAGTAGTTGTGATATATGACAAGCTCTGAGCGCGTCCGTCTCTGAATCGGCGCCAGATGACGCTCGAAAACACGTTTGAATTTAGCAGTTGATGACGTGAAGCACGAACGTTCTAATCACACCGGTGTGATCGTACGTGCGAAAGGGTTAAGAAGAGAAATCGGAATCATCTTGTCAGCCGGTCTACCTTGAGCGTCTCGGTGCAGAGGACGTACTCGTGAAGGGCTGGAATCAGGTGATCATTGAGCTGTTTGACCCGCTCCTCTGTCTCCTTGCAGCAAGTGTCCAGAGAGCCTGCCATGTGCTTCAGGGGCTCAGCCAGCTCCTCCTCTGATTGTGACCACAGCGTGTATATCGGCACACACTCCTTCAGCTCCTCCAGGTGCTCTGTGATAACAGCAGCCTGTTTATACAGCGTTCTCATCATGCTATAGCGGCTATGCCTCGTATCAATGCGAGATGAGAAAAGAGAAGGGAGGGGACGAAAGTCCAACCTTTCTGCTCTCTGGCGATTCTTTGAGTAACTTTATCGAGTGAGCTGATCTTCTGACTGAAGGCCTCCACGTACTCCTGCATGTCAGTGAACTCCTCGGGCCGGTTTCTGATGCCTCTGACTGTAGCAGCGACAGCTTTCACCGTCTCCCCCATTCGGCTCAGAAAACCTGGACCCTGTTTCTTATGAGACGTCAGCTCCTGCATAGAGGATCAGTGTATGATGCAGGTTGAAACCAACAAAATAACCCCCATTTCCACTATGTTTTTTCAGCAAAAGCATCAAATGACTAAAAATGAGTCAAATATGCATAACAGCAAGACTACCTCTATTGTGACTGAAAGGAGGAGATGAGGTCTATATAAAGAACTTATCTTAGAGGTCACTCAGCCAGGTCTAAACAGAAACGCTCACATTATCTCCATGCATTCAACATAATCCTCTTATAAAACAAAACTGAGATTACATATGGTGAACACACAGACGGTCAGTGATTATCAGGGAACGGTATTGTGGAACTGTGTGTGTGTGTGTGTGTGTGTGCGTGTGCGAGTGGCAGGCAGGTTTTAATATCCTTATTAGGAAGTAAACAATATCTCTAACAAAAGAGCAAACTCTTCCAGAGGAACATTAACACAAAAAACAAATAGTAATTATAGCATATAACTGTTATGTCGTTGCTAGGATGTTCTGGGTGGTTGCTAGGTGATCACTTACTGGCCGGGGTCAAAAAAATAAAAAAAGGTATCTAGATGGTTTGGGATGAGTTATGCATCAAAGTTTATTACTTAAATAGTAAATGCTTTAATAATTCAACTTTAATTACCCCTATTGAACCGTTAAGTATTACAAAAGAAAAAACAACTAACTAGATTAACTTGTTTATATATTTGTAATATTAATTTAAAAAAAAGTAAAAATAAGTGTTTAAATAAATTGTAATAGATAGTTAATATGTATAAAAAGTTATATAAAACATAATAAATAAACAAAAATAAAACTGTAAAAATTGCATAAACTGTTTAAAATATAAATAACTAAATATACTTGCATAAATACTACCTAAAATAAATGCAGAGAGAAAGTGAGATAGATAGATGGATGGAAAGATAGATAGATAAGAGTCTTACTCCAGATCCTGCTGTGAGAAAGATCTTAAAATCCTCAGTGCTGGAGAAAATTGGATGATCTGCTATTCTGTTCAGAAACTTGTGCAGCGCCTTCCTCCTCGTCTCAATGAAATCTTCGTTAAACCTCTCCACCATTCCTTTCATCACAAACTTCTCAGGCAGTGGCTGACGGAACACAATCATTTTAATGCATAATGAGATCGAGAACAAGACTTTTATTTATTTTATTTCTTTTGACAGGGGAGTGAAGCGACATCTTAAAGGCATTAGAAGTTCCTCCACTCATAAAAAAAAACTACATATTTAAATGGAAAAATTAATATAAAAAGCGCATTTCCCCATAGACTTCCATACTAACAGTGTTCATTCTTCCAGAATGTTAGACAATCAAGAGACTCGCACACCTACATGAACAATGAGCGTGGGATGAGCCTCTTCCAGACGTCCCTTTAACCACAGGAAGTCTTGGTATCGTCTTCGCACCTCAAACTCACTGGCGTCATACTCGCTCCGTGTGGTCTGATGAGAGAGGATTAAAGTCGAGAGAATTATTCACAGAACCGGACTTGAGTGAATTTGCACTCAGATCCGCCGTACCTTGGTCACGACCCGGTAGGTCACGTATGTCTCAATAGCAGTCACGAAACTCTCTGGGTTATCGACAGTGACAAAAATATCTTTGGTGTCAGCGTCTTCCTCTTCTTCCTCAAACTTGTACTGGTTGATCATTGAAGCAGGGGAGGTTTGCATGGAGGCGTTGAAAGAGCTTCCCTCTGTGAGAGTCGCGTCCTACACAAAATACAAGACATGCGTCAGGACACGTCAGGGAGCAACAGCACAAGTGTTTACACATTAAGCAAATGACAAGCAACCAGCTTGCAACCAGCAAACGTCAATAGCAATCCATTAAAATATAAACTGACAAGGTGTTTTACTCATATCAGATCCAAATTGTATTAGTAACTATAAACTTCACTATTCTTCTCCCACTTCACTGGCCACTTACTGTCATGTATTTCAGAAGAAGTGACTGAATTGACGTGTTGTAAATCAGACAGATCAGATTCTCTGAATTGCAGCGCAAACTAACACAGGGGCGCCCGTCGCGCTTCACAGATCAACAAACATGATCATTATAAAAATTAAGCGACAAAACGTATTCACTTCCACATATCTGAGAATCTGAATATCAGGTAGTTGATAACAGAGTCAACAAGTTGGTGACTATTTTGAATTTAAATTTTTTTTTAATTGAGATGCATCTATCATACAGGGCTTTTTGCATGTCACGTGACAAGCATGACGCGTCGCCATGGAAACAATAAGGCGAAAATTCCAAAATTGGGGGGGGGGGCGCGAAATGTTTACCTCTACCTAGGGGGGCGCGAGAGAAAATAATTGAGAAGCACTGCTTTAGACCAATAGCTGGCACTGACAACATATTGATCTGGTGTGGTCAGTTTTTTTTACCTGGGGGTGAGACTTTGGAAGTTATTTCCAACATTTTGGAAGTTATAGCACCGTAGAGCAAATGGGTGGAGCTTACGTCTTGCTCCTCCTCACTAAACGTCCAGCGAGGAGGAGCGAATGCAATTTGGTTGGAGCTAGAATATCCAACCACACCATTAGACCATTTGGTGGCACTGTACCTAAACTGTACGGGTACCCTCGGGTCATGGTTGTCATAACACACGTTTGGTCAGAATACGCTAAAATGTTGCAGAAATAAAGCCTCATGTCAATTTTGGCATGTTATTTGTAGAACTTGTTTTCACGTTAAATGAGAATGGATTGATGAATTCTAGCCTTTATGGTTCAAAAGTTCTTAATAATATAAGCATAAATGTGAGTGTAACTTTGGGCAGTTGGTGGCGCTAGAGGGATTGAGTTAATTTCACAACTTCTTACCATGTAGTTCTATGGGTTACCATAGATTCAATTGAAAGAAGAACATAAACGGATACAATAGACGCCTACAAGTTCAATTAAACCATCAAAATATGAGGAAACACGTTGACCACAACATGTTCAGTTATTAATATTTTGTTGGTTCTCTTTTGCATGTTCTTAACTTTTTTGTACGACAACCTAGCCAAAAGTTTGTCCGCACAATCTGGCATATTTCACTTTGTTATCACAAAAAAAAAAAACATTGACTCCAAGCAAAACGACGCAACACATTAACAAAATCTGAATAAGTCTGAATAAATTTGAATGAGGGGTGAAAATGTCAACTTCCCCAAACTGGGGAAGAAAAAGTGTGTCTTATGCGGCGATAAATACGGTATTCCCTTTTAAAAATGTAATTCATTCCTATGATCAAGTGTCACATGATCCTTCAGAAATCATTCAAATATGCAGATTCACTGCTCAACAAACATTTATTATTAATATTAAATTTGTGCTGGTTTTGCAATAATAGTTCAACATTTTAAAATTTAAGTATGCAATAAAAACTCAATGCATTTAGATATTGTTTTCTACCACAGAACCCCCATATGATGCCATTTAAACGCTTTAAACCTGCTTTGAGAGATGTGTTTGCGATTTTTATCACAGTGAGAGACTCTATCTTTTCCTGGTCCAAACACTGACGCATGCAAATCCTTCTCGTTTAGCCACAACTGCTGGGAAAGAAGCCCGTGTGTCTGTTTCCTTTCATAACAAACTGGCCCGTAGTCAGCACAAACCGCTCTGCTGCTTTACACTACACACACCTCACTTCCATTCATAACCATTCACTGCTAATGCGAACTACAACACCACCCAAACACTCACACTCCAAAAGAAGCTTTGTCAAGAATAACTTTGATGTCGGACCGTCAAAAACTACAGTATTGGGGAAAGTTACTTTGAAAAGTAATGCATTATAATATTTCATTACGCCCTTATAAAGTAACTAATTGTTTGAGTTAGTTACTTTTAAGAAAAGTAATGCATTGCAATAGTTTTTCTCACTTTAAGACCAAAAAGTTAGCAAGAATAGCAAGGCTGAAGGAAATGCAAATTCACAGATGTACAGTAAAGCTCAAACAAATCACTCAGGATCACAGGAGAAGAAAGTTTAACACTAACTTCACCAATAAAACAATAAATCTTAAGTTATGTTTGCTTATGGTTGAACTGAATCATTGAAGATCAGCAGAAAGACATTGGTCAATAAAGTGAGATTAAACATATATAAATATTTGTTTTATTTAACATTTAATTATTTGAGGTGTGTGTAATTTTGCATTTCAGTGATTTGATTCATTTTTAGGAATATTAAATCTGTTTTTGGGCAAGTGAGATGAGTAAATGCTCACATTTAGTCCAGAACTACAATGTTCACACGCAAAAAAATAAAATAAAAAATAAAAAATTGTAACTGCCGTTACTTATTTGAAAAAGTAACTCAGATATTTTGTTGTAAATAAAAAAATAATGTGTTACAAGTTACTTAAAGTAATATGATTACGTTACTCTGGACACTGCAAAGTTGTGCAGGATTTTTTTTTAAACACCTTAAAGTTTTTAAAAACCGAAATGTTTTGCGTGGTTGTTAGGGCGTTGCTAAAGTATTCGAACTGCATGTTGGGAGTTTTTATGGAAATTCTGTCTAGTTTACAGACTGAGCTGAGCGATTTAAAACGAGTTATCTGCCACTAAATTAAGTTTAAGACGAAATCCATAGAAAATACAAGAGTAAAAGTTAAAAAGGAGAAAAAAAATCTGAAAACATGCCATGACAGCGCCTGACCGCTGACCTTTGAAACTTCAGTTCACGGCAAACACAGATTTCAGTGAGAGATTTATACTTGTATTACGATGTTGAATCGAAGGGTTTAACTTTAGTTCTGAGGTTGTTTTACAGGACTGGCTGATCTAACAGTCAGCGATCAATCTTCGTTGAAACCAGTTGATTGTGAATTACCTTACTGAAAACTTCCAAGTCATCGTCTTCATCGAGATCTAACATTTGCCCGCTGATGTCTGTCGAAATCGCACCCGACGGCACGGTGTTGTCGACGACAGCTCCACTCATTGTTACTCGAATTACTTTGCTACAAGTTTTCTGGACTTCATCAGTTTTTCCGCACAGCTCTGTAAAGCTCAGCCGAATCGGATCGCGCTCAACTGCGCAGAATCGGAAACCGCGAGACGAGGAAGGGCTGAGACGCGCGTTCACGGGTTTTGATTTAATGTTGTGCTTGTTTTTAGTCAGCAGCTCCTGCCCTTAAAGGTTACTCAGTGCTAAACCGGGAAATAACAGTGATTTACATCAGATGGCTGTTTTCGAAGGTTGAAATGAAGGCTTAAACATGTGTGTAACCTAACATTAACACATGTGAGTGTAAACTAACATTTAGGTATATCTCATTCACAGTACATACTTTTTTTTTAACTTTATATAATACAAAATACATATACAATGCTTAGATAATACAAATATGTAACATACATGAGACCACAAGTGTTATTTTGGGGGTTGTCTAACAGTAAACAGTGTAAAACACGGTAAAACAGGCATTGAATTGCTGCTGTGTCCTTTTACATCCAGCAGATGCCACTGTTGCTCAATTTAAAGGCCTTTACAGTGTAGCAAAACTCATAATTAAGACTTCATATGACAGTGGCAATTACAAATCTATATAGCTATGCAAACGCTCAAGTATTTTGCTGTGTGAGACTCTATTATAGGACAAAATCGGGCATATCTAATAAGAGACTTATTAGGAAATATCTAATTAGGGATATGCCAGTCAGGCTATATTGAATTTAAGTACTTATCATGAGACCGCACTTGTCATTAATATAAAATATTCTGCCACAGAATTCCTCATTAGTTGTCAGTTATTTCATTTATTTAATCAAATAGAGACCATCCCCTTGGATATAATGAATGTTGGACTCGATCATGTTTCTTTGGTTTTAGACTTTATCCGTTATATTATCATAAATTATAATGCTTTACGTTCCTGAATTGAGTTTATTAGTGAAAATGGTACTAGATATTGCTTTTTATGTTATTTTACCTCCTTTTACGTTTTGCATTACATTAATTTGCTGTGAAACTAAATCAAGAGCTCTCCTATATCACTCATCAGTTAAAAAATACTACTGTTTTTCAAAGCAGACGCCCTTCCGTGTAAGATCTCGCATAGATTGCGTTATAAAGTATTGGAATATCTGTAGAAAGGCCATACGTGTGACTGAACCAGGCAGCTGTAGCACTAAGCGCAGAAAAGGTCAGCCCCACCCCGATCACATTAGCGTACTGTCAATTTATATCATTTGCTTTCATAACTGATTTAAAGCTGAAGCTAGGACCCTTTTTTTTCATTTTGATGTGTGACGATCAAAGACTTTCATAACTGTGTCACAGTATCACACCGTATGATGCATGAGTTGCTGTGAAACAATCTTTATTTAGCCACCGCAGCGAGCATATTCAATGCAAGCTGTTAATTAAAACTGTTTTTCATGTAAATGATAAATAGCCCGTTGGAAAGTCATTTGTAAGGCAGAATATAGGGTATGTGTTGCATAACATGAGTCTAAACTACAGATGTAAGCCCATTAGGTCTGATTCAGTGCAGACCACACCCATTCGGACATACTCATGGCTGTTTTTAATCTAGCTGTATGATTCAGATATGCAGCACAGAGCAGAACCATCATAACGTATATATATATATGTGTGTTTGTGTGTGTGTGAATGAACAACATCCTTCGCTGATTTGTGGCATGGTCCCAAATCCTTCCTCTACCGACCTCCATCAACGGCAGATAATAATTACATCAGCATTACCCCACAACAATGGCGTACATAGATCAGCTCCTTTCAAATTACATTTCCTTCCTGTTGGGCCCATTAGTGATGTGGACCAGACCATGTTTTTTTTTTTTTTTTTTTTTTTTTTTTTTTTTTTTTTAAACCCTATTGCTGTTGTTTCTGAGTGCATTTGCTGGACCGTGCCGCAGAGAATTTCGACAGTTCTGTTAAAACCCCACTGGATGTCCCTCAGATGTAGAATAAGCTTGATTTGGGAGAACCGCTTGCTAATCTGCAGTGTGCCATAATAAAACATGTTTTGGCAGGAGGAAAAAACCTTCACATAAAGCACACAAAACATCAAATAGAGAAGACTTGAGCCACCTGGAGCGAATGCAGAAGAAGACAATTAAAAATCAATTTACTGTCAAAAAGCTTTGCTTTCTAATTAAATCCGCACACAGCCGAGTCTCTCTTGTTGCTGGCTGATGCACAGTTGCAAAGCACACATTTATTTATTTATTACCCCCCAGACGGGTGCAATAGTTATTATCGCTTTTACGATATTCACTTCTTCTTTTTTTTTCTCGACTTACTGTTTGAGATGCCGTGAATTCTGACGAGGACTATTATGCTTTATTTCATATGGTTGTAATCAGGCCGACTAAATGCATTTTAAATGTGACTGCTGTTCCATAACTACCAGGTGTCCAATCCAACAACTGCTCCATCATGATCGCTCTCATTAGCAACTATTACATGTCGTAATAATGGCTATTCATTATAAGGCACTTTTTTGTGTGTGACCAAGCAGCTGGACACTACTTTGTCTCTTAGTTCATCTATTAAAATGCCTTTAGAAGGTTCAACTTCCTCTCCAGGTCTCCATTAGAAAGATCTGCATTATTGCTAGAAGGCTTTTAATGGGTCTTTGAGAGAGGCAAATAAATGGAAAAGAGTTAAATGGATTTATGTTTTTCCTTATGCCACCGTTGACGTCACCGCTCCGGATTGCTGCTAGTGAAGGTTTTGGAACTGGGTGCGTTCCTGTGGCGCCATCCGCCATTCAAAGTAGTCATGATGCAATTCTTCTGACACTTACAGCTCAAAAATAAGCCGCTAGCTGGTCGCAAACGTCCTGTGCTAGCTGTGAAACTGGCATTGATATGAATGGCAGTGCCATTTCTCCAGGTATTACAGACCTCTTTGGTGAGGATGTGGTGTTCTTGTCAGACTGTACGAACATGCCCCTGCTGTAAGCCATGTCACAATGTAGGATCTCAGTTGTCATTAGTGTCACTGTTTGTGTAATCGGTCCTACTCAAACTGCTCAGAGGGGGATTTAAACCGGGTCTCTGGTGTGGGCGACCTGTGCGCTAATAAGGACGCTAAATACTGCAGCCGCTAATATGCTAAATGCACAGCTCTTACTGGCCTACGATGGTTACATAGGGGATCCAAGACGTGTTAAAAATGGACGCACGCAAGAAGACTCGTCCAGAATTTTACATCATTAATCCGTGACTCGTACGGTGACTGGGATGTGGGATAGAAATGGTGGTTAGCAAATAAAATCTCTAGTCTCTAGTGTCAATTTTTGTCATGATTTTTCACCATTTCACCTCCTTGTTTTCTTTTTTAAGACGCATGTGGAACAAATGGTGGTTTGTCTCACGAATTGCGTCACCGGGTTATGCACTCCTACTCAGTGTTGCCAGATTGGACTGAAGATTTCCATCCCAACTACAGCATAAAACCTGCCCATTTAAAAAAATACGAGCCCAAGACCAAGATTGTTGACGGGGGGGGGGGGGGGGGGGTGGGGGGGGGTTATGCATCAAAAACCAGCCCAATTTTTATGAACCAGCCAAATGCATTTTTTTACGGTCGGACATGACCAAGAGGAGCCCAATTGGGAGGGAACCCGCCCAATCTGGCAACATTGCTCCTATTGGTTTTCAATATGTTGTTTGTCATCGGAGAAGCCACACAGCAGGACTGCATATCAAAACCTCTGACACTGACAGAGTTTGTTGTCATTAATCTGTTGTCGGCAAACATGTCAAACTAGCGATTAAAAACTCTTGGCCAGAGGAATCTCTTTTTTAGAAGTTCAGTGTTAACCAGGCTGAAATTAGCATCCAGTATCGTTCTGTTTATTCTAAGTTTTGTTGTCTGCCACTGTTAATGCTCAAACTTTAAAGCAGGACGGATTCTGATTGGCTGTCAATGTTTTTTTCGTTCATCAGCTGGGAAAAAAATCATTCTGAAAGTGATTGCAACACTTTTGTTTCCCTGTATCTGTAATTGTCAGTGGTGTGGACCCGACTATTCTTTATTTTTTAGAACGTTTTAGAATTTTATCCTTGATGTGAACAGGCCTTTAAACAGAAGGCCGTTTCTAATTGGACTCAACAAAAAGCTGTCAAGGCTTACTGCGTTATGTAATCTGCAGATTTACAGCTTTCTAAGATTTTCAATATTATTTTATTGACCAGAATTCTCTTTGAGTCAACAGGTGATACATAGCACACTAAAAATGTCTCTGTACGCAGCACTTTTTTGGCTCCCTGATGCACTTTCTGATGTTGTTAGGCTGTAACCACACATATCTAGGGCTCTTGGACATGTGCAGAACTCCATCACAGGCTTAATGACTGCCGCTGGAGCCACAGTGCTGCCCTTCCCTTCTCCAAAATGTCCCACAATAACCCTCTTTAATGGCACAATCTAATTAAAATAATAATAATAATCTTGAACTTTCAGTATGTAGACCTCTAACCTGTGAAATCTAATTAAGTCTCAGTCACAAACAAACAAAAAAGGCATTACTAATCAATCAGCCAGAAAGAAGATAAATTAGAGGAGGGGCACGCGAGATACAGGGCTGAGAGGGGGAGATAAGCAGAGGTGAAAACAAGCGCAAATGCATTCGGCACAATTATAAAACACAGCTGAGCAAAAGGTGTGGCTGCTTCTCAACTCATTCATGTTAATAATGTCAATTTTTAACTAATGTAAAGTCTAAGATACCCCTCATGGAAAAGCACCAAATACTCAAAAGAGAGTATTCAGACCACAAAAAAGTTTGATTTTAATATTCTGAATAGTAAAAGAGTCTCACAGGTGTGTTTGCAAATTACATTTTTATTCATCAGCTGTGGCCTGTAGTTGTTAGCCATACTGATCACGTAAGTTCAAATATGGTTCATATTTTCCAGCCATGTTCTCAATACTGTTAGAAGTTTCTGTTCTCCCTCCATGATTAAATCATTGAATGGTAAAATGATAAAAATAGAAATAAAAAAGTTTTTAAATAAAATTATTATTATCATTATTATTGTTGTTGTTGTAGTAGTAGTTTATTAGTAATATTTATTTATTTGTTTATTAAATTTTTATGGACCATTTTATTATATAGTAACTATTATTTTTAATTTTTTCTTAAATGCTCTGTATTATTATGTATTTGCTCTTGTTTTATTCATATATATTATATGATAACTTGTTGTTTTTATTGTTATTGTTGTTGTTGTTGTTGTAGTAGTTTATTAGTAATATTTATTTATTTGTTTATTAAATTTTTATGGACCATTTTATTATAGAGTAAAATAAAATAAAAACGTAACATTTTCTTAAATGCTCTTTATTATGTATTTGCTCTTAACTGTTGTTGTTGTTTTTATTATTATTATTATTATTATTATTATATTTAGCCACTCTGTGATTTTAGTTTATTTGTCTAATTGTTATGGACAGTCATATTGTAAAATAATAATAGTAAGAATTAATATAAAAAATTGTCTATAGAATATATTCTATATATAGACTATTTATGTATAGCATACATAAATAGTACAAGCTTTAAATCTTTAGATGACGCATAAAACATTAATGTATATAAATGTAAGCATTAGTATACACTAAAAGCATATAGAGGACCACGATGCTTATAACCTTATAACACCTTGATATTTAATGAGGTCCTTAAGCAACATTTATTTTTAAATACAGAAATATCTTCTAGACATATGAAGTGCTCACCAGAGTAATACATTTTCCTCCCAGATTTATATCAACTCTCGTTTTAGCATCTAACAGAAATCTGGGGTCAGGAGATACAGAACAGCTCTAAACAGATGGAGGATGGTCTGCATATAAATATATCCAGACACAGCATTCATCTGATTTCAATGATTAGGGTTATAGCTGCAACATCATCATCCCACTGCCAACACCCCCACATACTATCCCTCTCACTCTATTCCAGCCCAGCTCAATATGTTTCATCAATAACGACCACATTACTTCAGTGTCTCTGCCATAATGACGATCACAATCTCTTTGAGATGCTTCATCATGTCCTCAAATGCACTGCCAGTATTAGCGTTGTGGTTCCAATATAGTTATGATGATAAATGATAAAATGCACCCGGTCTGTTCCTATTTGCTCCCTCTCTGAATGCATAATAGATCACACTTACAAACATGAATTTATGCAGGGAATGTTTCTTAAGACATGTAAAGACTTTCACTTGTGAACTTAAAAAGTGTCTAATGGTTAGAATTAATGCTTTGTTATTATGTCCTTTTGTTGCAATCGTTTAAAAGTTAACATTAAATACTTGGGAAATTGCGTGTCTTTGTTCAGTGTAGCGAGGAGTCAGGGCTTTTGAACAATAATGGGATTAAAAATGTGGAGGATTTGAGGACTGAGTGTCATATTGTGGGGAAACTGTTTTATCAACTGCGCTTTTCCAGTTTCACTGTGTTTTAAAGAGAGACTGAGGCTGGTAGTCACACTTTTTATAAATATTCATTAGGTCAGGTATATTGCGTATTTCCTGTAGCAACAACCTTATAGTTTCGTAGTTATGTGGTTGTATAATTACAACAATTAAATGACATATGACAACTTACTGACCTGACATTTCTGTACCCTTGTCAACATCAACCTTAATTATATTTAAACTATTGTGTTAGGTATTTATATATTTGATTTTTGGAAATAATGTGTAATATTGGATAATTATCATAAATCATAAAATAATACATATTCAGCATTTTGTTTGTAAGGTAGGATTTGCTTTTGTCGGTAGGATTTTTTGAAAGGCTCATACTCACCAAGGCTGCAAAAGTACAGTCAAAACTGTAATATTCTGAAATATCACAATTTTAAACAACTGTTAACTTTGTTACTGTTAACTCTGATCCTTTAGAAAGGATAATAATTATAATAATAATTTCCTATTATTATCAGCGTTGAAATAAAGAAGAGTTTAATATTGTTGTGGAGACAGTGTGACAGTTTTTTAAAATTATTATTATTCAGAAGAACAGCATTTATTGGCAATATAATATTTTCTTTTAAATGTGTTTACTGAACCTTTTGATCAATTCATTGCGTCTTTTCTGAATAAAAGTAACTGTCTTTAACATAAATCGTACCTACCCCTAACTTCAGAATATATTTATTTATTTTATTTTTTACTTCAATTTGTACAATTATATTTAGTCTTTACCCAACAGCTATTTTTAAAAAGTAACGAACTTACAAAGTCTGTTTGACATCAATAAAATCAAAGAAAATGCACGTTTGCATAATTGGACTTTTGACTTATGGCTACTGAGATATAGCCCTTCCCTGTATGACAACTTGCCCCGGTCTCCTCTATATCAAAGCTTCGGATCATTTGTTTGTTCTGGCCTCACCGTGTTAATCTGCCGTGGCTTTTGTGAGCTTCCTGCACGCAGTTTCAAAGCCACTGTCTCATTAGCGTTTCACATCTTCATTTCTCCCTTCCTTGCCATTACTGTAGCCTAGCACGCTCTCCACTTCTCTATCAGATGCATCTTTCTCTCTTTCTCCCTACCGCTTTATCCCCCGCTCTCCCAGCTTCATCCACCTCCAGATACATTATGTAGATTAAACATTGCTCAGCTGTACAGTGGAGTGTCTATGACTGCAGCACTTTGTTTTCCTAAATAATTAACAAGGCCGGTGTGGATTTACTGTCTAATGTAATACTTCCACATCCTTTTGGGGGTGAGATGGGCATCTGGCTCCTCGCTCATGCCTTGATGGGCCCCTAGAAGGCTCCAATGTGAACTCGGAACATTAAAATTTAAAGCAGCACATTAGGTATGAGGCCACAGCAGAGGCTTTTCAGTAAACAGAAGGAATTGGGTGGCATTAACCGCAGAAACTGAGGCTAGCCGTCGCAGCCGGTGATAATGCTGCCTGCTCCCTAATGAGGCCTTTGTGGAGGGGGGGGAAAGGCCAACTGTAATTTGGCTGCATTTTTCCTGTGTGTTTTTATACGTGCATCGCCATTTTCTCTCCGAGGTATTGATTTCAACTTTGGCTCCATAATTAGCATCCTTTGGAACAGCCCAAAGTTGGCATGTAGCTTCCGTTATGTTAATCCGGCCCGATTGCGTGACCCCAACATGTCTGCCAGGATGTTTCCCGCAGGTCACCGCCTGCTAAAAGATGCAACCCGCATCCCAATTAAGTGCTAGCCCGGTTTCATCACGGCAAGAGTTGTTTTTTCTTCTTCGTACGAGCGCTAAATAAACAAACACCCTGGAAAAGGTCCTATTTAATCAGCTTAGCCTCTGCTTTGGTGCGCCTTGACAGGCTGCATCTGGGAAGGAGACGGGCCTGCCAGGAGCCATTTTCAAGAACCTTCAGTGACGGCCGTAATGACTAACCATCACCTCCCATTCTTCAAATTATCATTGCAGTCACATTCAATAGCAGAAGGTTCAGCCTGTCCCATCAAAATGGCCTTTCAGCATCAGTGGACTGTGGAAAACCCAGTACATGTCTTTGAAAATGGCACGTTATTGTCATAGCCTTGGAAATCTGGGGGTTTTGTCGAACTGAGGCTCATTTCGGATGTGTAAAATTGAGTTGAGCTACTTTTTATTATCTTTGTAATGCAAGCCGGGCTTTACACTTGAATGATGCAAATTGGCATCATGATTCCTCTCTATTTCCATTTAGCAAGATATACACAAATAGCCCTGTGCAGTAATGTTTTCTACAGTCAGTCACACTGAGGGAACAGAAAGCCCAAATGTCTGCGTTTTCTCTTACAAAAAAGTGCCATGGCCTCTTTTCTCTCGCTCATTTTTTTTTTAAAGAGTGTTTTGCTTTGGTCTCACGGTAGCGCCTGAGTGGGTCGAGGAGTCGTATCTGGAAGGATATGAAGTTTTGAAGAGGCACATCGATTCTCCGGCTTCAAAGACATCTTCTGGAGAGCCACAAAGCCATTACTGGGGCTACCTGCTTGCTCTTAATGCAAATAAGGGAACAGGATTGTTAGACCACATCATAGCAGCCTGCTCTTTCAACACACTCTCATCAAAAAGCAATGAGAGTGGATTCAACATCATTATTGAGCATTTGTTTGTGCGTGAGGGTGTCCTGTCTGAGCGAGTGTGTCCGTGTTGACGTGAGCGAGCGTATGAGTGGATCAAGGCTCAGAAGAGCGTGTATGTGCTTATGCGCTCGTATTGATGTGTGTGTTGTGGTGACTAGCTGTTTGCAGTGAACAGGAACAGGCTCCATATATCAGCTGGTAGCAGAGAGTGCACTAGATCAATGGAGGAACCGTTCTCTTTGAGAGTGTACCGATGATCAGAGGTCTTGTGTGACCCCCCTCTTTTCCGCCAGACCGACTATCCGAGAACTTTGCCGCCACCGCTCTCTAATTAGACGCGTTTTCCTCACGCTCGCTAAACACCACTGCTTTTTACTGCAATTAGTTAAGTCATTAACTTGATAGCACCACACTTGATAACGCCAGAGCTGTCTCGGATGGAAATGAGTGCGCTAGAGTGTGCGTTATGAGCTCCGTACCTTTAAAAACATCAGTTACTTTCTGATGTTAACATGACAGTAAATGTAAAAGTTTAAATTCTGTCATTTACTCACCCTCATGCCGTTCCAAACCAGTATGACTTTCTTTTTTGCATGAAAAATGCAACCAAGGCCCGCTGGGAAATTGCTCCTCTACTTACATTTTTCTTAAACTCCAAATACCTATATTGTTATGATGCACTGCTGGTGTGCGATGCGGAGACACGAGGTGATCAACGGCAGTAGATGCTCAATGGTTTATTCAAACCGAACAAAACAAAAGACACTTTAAATATAAACAAAATGGCACTCCTTAGTGCAGAACCTGGAGAACATGAAGACACGGAACGAAACATCCACACCCCGAGACATCCAACCTACAGTGACAATCACCGACAAAGACAAGGGAAACACGAGAGGGATTTATACAGGAGGAAATGGGAAGCAGCTGACGAGACAAACAGGGTAATTGATTAACAGGACAGGTGTAGGAAGGGCAATGGAGATACACAGAAGGGACCCGGATGTGAAAGATGCGACAAGACTGTGACATATATAGTTCACTGCAGTTTAAAATGACATGGGCTGTGTTTCTCAAAAGCATCGTAAGCCTAAATCAGTGGTTCTTAACCTGGGTTCGATCGAACCCCAGGGGTTTGGTGAGTCAGTCTTAGGGGTTCGGTGGAGCAGTGGTCCCCAAACCCCGGTCTGCGGATCGTATCACGGATCAAATGGTTTCGGTCCGCCCATGGAAATGCAATTAAGTCAATTTTATTTTTAGGAGCTGAGCATCGTGCAACCCGTCAACAGTCGATCACCGGCAACACCGGTTCGGTGAATGCGCATATGAAACTGGTGGGGTTCAGTACCTCCAACAAGGTTAAGAACCACTGGCCTAAATGGATCGTAGAACCATAGACACCAATGGTATCAACCATCAACTTATCTCATGATGCTTTTGGTTATAGTAATAACTAAGTTCTAACCCTGAACATATATTTAAACCTAACCTTAACTCATATATTGCTGTATCTGCATTTTGAGACAAAACAATGGCACTGGCATGTTTTAAGAAACGTTACCATAGACTGGTAATATTTAGTTATAAGGCACATTTATTAAAGATACTTAAATGTCCTAATTGAACGGCCTAATTCTGGTTTAATCAAAGCCAAGTTATCTTATATTACCAGTACTTTCTTGGGTAACTACACGTCCTGCTCACTGGACATTTCACTTTGAAAGTTTGGCAAAATGGCATTTTACAGATATGTCTCTGTAGGGGTTTTTCCAGTGAACCTGGAAATTGTCCATAAAACCATTGTCAATACAATGAAAGTCCATGAGGTCCAATGGTGGTTGCACACTAACATTCTTCTTTCGCAGTTTTCAGAAGAAGGTTATATAGGTTTGGAACGACATGAGTGACGAAATAGTGACAGAATATTGTGCTTTTGTATGAACTATCTCTTTAAGCGTCTTTTACAGACCTCACAGGTCGTTAGTTATTCTGGTGTGCATTGAATGCATCTGCCTGGCAACAGACCTCGGCTTGGCTCGCAATCGACCCAGACGATGGCTGCTAACTGCATGTACAATGGAATATGAGATCATGCAATCATGCCTGTGTGTGTGTGGGGTTATGTTCATCCCATGTCTCAATCCACAGTAACTGCCCCCATGAGACGTGCACAGGTCTACTGGGTTTAGAAGTAATACTCAGTGTTCCTCTCTACGAAGTGAATAACCCACAGGTCAGTGGGGCATCTGAAATCTCCACATGATGAGTCCTGTTCATGATGTCATTTACTTTTCACTAACGGGGGCTTTGATATTTACATTTAAGCCTCTTGATGCCTGTAGAACAGATTGTGGAGGGGATTGCTTTTCAAATGGCATATAGATTTGATTGTTTTACTCAATTTTTTTCATTATTATTAATTATTTAATTTCCAATTAGTTATTAGCTGTTCATTAAAAAAATAAGGAATAACAAAACTCATTTGAGTGTGTATGTGTGAGAAAATTATGTCTTTATTTGCAAAAATTACTTCCTCAGTTGTGGTGTCATTTTCACAATAACCAACATGATATCTAAATAGAGAACAGCCACTGCTTTTGGGTTACCATCTTTTTCCTGGTTGAAATTGCCCAAAGATTTATTTCACAGTTCAGGAAATATTACTAACTACTCCATTCTTAATGGAATATAGTAGTTAGACAAAAAGTGACAAAGATGTCACATACGTCCTTGTAGTAGTGAAAACTTTTCTAGTAACATTTTAGGCAAAACATGCATTGCATGGCCAGGTTTGTAGTAATATAGTGTACCATTTGATAGTTTATAATTATACTATGATTATATATAAATAATTGTGAATGTATTGTCCAGATGATTCTTGAACTTGATGTTCATTTTGAAATCTCTGACTTTTGATTTAGTAACTTTGAGCACATTTGAGAAGTTCTAAAGATATTTTCTCAATTTCCTGAAGAGATGCAATCTTTTTTTTTTTTTTTCAGGGAAAAATCAGAGAAGCAGAAGACCTCGACAAGTCTCCAATTGCTCTCCTTTTAACTTCATTGATGTCTGGTAAAACCAACTGTGCTATTGAAAATATCTGAGTGGTAGGTTTTCTTTCATATGGTTGTACCAATATAATGTTGTATGGTTTCCATGATAAACTCAGTTTAGCTGAAATATGAAAAGAACAGTTATATACCATATCTTTCTCGCATGGTAAACGTGCAGATGGATATTGTTAGCTAAAACCATAAACAATAAAATAAAAATAAAGACAGTTTCTTGAAATAAAATATGTATTAAAAATTTATGTCAGAATATACTAAAATAACTCAAACTAAAATTGCCAAATGGAAATTAATAAATTGACATCTTTAAAAACAAAAACAAACAGTAGAAAAGGAAAAAAATATTTTAATTTAAAATTAAAGCAAAAATATAGGATATTAACAAAAACTATTATAGTATTACGGAATACGTCAGAACAGGGATGAACAGGAAGGAGCTGAATATATACTGTAAAAGTATATATAATAACCACTCTGGAGATGACAATATATAGCAACATTAATGAATACAGACAAACACTGAGGAGAACACAGGGCTTAAATACAATTGGAACTAATAAGGTAATTAAAGAGGGGCAGGTGAAGATGACTAATAAGGCAGGTGACTGGGATGACAACAAACGGAGCACATGTGGAACCAGGAAGTAACACGTGGACATGATAGTTTTGTGACAGAAGCTCCCCCTCCAAGAAGGCGCGTCCTTGCACCATAAACAGTCCAACTGAGACAAATAACAGCCCATGGGGGAGTGAAGGGTGGGAGGAGTCAGGTAAAGTCTGGATGAGGCCCCAGGGAGGAGCCATGGTGACCAAGACTTGATGGTAGGTGACCCACTGGGGACGAATAACAGAGCTGAAGACCAAGGTGGAGCCCATGAGCCGACGCAAGACTGATGGCACAGGAGATTGAGGAGGAGTTGTGGTGAATAGCATCTGAGATGGAGCCGGGCAACCAGAGGACAGAGGTATAGCCATTGAAACCAAGGATGAAGGTGGAGTTAGACGGAGACGAAGGTTTAGACAGGGTAATGTCCAACCAAGGCAGAGCCGGAGGGACGAGGTAGCCCAGAGGAGATATAGGAGGCCTGGTGAAGCCAAGGGAGGGAGGAGCCAGCGTGGAGCCAAAATGTCAATGGGCACAGAGGTTGGAGGTGTTGCCAGGAGATCCTCTGCCTGGTGAAGCTGCTAGCTTGACGACACTTGGCAGATCCACGTCGTTGGTGGCGAGGAGGTAGCTGGTTGGGTGGGGTGGGAGAGGGAGGCTGGGCGATTAAGTCTAGAGTGACAGGTAGTTCTGGGCTGGGTGGAACCAGCAGAGCGACGGTCCAGTGTTCGTTTGAAAGCATACCGAGACCACCTCTTCGAGGAAGTAAGTATGCTTGTTTGGTGCACACCCGAATGTGAATTCTGCAAGCACACCTGCCCAAACGAACCACACCAAGGGGGAAAGTGAACACTAGTGTGATTCAACCAAACTAAATGAGACGGGTGTGAAAGCAACCTATTTCCCTATACGGGTCGGGTCGACAGACTGGCAGGAAGCTATTTAATAGTTAAACTCTTTTCACTATTAAATAGCTTCCTATTAGCATGCACATTACTATTGACTGTGTATTACCAGTATTTTCCCGCATATAACCCGCGGGTTATACCAGCGGGTTATATGCGGGTGCGGGCTATATCACAAATTTTTGCACAAAATAATATTTCAATATATTTGTTACGTCCCTAAGGACGTAAGGTTTGTTTGTGGTATTTTCTTTCTGTTTTTCATTCTTGCGAGGGTTGTTGTCTCTGGCGCTTGTACTATCACTCTGAAAGCTGGCGCTGATAGGCTGTCTGACCTGTCAATCATGCAAGAAGACGTGATTGGCTGTGCTGCCATGAGGGCGGGCTCTTCTCATCTCATCCGATGATCAACACCTGTACAATATGCTTCTTAAGGGAGAGACTGCTTTTTCTTTTTGTTCTGATTCTGAATTGTGTTTTTCTTATTGTCTGAATTTCGCGCACAAGCACTGTGTACCGAGCCTGAACAGTTATGGATTATTGACGTCATGCGAGCAACATTCAAAATGTGAACTTACACAAAAAAGTTCATCAACCTATGGCTGCGGGTTATATAAGGGTGCGGGCTATACCAGCGCAAAACCCCAAAACCCACGGGCACTTAATGCCAGTGCGGATTATCTGCGTCTGCGGGTTATATGCGGGAAGATACGGTAGTACTTATAAAGCACATATTGATGCCTTATTCCGCATGACCATATTCTACATCCCTTACTCCTACCCAACACATAATCTTAACAACTATCGCACTATTGCAACAGGCAGTAACTAGGAGTATTGAGGCAAAGTCATAGTTAATATTTAATAGTCCATAGTTAAGGACCATTCAGTAACACTAGTTCATTTGTGAATATTTGACCACACTATTGTGAATCTGTCTGTCAGTGCCAAGAATAGCCGAATCCCAGACTCTTGACTTCAGAAGATTTACAGTCTGTCTTATTTAGCTGTATATATTTTCAGACTCGTCACAGGTGCTATCACTCATTTCATTCCGCCCCAGTGATCCTCTCCTCTCCCCCCCTCCCTCTTCTGTCCTCTATCAGTGAATACTGGACTTGGTCCACTACCACCAAGTCTGATTCCTCAGCCTTGGGTGAAATAAATCATAAAAAAAATGAATGCATGAATACAAATTGAAGCTGACCCAGGAAGTTGGACTTTTCGATACGCTCGCTGTCTCCCTCACCCTCTTCCTCTCCTGCTCTGTTAGTTTTATCAGCTCTCCTCCAGGTTCTCTGTTCCGGGCCAGTGTGTTCAGTGAGCCGGTCCGGGCGCTGGAGCATTCAGGGCGCAGTGATGATTCCTCACATCCAAGAGAGGCTCACACTTAATCTTCCTGCCACAGTTGGGATCCGAACGGCCGTCAGTGGGGAAAAAGTCCTCGCCCTTCTGATCATTGGCCAGCGTCACCCTGGCAGAGCATCAGGGCTAATCAACAATGTAATGCATGCGGTGACCTCCCTCTAAAAGGCTCCTGTATGCCTCCAAATGAGATTTGTGCGGCGCTGCTAATTATTTTCTTTTCACATTCCCTCTGTAATGCGGCCCCCTTTTACTCTAATCATTTCCTGAAAATGAGCAATTACAGTTTGGGTAAAAATGCGCACAGGAGCACAGGAAACACTCACATAGCAGACAGATATTAATGAAAGCAACCCTGTTCTGTGTTCAATTTGTCTAATGATTAAAAATACATAGAGGCACCTGCATAAATAATTCATGCTTAATGCCGAGTACACGAGCGCAGAAATGCTTTTCCGTATTACTGAGACAACCTCCGTCATAAAGGGTGGCGTGCCGAGTGATTTTGCCGCCCCATCCAAGAGTCCCTACTGCAATTGTAAATAACATTGTGCTGTCAGTCCGTCTCTGTGAGACATCAGGAGCGCAGATCGCCCTCAAAGGTTCAGAGAGGTCAGAAAGAGCTTGGGGAGCATGGCGTGGTTTAGAACATATTCCTTTTTGCGGTTCTGTAACAGTGTTGCTATCAACCAGTCAGAGATGCGGAGTGAAATAATTGGTTGATAGCAATGCTGCTGAAAACAATCATTTTAAACTTGCTGATAAAATCATTGAAATGTTTAACAAGCCCTCTAACCTTTTAAAGTATATAGAGCCTTTTAGGAGTTCCCATCATTAGTTTTCATTCATTTTTAAAAATTAATCACATTTTATTAATTAAATACCTTTATCTGTCGGAAAAAGTGCAATCATTTAAGACATTTGTAAGTCTATAAGTCTAGTATTACTCTATGGTTCTATATTGAAACCCATTGAACTTTTATTTGTTTGTAAATTAGTGATGCACAATATATTGGTACCTTATTGATTATTGGACAATCATTAATTTTTATTGTATTGGTTTATATCGGCTATTTGATTGCTGGTTTACGTTTAGATTACCTTTGTCGTCTTTTTTTGGTCACGTAGTTTCTTTAAAAACACATAATTTAATAACGCTCTCCTCAAAATAATGATCTATTTTCATACTTTACATTATAATGTTGTAATGCCGATTTACTTGTAGCATTTCAAACAATTGATTTTATTTTTTAGGCTTTTTCTCTTTTTTCTTTAGACAAAATAGTATATAATTTTAAGATGTAATTTTTCCATTATTGACCATATTGTGAAAAAAATACCTATGGGATACCTATAGGTTACCTATGGGATGTATAATATATTGTTATCGTATCCAACGATTTTAACACCCTCAAGATTCACTTGCATGTAAAAAGTTAGATTTTTAGTGTTTTTTAATATAATTATTTATTAGACAATATTTATATATATATCAACCATTTATCAGTCCTCTGTCATAACATGAAAATAATTGTTGAAATTTTAGTATGATACATAATAAGTCAATATCATTTTTTACGTTAAAATATACAGTCATATTTTACTGTATATTTAATTGTTTATACCTTTAAAGTACATTTGTCGTCTTCTAACACTCACTTAGATAATTGTAAATATCATTGTTAAATCTTTTACAAATCTCAAAATTAATACTAGTTTTTCATATTGTACATTATAATGTTATTGTGCCTAAATTCATTCATTTTAATTGAGTTTTTAGTTTGTTTGTGCTATTGATTTAGTAGCTATATAGATTTTGTAAAAATAGCAAACATTTATCAGTTAATCATCGTAACATGAAAACATCTATTGAAATGTTTATATCTGTGCATCCCTATTGCAAACCTAATGCTAACATCTGATTGGTTGATGGGAATGGTCTTCCAGCCCCTAAACCTACAGCTACAGTCTGATTGGTTCAAAAGATATATAGTTCTAGAACCCACCAAGTAGACTAAAATGCATCCAACTTGGTTAAAACATTTAAAAGTCTGGAACTTCAGCCTTCACAGAATCCCTGGCTGAATGCTTTGAGCGAATATGATGGACAGGAGTAATATTCAAAGCAGGATCTATTTGATACACAGCGGTGAGATAACTAAACCATGTCGGTCCTTCAAGCTCTAACGCTGTAAAAAGCTTTTGTAATGAATGCAATGAACACGCAACCTCTGGGAGAACACAAACACAGACACACCTTCTGGGAAAGTTCAAGCATTTGGCTGTAGAACCACCTAAGCCCTGCGGTGTGCTTGTGTTTTTTGTGTGCTCAGTTTGGTGGAGAGGTGGGGGCTGTTTGAAGCCACCTGGATCGCCACATTATCAAACTGTGAGAGGGGCCGTATTAGACCCCTGCAGCGCAAACATCATCCTCAATCCATCGGCGAGGGTTTTAATTGTAATGGAAATTAGATTTGCGTGTGTGCGAGGAGCGGCGGAGTGCTCGCTGGCAGCTGGTACGATGCCATTGTACGATTGTCAGATCTCCTGACAAGTTAATGCACGGTCTCCTCAAAGGCAGCGGCTGCTTCCAGCTGTAGCAGCACAACAGTGTCTTTGGAGCACTATGTCTATGCGCACTATCAGTAACTGCTGTTTTTGACCCGACACGTAATAAACCCTCACTTTACTCACACACTTCTAATTGACAACATGCCATATAGTCTCACATCTATAGACGTTGAAGCCGCAGGTACTGTTTTGAGTACGTTACTGTACTGCAAAATAACACTTGGGGATTTGTGTCTGTCCAGAGCAACAAGCAAACTGTTGACTTCTGAATTACGTAATCAGATTCCGAAAATAAAAATATATATATAAACTATACTCGTAATTAGATTATATTACGCTTTAAAATACTTTAATTAGATTACAGTTACTTTTTTTCATTGATTACATGATTCCTTAATATGCATAAAATGGCAGTAAATTATTCATAATTTATTGATTCTCAAACTCTTTTAAATTGTCCTTTCTAAAACAGCCTATTGCTCAGAGCATAACAAATAAAAGGTTTGTGTTTTGTTTTGATTGTTTTTATTTTAGTTAATTATTAATCAACTCATGAACTCCCTGCATTTCCTTCACAAACCCCCAGTTTAGGAAACCTTGACGTAATGTTATGTTTAATGTACTCAATTTTGTTGATGGCAAAATGTAAATAAAGTAAAAAACTGTATTTTTGTTACTATAGAACTAGAATTATACTATTATACTAGAATTAATATAGAATTAGAATATAACGATTGAGAATAATGTTTGGGGATTTTTGTTAGAACAATGTTTGTTAGAGCAGTGTTTTTCAACCTTTTTTGAGCCAAGGTACATTTTTTCACTGAATTAAATAAACAAGTCTTTAAATACTTAAAGTATTTTATGATTATTTAGTTTTCAAAAAATGTTTTTTAGACCAATTAGGTGAAATTGAAAAAGTGTCCACGGCACACCTGACGATCTCACAGCGCACTAGTGTACTGTGGCACAGTGGTTGAAAAACACTGTGTTTGAGTATAACAATAGGGGAACGACATTGGATAATGTTAGAATATAACGTAACGATAACGTTATGCTTTACCTAGGATAGAGACGTTACCTAGGATAGGATTTACCTAGAACGTTAGAGTAACTAGAATATGATGCTAGGGAAATGTTAGAGGAACGGTGGAATATAACGTTAATGGAACGTTAGAGTAACTAGAATATGACGCTAGGGAAATGTTAGAGGAACGGTGGAATATAACGTTAATGGAACGCGAGAGGAACGTTAGAATAACTAGAATATGACGCTAGGGAAATGTTAGAGGAACGGTGGAATATAACGTTAGTGGAACGCTAGAGGAACGTTAGAGTAACTAGAATATGACGCTAGGGAAATGTTAGAGGAACGGTGGAATATAACGTTAGTGGAACGCTAGAGGAACGTTAGAGTAACTAGAATATGACGCTAGGGAAATGTTAGAGGAACGGTGGAATATAACGTTAGTGGAACGCTAGAGGAACGTTAGAGTAACTAGAATATGACGCTAGGGAAATGTTAGAGGAACGGTGGAATATAACGTTAGTGGAACGCTAGAGGAACTAGAATATGACGCTAGGGAAATGTTAGAGGAAAGGTGGAATATAAAGTTAGTGGAACGCCAGAGGAACGTTAGAGTAACTAGAATATGACGCTAGGGAAATGTTAGAGGAAAGGTGGAATATTTAGTGGAGTTAGTGGAATGCTAGAGGAACGTTACAGCAACATTAGAATATAACGTTAGGTTAGGGTAACTAGAATATGACACTAGGGAAAGGTTAGAGGAATGATGGAATATAACATTAGTGGAACGCTAGAGGAACGTTAGAGCAACATTAGAATATAACGCTAGATTAACAGTATAATATAATGTTAGAGGAACTTTAGATGATAATGTGAGGAGAATGTGAGGAGGATTTGACTTCTGTTTATAGTCAGCTGGGTAATATATATTGTTTGCCTCCGTTGTGCTGCTTAATATTGTTGTGGAAACTTTTTTCAGGAATATTGGAAAGAACAGCATTCATTTGAAATGGAAATCTTTTGTAGCATTGTAAAAGTCTTTACGCTAACTTTTCATCAATGTAATGCACCCTTCTTTTCGACCCCAAATGTTTGAACACATTATATATAACAGTGAATTACAGTGTTTTGATGCCCAATTTTCATTATAAAATTTAGAATATGTTTAAATGATTTTGTAATTAATTAATTTTTTGTGTCAGCCAGTATATTATCCGCACTATTAATTATTGGCTATATGATCGATGCATTCTTACACTGCAGATAAATTGCACATTCATCAAAGCCAATGCAAACAGTGCAGATAATTAAAAGATCAGGTTGGCAGCTTCACCTAAAAGTCTCTGGCCAGCAATGGGCACGTCTGTAAGATTGTTTCAATGAGTATGTGCTGACTGTGTGTTTGGACCTGCATAGCTGCATTAATCTTTAAATAGTCCTGAATGAATTTCTTGTTTAATATCTGGCAAGGAGCCCCCTCCCCCTCCCCCAACCCATTGGATGAAACCTGGAGATGAGACAATGCCGTGGATTAACGTTGACCTTTGTAGTTCTGACATTCACCAATTTTACTTAATTAACGGCAAGCAGCCTGCCCCTGACCTTTTGTCATGCGAGCTGTCATTGGAAACCTTTCTGTTGACTTGAATAGGAATGCTATTTGTTAAAATAATCAGTGGTGGACTGGCCTATACGCAACTCGCCGGGCATGGCCAGCACAATGGGCCGTGATGATCTTAGAGAGCCTCATTCACACGGCACCACGGGGACCCACGGTGCTTAAAAATATTACCTTCCCTCATTACCCGTTATTCTCGTCTGTGGGGAGGGATGGAAGACACATTTGCCTATGGATTCACATCTGTGATGTCCAGGGAGAACGTGGTGGTGTGATCAGAGGTGTCAGATCTCTCTGTGAAGGTGATGATCATGGAATTTCTAGGATTCCTGTTCTCATCACATATGGTTTCACCTCTATGATGAAGGAGGATAATGAAAGTAGGGAAAGTAAGAACTGATTAGAATGTCACTGTGTTTCTTGAATGCAGCGTTAGTCACTTTGGATAAAAGCGTCTGCCAAATGCATAAATGTATATGTAAAATAGATTCAGTGCACGCTGGCACTTTATTTTAAATAATTACCTAACCATAACCCTAAATACTGTCTGTATATCCCAAATTGGAAATTTTCATTCAGGTCAGATTCTGTCTTCAAATGAAGATTCACAATATATTCCTCTAGATGATTATAAGTATCTATAGAAGATTTTAATCTTTGTTTTGTGATTCCTCCTAATCAAGTGACTCGTGAAAATGAGAGTGTTAAGACTGAGATAATTTAACAGGCTCGCTGGAAAAATGGAGTTACGGTTGATTGTTTCCGAAGAAATCCATACAAATTGTTCATTTCAATGAACTGATTAAAGAAATTCGATTTGATGATTTATTGATTCAAATGTTTTAAATCAATTCAAAAGTATGATTCATTTGCATTGTCCCACAAGGAATATTCAATTAATTAAAAAGTAAAAATATGTAGACCATTTTTGCTGTTTATTACTGTGTGTTGCTAGTGTGTGAAAACAATTCAATATTTAAATATAGAATTGTATTAAATCATATAATTGAAAGAATCAAGACATGATTTCCACTAAATGATTTATATTTAAGATTTTCTGTGTAGTTGTTTAAATATTTCTCTTTGGCAATAGACACTTTTTGCATTTTATGCCATTTCGGGTGACGGAAGCAAACGTTTGGAAGGCACTGGTTGATCTTATCATGTTAATTGCATTATGTAATTTATTATTAATTTACTTAATTATTTAATAGCCAATAATATGAGTAGTAACTGAAAAACTGTTAGTGTTCTCAGTGAAACCTGCATGGCGATTTTAATTTACTAAAAAGTAAAAAATATGTAGATAATTATTGCTGTTTTAACTGTGCATTTAAATAAATAAATAATTATAATAAATTAATGAATAATTAATATAATAAAATGCATATAGTGAAAACCAATGTTGAAACTTGATTATTTTGTAATTAGATTTTTATTCTTACATATTTTGAATCTATTTAACAATAGCTGTTTTCATTTTTTGAAAGCATTTGTTCATCTGGTCGTGTTAATCACAACATTTAAATTTTAATTGTATTTATTTTTAATTTTACGTCTACTTTACATTAACTATCTTTAAATTATGAATCCAGAAGGAGTGTCATGTCTCATGCACAAGCCCCTCCTTTACAGACAGCAACAGCAAGCCAAATCTTTTTACCCGTACTAATCTGTTTACCACTTTCAAGGATCAGATGGACATGTGAACTCATGAATTGTGCAGCGCAGCTCACCAAACGTTGGCATGTAACGTTTTTAAGAACCGCAAAACTGCGTGGTTTGTAAGAACGACGGTTAGACTCTAATGGAAGCGATCAGAAGTTTTATGTAAGATGCCAAAAAGTTATTTCCCTCCAGCCACCAGAACAAAAAATATAAGGAATTCGCGTCTCTGACAGGTTCAGTCCTGCACTTTTACTGAGAGACGGACACGGGCTCCGTCTGTAGCGGAGTAATGAAAATAGATTCAGCTCTCTCTGCCATGAGATTTCAAGACGTTAGCGTTAAATACAGTTGGAAATCGGCAATCATTGCCATTGCGAGATGGAAAAGTCGTTTTCTTTTTGTTCTCTCATTTTTCTGGCTTTGTTTTAGCAGGAAAGGCCGAGCTTTACTGGGTAATGCACGGTGTAAGCAAGGGAAATGGCATTGTTGAGGAGAGCTCATGTAACCGTAATATCCTGTCTAAATTGAATTTGGAGTTCAATCAGAGCCATTAGGCCCCACACTGAGAAAGATAGAGACAGATAGTGCCATGCACTCCTTAAATGAGTAATGCTTCCCCTGAACTGAAGCATCAGATTTGCCCTAATATTATTAATGCATAAGCAATGGGGGGAGGGCGGTGTTGGGTGGGACGCAGAACTGTGGACATGTGGAATTATAGCGGACATATGTTTTTATAAGCCATTGATGACTCTTGAAGCTGTAAAGTGGATGTACTGTAATGATCCACTCAGCTCCAGCACAACTCCAATGTTCATTGACTAAATCATTTATGAGAGAAGTTTTGTCAGGCTACGTTCAGACTGCAGGCAAATCTGTTTTGTTTTTTTGTTGTTTTTGCTCACGTTACTCTGCTTTTGTCATGAGCAAACCATGATTTGTGTTACTTCCATATGTGATCCGATAGAGGTCAGATGTTTTGCAATGCAACCTCAGTCTACAAAGTCATATTATAATTAATGCGACTTTTACATCACTCTAGAGCAAAACTCGTCATAATTCTGTCATCATGTTCACTTACATAGATTTTACACACCCAAAGTTAACTATTGCGGAGAGTAACTTGTCAGAGCTCGTAAGTATTACAGTGACAGTTCTATATACAATCAAAACATCATAAGTGTTTAGAAACTGCTTTTATTTACATCCTCATCTGTTTGTTATATTGGCTGCGCATAAATCCGCTGGCATCCACGGCAGATCACACTATAAATAAATACATAATCACTTACTTTAATGTCCTCCATGTTTACTTCAGTATGACAGTGTGCTGAGTGACATCTTTTTATCGCTCTTTTACGCATGTGGGTCAATTCAGGACCACGATCTGTTCGCAATGAAATCTGATATTGGCCACATTTAAAACAACAATGTGAACAGCTATACAAAAAAAAAATCTGATCTGTGCAATAACTCAGAATTGAGCTCTAAGGCTCGCAGTGTGAAATTAGAATAGGAGTGCGTGTCTACAACAAGTCTGTGTCTTTAAAAGAGTGTATAGAATTTTAAACAGGGTTGGTAATCAATTCTCATGTAAACTCATACAGTTTTCACTTAACTCGACCTCGGTTAACCCTATTATGTCGACGTTTTTGAAGTGGAACCGCCAAACTCCCAATTTGTCTTAGCATTTTCTTTTCGGTAATATCGATTCTTTTATGTCGCCGAACCCTGATATCTCGAGCACAAAAGAGGGACAAATTCATCACTTCACATGGTTATCTCGTGACTAATGAGCGTACCCAGTTCACTGCGCATGCGCTAAGTTTGCGTTGCATGTGGATCGTGGTCCATATGGTCGCTCTGTCAGTGACGCTTTACTCACAGTGCCGAGCAGCCGCACAAGAACTTCCAACTTGCGGAAGTAGTGGAAAAATCAAGCCTTGCAGACAGTGTTGCCAACTTAGTGCATTTGTCACTATATTTAGCGAGTATTCAGACCACTATAGCGACAAATTATCAAAAAAGCGACTAGCGACAAATCTAACGGCTTTTCCGTTTTCTCAAATATTTTTACATTGACGAGTGGTTACCGACCTATGAGTATGAGGCTTAGATAAACACACACACACCCTGCTTCTGTTCTGAAGTGAGCTCTGCTCAGCGCCGCTGCGGATTGAAGAACCCGGTTATATTAAAAGACGGGACGAAGCCAAATTTGTTGAGAAAGCACATTAGACAGGCAGAACGCAAGAAAGTATGCAATGTTGGTTATCTCAATGCTTTTTTGCAACCCCCGAGGACATCGAGATAACCGGATTCCACTGTACAATAGTCAGTTACTCTGTGTAACTAATCAGTCACCATAACAAACTACTTGATTTACTTCTCTGACAAGATCAGATGAGAACATAAAGGTTTACTTAAAGCAGGGGTCGGGAACCTTTTTGTCTGAGAGAGCCATATACCCAAATGTCGACAGGGGGGGGGGGGGGGGGCCCGTGGCGGCTCGATCTGCCTGTCCTCCGAACGCGGAAGTAGCGGAGCGATCGATCTGTCGAGGGGGGGTTAGGTCGAAAAGAGCCATATGCAGCCATCAAAAGAGAGACAGCCATAGATTCCCGACCCCTGACTTAAAGGGATAGTACAGCCAAAAATGACATTTCTATCAACATTTATGATCCAAACTGATATGACTTTCTTCTATGAAGCATAAAAGAAGATATTTTGCTAACGAAACAGACTTAGTTCCATTGTAGCTTTGGTTCATTTCATAGTTCATTTCATATTTGGTTCAAATGTTTTCCGACAGAAGAAAGAAACTCGTACAGGTTTGGAACGACTGAGGGTGAGTAAATAATGGCTTGAAATTTTTGGATGGATCCCTTAAAAAAAAAAAAATTCAAAATCAAAATCACTGGGCTAGATAAAACCGCAAATGGCAATACTAGATGTAAACTACTTTTTTGTTTTGACTGCATTCTAAAGGGGTCTAAAACCGAGAGCTGCTTCTCTCAAAAAGCACAGCGGGTGAAACTGGGAAATAATTTGTGCGCTTTTCACACATATTAAGATGGTTTCGTATATCTTTACATGTATATTGAGGCAATACATATGCTATTCTAAACAATACACAGCTGAGACACAGCTGGTCCTCAATTTGTTATTTGTTACCTTTTTTTCTGCAGTACTTTCCTTTATTTCACTTAGCCTAGGTCATTATTGTGCAGTTTGCTACTACAAAACCAGCTGTCCATTTAAAGCGAAACATGCACAGCAAAACACTTATTTTCCCCATTCTGTGTTTGCGTTAATGTAAACATGTCTGTTTCTTTCGGGAATGACTCCGTAGTGCTGCGAACAAATCGAGCGGTCCCCTCCTCTCCCTAGCAATGGTAACGAGAGTGTGCTAAACTGGGTGTTTCATCCCATTGACTCATTATTGCACTGGGTTCATTGCCAATAATAAAGATTTCTTGGGCTGCGAGACTTCTGAATTCAGAGGAAATTACATTGAGCAACAGGGAGTGCATGGCTCTAAATGTTTAATTACGGCAGATAAAAACAAGGGGATCAATCACTGACAACAACGAGGGCCCTGCGAGGCATCTGCCTTTGGGTTATGTTGAGTCCACAGGAATGAAGCAGGAGATACGGCATCAAAGACAATTCAGGTTGAGATGAACAGATAGTCTCCTTCAACACTCGAGGAATGAGAAATCGCAAGTGAGATCTCCTTAATGTTTCAGTTGTTTCTTCTAGACAGCGATGCGAGTGGAAAAAAGACCCTAATTGAAATTGAGTTTTTTTTTAAATATATATTTCAAATGTTTCTCCTAGACATCAATTAGATTAAGTTGAGATCAAATAGAGATTCCTTTTGTTAAATCTACAGCTGTTTATATTTTGACCCTGAGAAAACGAACCACATAATTCCACTTTTCATTTTAGACTCATAGAAGATCACAACAATGTGCTCAAAACTGCCAACCTACGCTAAAGAAAAATCCTTTGATGGATATCTTGCGATATGCGATCTCAGACCTCATAAAATGAGATCTCTTGAAAATCTCAATTGTTGCTCTTATACAACAGGATTAAGTAAAAAAAAATATTCTAATGCTTTTTTTCCTTCTGAGAAAAATGTAATGCAAAAAGCAATTTTTACTTTCAGAAGAAAGCTCAACAGCTTTTCTTGGACAACAATGAAATTAAATTAAAAGGAAAAAGTTGAGTTTTGCTTAATTCTACTGCTTCACATTTTTTGATTCTGAGAAAAAGGTCCTAATAATTTAGCATAGCTTTCAGAGGAAACCTGCTCAGATTTGTCAAACCATCTGTTGATGGATATCTTTACATGATCTCAGATCTCTTTTATAATCATTTAATATCTCAAACAATGAGATTAAATATGAGATTTTATTATATTTTAACTTACTTTATTGGAGGAACATCTGAAACATGCAGTAGTTGATCATTAAAACTCATCAGAACAATAAAACTTTCCTCCAAGTTTGTCGCAAACATACTCTGAAAATTACTTCAGAGTCAACTTAATTGCTGCTTATTTCTAGGCCAGATCCTTCATGAAAGGAGTAATGCAACAGAGATAGAACCAACATATGGAGAAGATGGAACACTCCCGACTCCATGACAGCAGAGGAAGATGGAGAGAAGCTCAAAGAGAGCAGGTCTGGGCAGGCAGCGATGGCGATGCGTCAGTGGTGCTCCAGTAAGGGAGGGTGATGTGTGTGTTAGTCTCCTGGGTGCCATGTTTCTGTCACCCCCTGTCTGAGTGAGTCACGACTGGATTCTGGTAAGGACCGTCACACAGCCGTTACCGCACTTCCTCACAGCTTCCATTAAGAACTCACTCACATCTCGCCCCCAAAAACCAACCCAATCACCTCAAAATCCAATATCAGAATGATAGAATCTCCCTGACTGAAGACAAAACAAAAGGAAGCGCATTTCAAAAAGGCAACACTATTTTACATTGGTGTCACAAACTCAATAAAAGAACATTTCTTCTGGGAGGCCTTGAATTTACAACTGCAGGCAACCTAAGGCTAAATTAAATTATGTATAGACAGTTAACATATTTTTTTTTTTACATTTTCTTATTTCCCTTCTTTAACCATTTATGCCATTCTGACCTTTGCCTTAATAAGTTAAGTCTGTCTATCTATCTATCTATCTATCTATCTATCTATCTATCTACTGATCTGTCCATCCATGCGTCACCCATCTGTTTGTCTCTGTCAGTCTATTCATTTATCATTCTATCTATTAGTTGTTCCCTCTATACATCATCCCTCCATCCACCCATATATCTATCTATCTATCTATTGTAGAAATAAAATAAAATAAAACATAAAATAAAAAAATCATAAAATTAACAACAAAACAATATATATATATATATATATATATATATATATATATATATATATATATATATATATATATAATTGCAGATATATGCGTTATCACTATCCAGACATTTAATTTGTCATATTACTGTACTGCCTAGACTCCACTGGCTCCTGGTTGCTGATTTGCTGACTACATTTAGTGGTCCATTAGATGTTTATAGATCCTTGATTTTGTGCAAAATTTTACTGTGAAGTGATTTATGCAAATCACCCTCAGTACTATTTCTGTTTATGAATATGCGGTGCATTGTTGATATGTTTCCATCGTACAAACATTGCAATACTGATCGTGTATATGAGTTTGATGCCACTGTATTGCTGAAAGCAGATGGCAGTATTCAAAAGGGCTGTGTGTGTGTGTGTCTGTGTCTGTGTGTGTGTGTGGAACACACTCCACTCGCACTCAGCCCACTCCCTCAGTGTCATGTGCTGCAGAAACCGCCAGAACATTTTGAAAATGTGTCATCGATTTGGCAACGCGGCAACTTCAGTTCACTCTCCACAACTGCGTAAATATCGGATCACTCAGGGGTAAACATTAAATGAGTGCCAGATATAATGACACACCAGCAAACCAAGCAGAAAGAATGAGGCAAATTAAAAGAAAACAGAAAAATAAAGAGCGACGAGGATGTTGACAGTTAATTAACTTCTTTTTGGGATGAATCAAAGCCAGTAAATATACTACATTGGCTTTCGTTTCCACGGGCAGCTTTATGAGGTAAACACATGCTAAAATGTAGGAAGAGGTTTTCAGTCAGAGCCTTTGAGGAGAAGCTCAGGGCCTCGATTCTGTTCATCTTGTGAAAATGTCACAGCGCCGCTGTGGTTTCACACACTTAGATGGGTGACATGTCCAATGATATGATCCTGTAATGGAGTGAAGGCCGCATAGAAATGTCCCACTCATCTGCAAGCCTTTCCTCATGAAAAAAGCAGAATGTGAAAATTTGACGCATCTGCTGTAATGTATGATGTTCTGTTAATGTAGTTTCAAAGGCACTCTGGCTCGTAAGACATTTTGGAGATTTTGTTTAAAGTTTACATTCAAGCTCACATATCCATAAAAATGCACAAAACTGTATTTATTCAAAAAAAAGAAAAAAAAAGACCACCGATACTTGGCCATGCATCTTCATTCATGTTTCAAAAACACTTTATATACATTTTATATACAAAAACTGTTCAGTCTTGATTTTGATTCAGTGAAGATTTACTGAACGAATAAACTACTCAAATCTATTGCCATATATTTAATTTATAATCCATATATATATTTAATTTATTGTTAGTTATGGATAAATATATATATATATATATATATATATATATATCCATAACTAACAGTATATTTAATCAATATTTAATAGTTACCTAATTTTAATTGTTAGTATTTAAAAAGTATTTAAGTTATTATATATTTAAAGAACAAATATTTCACATATAATGCAGTCTTCATAGAATGTGTTGTTAGTATTATTATTAATATTTATTAAAAACATTTTGCTTCGGTGGAACGATCTGACACAGCTGGTAACTATATCTGAGATGTCTGCAATTGTCATTGCTCCAGTTTTCGCCATTTTGTCCAGGTGTCGGATTTATAGGCATTATCCTTTCAGAGCTGTCATGCCTCTGAACGTTTCCTCTTATAGTGGCACAGAGGTCAATGGTCAATCGATGGACAGAAGACACAAATAAAAAGCAAGCACTCTGTCTGGTTAAAGCCTTCTGGACATACAGGGTTTGGACAATGATACTGAAACACTGGCCATATAGTGTTGTAGGTTTCACGCTTATATATGTGCGGTCAGGTGGCCAATTTTCACTGATTTTACATCCCATCAATAGGAGCAGAGTGTGCAATCACACAGCTGTACATAACAAGTTGCAATCCGCACAACATAATGGGAGACATATCAGAGTTCAAAAGAGTACAAATTGTTAGTGTGCATCTCACTGCTCATCTGTGACCAGGACAGCCAGTCTTTGTGCTGTATCGAGAGCTATGATATCCAGGGTAATGGCAGGAGAACCAATTCCAGGCTAAGATTATGTGCTTCCTCCTTAAAAGCACATTTAAATAGAATGCCATAAAATAGTTTTGTTTCACCTATCAACAACCTTCTCGTCCCAACATAAACGGTCTTGATAAATAATTTGTTACTAAAGTGGCTATTTTCACAAACCACTATAATTTGAACAGACAAGCAAGCATTTTGCATGCATATAATAAAAAAAAAACTATAATGCAGCAAAACATACGTTTTCTTCAAATTCTGAACACCTGATATATGTAACTTAGAAAGCGTGCGAAGAGCGGCCCCTTTATAATCACTACTTAAAAGCTGCCACTCGTCTCAATTCATCGCGATCTCACAAAGTTCTGCTAGCCAATTAAGGTGACTGCACAATGTTTGTTAATCTATAATGAAAGGATTTTTTTAGTGATAACGGGATTCTAACATAAGCACGTTTGATTAGCCATGCGTTCATGAACTCAACAGATATGCTTGTAATTGGCTACATTTGACGCTCTGAAGAACACAATCACCAAATCTGTTTTGCCAATATGCTATTATTACAGCGAAAACTGACCCTGCACCAGCAGTTATGAGCAGCTTTTCCCTCTAAAAGCTATCAGAAGCAGCAGAAGTCAATGGTTTCAGTGAGAAAATAACATGCTACCACATCATAGCGAATAACATAGTGAACCACATCCAACAGGAGTAACTGGCTGTTTGAAAGGGGTCACTGGACACTCGTGACAATACCAGTGTAGGTTTCGTTGGTGCAAACAATGTGAAACATGTATTGTTCTCTGATGAGTCCACCATCAGCCTTTCCCACATCTGTGGGATTTGCGGTGTGGGGAAGCCCCGAAGAGGATTAACATCCGGACTGTTGCTACCCAGAGTGAAGCGGGGGGGAGATCAGTGATTGTTTGGGCTGCATTATCATGGAATTCCCTACTGTGCTTGACGTGTGCGTCACTGCCAAGGACTACCGAACCATTCTGGAGGACTGCGTGCACCTAATGGCTCAAACATTCTACAAAAAATTGGGTGTCGTGTATCAGCATGATAATGCTCCCATACACACAGCAAGACTTGTGACAGAATGGTTTGATGAACATGAAAGTGAAGTCGAACATCTCCCAGAGCTTGCACAGTCACCAGATCTAAATGTTTTTTAGCCATCTTGGGGTATTTTGGTGGAGCAAGTCAGAAAACGTTTTCCTCCACGGAAAACATGGAAGTGGAAGTGATCTGGCCACTCTTCTGGAAGAGGAATGGCTCAAAATCTTTCTGGCCACTGTGAAGGACTTGTATCCCTCATTCCCAAGATGAATTGATGCTGTATTGTCCACAAAAGGAGGCCCTACATCATACTAATAAATTATTGTGGTCTAAAACCAGCTGTTTCGGTTTCATTGTCCAACCCCTGTAAATATCCACTGACAAGCAATAATTTTGCTTTGTCAGCACTGACAGACCGAGACCATGATGAGATTGGTGGAGTCCCTTGACGGAGAGCCGTTCACAATTGATATGTGACAGCAACAGAGAGAGAGGGATGATTCAAAGCATTTTATGCTCTGCAGTATGTCATGCTTTGTGTAATTCAAAGTGCAAGTCCCATGTTTCAATCAGAGTTTGAGTTGCTGACATCCTCGGCTTTAAAGGGATAGTTCACTCAAAAATACAACACCACCATGAATGTTATCGGCAACACTTTACAGGGTTTCATTAGCTAACAGGAATAAAGAATAATAAATGCTGTAGAAGTGAGGTTCATTATTAGTTCATGTTAATTTCAGCATTTACTAATACATTATTAAAATCAAAAGTTGTGTTTGTTAACATTACTTAATGGACTTTGAAGTAACACGATGAACGACTGTATTTTTATTAACTAAAATGAATAAAGATGAACAAATACAGTAACAAATGTATTGCTCCTGGTTAGATACAATAATAGTTCATACATTATTATTGTAAAGTGTTACAAAGTTATTATCATATGACTATAGATGACAAATAAGCAATATGGATACTGTTATCGTACATTTTTAGGTAATTTCGATTGCTTCTTCAGTCGTGATTCACTTGAATTTTATGGACTAGAGCAGCGTGAACATCCTGTCGAAAATCTCCTCTTGTGTCCCATGGAATAAAGAGCATCGAAAGGGTTTGAAATGACAAGAGGAAAATAAATAATGAGAATAAATAATAATAAATAATGAGAGACTTTTTATTTTGTGTGAACTATCCCTTTAAATGTTCTCTAATGCGCTCTGAAATAGTGAAACCCACTAGAGTGGCAGATTTTCCAAACAACCTTTGCTGGTTTTTAATAACCAGAAAATTATTTGCATGAGAGAGCATCCAATTTACATACCTAGTTGCCTTTGTGTGTATATGCATGTGTATGTGCGACAGAGAGAGGGTTTAAAAACTGATTTCATTGGAGGAGCTTAGATTGTTGACTTCATTTTCTCTCTCTATCTCTCAAGTTTCAGGTTTAACTGGGTTTTATTGGAATGACAAACAACAGTGCTACAAAAGCTGTAGCAGGTTAGACTCTTAGTCTTTTACATCTTAGCGCATATTTATCTATATAATTTGAACTGGCATGTGAATTGAATCACATGATCTTGCACTATTTGGTAGGTTTAGGTATCACAAACCCTCTCAAATGCTCATATGCTTTATGCTTGTGTTCCTATTTTAGGTATAGTCACTTTGTGTGTGTGTGTGTGTGTGTGTGTGTGTGTGTGTGTGTGTGTGTGTGTGTGTGTGTGTGTGTGTGTGTGTGTGTGTGTGTGTGTGTGTGTGTGTGTGTGTGTGTGTGTGTGTGTGTGTGTGTGTGTGTGTGTGTGTGTGTGTGTGTGTGTGTGTGTGTGTGTGTTTGAGAGAATGTCTTTCTAGAGACTGCACTGGTGGCCTGTCTATTCAGTTTCCAAAAGAAAGAGCTAATCAAACACCATAGCTTGTAAGAATTTGATGAGAAATGTTTGAGTTTATATTGAGTTCTCAGGTTTGAGACAGTCTTGAGATCTCTTCTGAGAATGAAATTATTGGGGCCTTATATTCAGGAGCTATCTGCAAGAAACAATTGAGATTTTAAGGAGGTTTGTGATTTTCTTTACTAAGCATTTCTGTTGGTTACTAAAGGTTAGCATCACAGAACTGTTGAATTGTGAAGAAAATTATATTGCTCTTTAACTCTGTTCCCCGCCACTGATGGAATTTGCTGTTATTTATGACATAACACTTCCCCGCCATTGACAAAATTGTCCAGCAATCCACTACTGATACAGTAGGGGGCACTAATACACATCTTCTGTACAGAATCTCAAAAAAAATACGCAGAGGAAGTAGAAACAAGTGATAGAAGCATTGCTTACGCACATGTAAACTAACACAATCATCCACATTAAACAGCATATAAATTAAAACTGCCTAAAGTTACCGAATGAAATGTCATCCAGGAAGAGGTACAGGACTGTACAAGTTTTGGGAATGATGGGCTCAATCTGCTCTATTTTGATCGTCGCTTTGAATCCAATCTGGCCTTTGACAGAAAACTTGATTTTCTCAAGTTTCTCAAAATTTTGCTTTTTTACAATCAAAATACAGTAGTACCTCAAGATACGAAAGGCTCAACTTACGAAAAATCCAAGTTACGAAAGCAAAGACGAAAATTTTACTGCTCTACATACGAAAAGTTTTCAAGATACGAAAGGTTTCTGAAAGTCCGAGATTCGCCCCATAACAATTTTGTAACTCGCGCCGCACGCCACCATCTTAGTTATAGTAGACTCGCCACCATTTTCCTGCTCTCCCATTGATTCCTGATGCTAGCCAAGCCATGAGATCCTTCTCTCTAATTGGACAGCATCCCTCCCATCATGTATCTTCTATACGTATGTGCTGGCGTGCTTTAGCTCATCCACTCCGCATTTTTTTCCACAATTTTTTATGTGTTTTCGTAAAGTTAAGTGTACGTACGTACATACGTTATCTGCCGTTTGTCCTCCTCCTCCTCTGCCGCCACTTTCGGGGAGATAGCCTCACTCGAAAGGTAAGCTTTGACATTTTACGTGATTTCATTGTTTATAGGACAATTTAGCTTTATTATGAAATTTAATGGGGTGTTTTTGGAGGGCTTGGAACGGATTAGCCATTTTACATGTAAAATGTGTTCCAAGATACGAAAAACTCATTATACGAAGGCCGCCTCGGAACGGATTAATTTCTTATCTCGAGGTACCACTGTACAAACAACAGTTGAGATAATTTGTTCTTAAAAGATTTTTCCGAGAAATTTTGAGATCTCATTGAAGTACCAATTTTGTCTAAGATGTTTCATACTAGGATAGACTTTGCTGTCCTGGCAAATCTAAGCACAGTTTAAGACTTGGTTGAGATTTCTTCTAAAACTCCAGAGAAGAAGCATGTGTGATTCAAGGGTATTTTTCTTAGGAGAAAGATCTGTAAATGTCTCCATTTAATCCCAGAGCTAAGTGAAAGTGACATGCGAAGGCCAAATATGGTAACCCATCTTTGAATTTGTCCTCTGCATTTAACCCATCCAAGTTAGCACACACACATTAGAGCAGTGAGTAGTGAACACACACACAGAACAGTGGGCAGCCATTTTTGCAGTGGCGGTAGGGGAGTGATTGGGGGCTAGGTTTCTTGCTCAAGGCTTAGCCATCTCATCCCATCTCAGCCATTGCCGGGATTGAGAATCAAACCATCAAACTCTCAAACCATTAGGCCACAACTGAACCCCAGCTAGGAAAAACCAAAAAAAAGCACAAATCACATATCAAACGTCATTGCAACCTCATAAAACCCTTCAAATAGAGTGTCAAAGATACTGCCCCCCAAAAATGATGAACTCAGGTATATATATATATATATATATATATATATATATATACCTGAGTTCATCATATATACATATGCTGAATTACTCTCAACATCTCTGTGTTGTCAGTATCAGTGTGAGAATGAAAGCACAATGTTTTAGCTGTCAAACGTTGCTGCTGTTTTTTTTTTTTCTTGTTTACCGTTGCATGGTCTGTCAGCCATGGCCTGCGGTACTTCTTTCTTTAATAATATATCTCAGAGTGAGTAATGCCATTTGGATACAGGGAGCTCCGCGCCTGGCCTTTGCTCCCTGCACCTCTCCTCTCTCTATCCCTGGAGTATGTTTCAACCCACGTACGTTTGAAGGAATTCTATTTGCCGGATGCCCGCGTGCTCGTGTGCGCGAGAGCGTGCGCTCGCGTATGTGTGTTTATAAGCTTGTTGAATTGAAATACAGCCAGGCGAGGTGGGGAGGGGTGTTGTTTATTGCAAGGATAGGTGAATATCTCTCTCTTCAGCTCGCACGAGCCACCAGGCAAATAAACTCAGCGCATCAAATTTAAATAAATCATTTTTTCACCCGCACATTCTGGGCGAGGATATTTACAGCAGTGAAACAGCTGCTAATGAACTAATGCGTCTACGCTGGAAAAAATTGAACGCTAATAGACGGTCATTACATGTGTGTTCTAAAACAATCCGCAGGGAGCGTCCAATCGCTACGTCTTTACCTTCCGCTTATTAGTTTATGGCCTGAAATGGAGGTGAGTTGATCGTAGCCATGCGGAGTGCCAGGGCCCAGTGCGGCTCTTTATTGTAGATGTCAATTAATGTATCTCGCTCTCTTCTGAAAGTCAATTTCAATTACTTCAGCATGGGCAAACAAAGGGTGTTAGCAGACGTGGCCTCTTCCTTCCCCCAATAACACTCTTACCTTAATTGCTACTTTGTGTTAAGAACCGAACTGGGGGAAGCTAAAAAGTAAAAGAGAATAATGGATTGATTTTTTTCATCTGCTGTACATCTTTGTGCTGAGCTCATCTGGCCTTGAAGGGGTGAAAACGGAATCAGTCGGGCTTTTGTAAGGAATTCTCACCTCTCTTTGAGTCAGAGTCTCTCTTCTCCCCCTCTTCCTCCGGCTCTCATCCCTCCATTACTGCCTTATCGCTGATCTGCTTTGTTTCATGCCTAATCTTGTTTAGACGACTATAGCTTGATAAAGAATTATTTGTTATTCCTGCAATAATTGCGCCGTGTGTCGTCGCAACGTGGCCCGGCTGTCTGGGCCTTCCTGTTTGGACCGTGACGGAACGGTCAACAGGGGGCAGTAGACAGCTTTCAATGGCGTGAAATTCAACATGTCTGATTCCTTTGTCTGCTGGTCTGTTAAAAGACAGTTACCAGAGCTGCTTTCTTTTGCCATTTACCTTGAATATTGAATATCATATTGATATTATTTAAGTGATTTTTATCGAAGGGGAGGAGGTGGTGGTTGAGGGTCTTTTATTTATATAAATAAATATCTATATCTATATGTGTGTGTGTGTGTGTGTATAAAATGCACAGTTGCCTTTTTCAGTAGAGTTGAATGGAAGCAGATGAATCATGTTTCATTTAAAATAACCTTAATACTGAACTACATGTTTTTGATTATTCATCATATTATTGGTCAAAAATGTGTAGAAAATCTTCCCAATCCAAGTTTTAAGCAAAATAAATGGGTATGTTTGTAAAGAACATTTATATAGAGATCTTTTTATACTACATTATAATGAAAGGCATCGATTATTCCCATCTGTCTCCGAGAATAATCTCAGTTGTGAAGAAAGCATCCTTAAAAAATCATTTTAGGCCCTTTTAATTGAAAATATCATGCTCAAAATGTGCATCTTCCCTACTGGGATTTTCAACACTTTAAGATGGATGCTGACTGTTTTCCACTCTGACAGAAGCACAAATCTAGCCTAATAAAAGTCTGTATGTATTCGCAATTAAATAAACAATCTATTATTTCTTTTCTCTGTGCCTACAGTGCCGTGTCAGTCACCATATGCCGGGAGAGAGGAGCAGGGAGTCGTATCACGATGGTAGTTTTTTGGTGTTGTGAGGGTGGGGGGGGAGTCAGAGCCGAGGGCTCACGGTGCATGTAGCACATCAGATCTCCCTCAATTAATCCAACAGTAGGTGCCTGGGATCCACAAGTCAGTGCTTTTGGAAAGCATGTGTGGCTCAAATCTAATTATTCTCTCCCATCCTTTGAGCCGGAGAGGGTGGAGAGACACATAGAGAGAGAAAGAGAGAGAGAGTGGCCGTCCACGTAGCTATAGGTTTTGTTATGCTGTGATTTCTCTCTCTCCCTCGCTCGCTCGCCCGCTCACTCCAAACCCCCTTCTACCCCCACCTCCTCCTCTCTCTCACTCATTCTCCATCTCTCTCTCACACACACACACACGCGCCAAACACTCTCTCTCTCCTCTCTCTCCCTCCCTCAGCTTCACTCGCTCTTGTGCTGTAAGTTCATTTGCTGTGTCAAGCAACAACTGGCTCGGGAGTGGGCAGTGGGTTTTGATCCTTTTGTCAAGCGTTCCCCCTGCGAACGCGTACCGCGTCCACCTGCACACCACAGGACTGCCCGCCTGGCTCTAACATCGCCGTACCATCCTGGGTTTATCTCGATCAGGCATCCTCGCACACCTCGCTTAGGCGGGCGGCACGACAAGATGCTGAAGGCTTGACGGGGTAAGTCGCATCCACATGTGAACTCAGTTGCTTCTCCTTTTTGCAAACATATTGCTTGTTTTATGTCAGTGTGATTGGGTGAGTGTCTTTTTTTCTTTTCGTTTTTGTCATTTTTTGCCGGTGTGGTCTACACCTCCTGATGCTTGTGTCAAGTGTCTCGTGAAATTACCATATTCATGGAGTCCATTCAATTAAATTGCAATCAGTGAAGGGTCCAGCTCGAAGTGTTTTTTTTTTTTTTTTGTGTAGGGTGGAATAGCGCAGATCGCTTGGCTTGTTTAGAAAGGGAGGAGTGGAGAGAGGTAGAGATACAGATTTGGTCAGTATTTGCTGCTAAACTTCATTTAAAAAATATACTTAAAAAATTAATAAAAAGACAGTGAGTAGGTTCTTGCATGAGGGGAGTACAATAAAAAATAGTGTAGGATTTATATGTATATGAATAAAATTCAATTGAAAACAAAATGAGATGCTCCCTGAGGAACTTTGGCAAAGACAAACAAAGCAAAAACGCACAAAATCCATACTTGGAGGCCATTGATTAACTCCTGGAGTTCTGAGGGGTTTTGGACGGGGGTCCAGTCCCTGGTTGCTCTCAGTGTGTGTGTGTGTGTGTGTGTGTGGCTTCAGAAATGGACAGAGAAAGCGAGAGCCCTGAGGCTATAGCACTGGGGGAGTGTGCCCTGCGTCAGGGTGGCTGTGTGTGTGTGTGTGTGAGAGGTGCGTCTCCTGGTTTTGCAGACTGGGGGTCTGGAGAGTGAGCGAGCAGCCGGCTGCTACACTGCTGGTGTGTCCGTACCGTGGCTTTTGTTGCGTTTGTGCTCGAGTCCAGCTTCTCCCTCTCGTTCTGTCCCTCTCCATCTGGCTTCTCCTCCAGTTTCTCGTGCTGCCTTCTCTCTGTCTCTCTCGCATGGATTTCAGCACGAGAGCTGATTGTGTTTCTCGTTTTGTGAATGACTGGTGTAAAATAGACAAATCTATTTGGGTAGGTATGCAGACCATAATTCAGTAGGTTATTGTTTTAGAGGTTGCTGTTTTTTTTGTATTCATATTTTTGGTAGGAAAAATGAGAAAAACAGATTGAGAACATTCGTAATATCGATTAATTGACAATTTGTTTTTAAGTCCTTCGAACAGATTATGTTTTGTTCTTCCGTAAATTAAGAAAAGAGCTAAATATAGGAAATATTGGGAACTCATGTTATTACAAATTAAAAATATGAACAAATAAAATAGTACAAGTTTGCTTGATGAAATGAAAGGATCTCGTAGCCTGTTTGTTTAATGAATTTAGTTAATAAACCTTTTCAACCAAATATCAATTTTTCAGTTATGTTTGTCAGCTGAAATAACATTATTTATATGTTAACATTTTTATGACACCACAATAAAGAAGCAAAAATGGCTAAATGCACAAAATTAAGATTAATGTTAGTAACCAAACGTTGAGTGTAAATGCGTTTTAAACAATCGAATTCAGACCCATTCTGTCATAAAAGGCACTATTCACATGATGCATTTATAGAATTTCTTTTTCTTCTTCTCTCATAGACTAATCACACAGTTTAGCCCCCACCCCCTTTCTTTCCCTCCCCCGTCACACACTCAAGTGGGGTGTAGAGGGGGGCCGCCATGCTTCATTTGAGTCCGTGTCTCCATATAGAATTCTCCTCACGGTGCTAATGGACTGTTTGGCTAATTTTTTCCCCGTTTCTATATCATTTTTAGACAGATGAGATGTGCAGCATGTGATGAAGTGGACCGTAATAGCATTTGTATCTGGAGCGTCCCGCTCTATCCTCACCACGGTGGTCTGTGTTTTTAGGTGAACCCACTACAGTGGACTATCGTCGTCATCATCAGAATCACCGCCGTGGCAATGGGAGTCAAGACATGGGTGCTCGCCGTCGGAGGACCTCCGCTGGTTCCTTGCATCCCAGGTGAGTTTATGCTGTTGGGGGGGTGGGGGAGGATTACCCATAACCCCCTTCCACCACCACCTCCGCCCCCCATCCCCCCGCTCCTTCATTAAATGCACCTTTCCCCTCCCCGAGTGGCCCTGTGAGAGCACAGATTGCTGGGAGGAAACAGCACAAAAAACACTTACCACATATTTCCTCTGAGGCGTTTACTGAACAAAAATGCACTGTTAATTTCTGTTTGCAGACGAGCCGTTGAGGGGCCCTTGCCTTGCGCTACAAAGCGTCTTCAATCAATTGTTTTGAAAAGGCCGCGTTTTCCGAACGGCCGCGGACGATGCCGGCGGTTCTGTTGTTTCTCTCTGTAAAAGACTCTCTTCGGTGACGGGTATTCTTGGGTGGATAATACGGCTCTCGTTGTTATTGCTTAAGAATACGCGTAGTCGAGGAGAGTCCTATCGGCGGCGCCTGCAACGGACTCGAGAGAGCGTTGAATCCAGAAGGCCCACCTGCCTGCACGCACACATGCGTTTGCTAACGCCGAGGTTCACGCCCACATCCATTTATTGAGTCAGCGAAGCTGCATTTCCTGTTTGTGTGTGATGCTTGTGCTGTTGATTTATCCGCCTGCTCCTGCTAAACATCTTTTCAGCCACCGGAAAAAGGAAAAACTGGGGTTTTGCTGCGACTTGAGTTCGGCGGGCGGGCGGGGTTGTAGATGCATTGCAAATGTGCCATATATTCTTTTCTCAGGACCGCACACACACACACACACACACACTCCACCTTTTTAATGCAAATTGATTTTGAAATGACATTTATCGTGCAGGGTTTCCATATGGAGCTCCATGAGGGCTGGAGAGAAAAAATGCAATGAAATGTCCACTGACAGCTAAATTTATGCGGATTGTAAAGGAAACACTGCAGATAAACAGTTAGCACAGCTTTAGATTGACTGCGACGTGGCTTCCCATGTAGGCACGCGTATATCATGAATATGTATTAGGCGAGCGTATGATGCTGCATTCTAACATCCATGAAATCCATTTAGGGAACCTAATAGGATCTCCTCGACTTATGAAAGCTTATCCGATAAATATACATGAGATTGTTTAGTAGGGAAGAATTCTTTTGCTTTTTACATTTATGCCTCTTTTGGATAAAAACAAATAGATTGCATTTGGCCCGGCTGTTGATGTATTGACGTGGACCATTTGTAAATCTGCAAACATTTTAATTTGTTCTCCATTATCATTCAGCACATTTAAGTGATGTATTAGCATTTCAGATAGACTAAAGGCAACAATCAGCCCGCTCTATCCTTGATCACTCTGTAATTATCGTTCTTTCGGCTATGTGTTTAAATGAATAGAGAGAAAAGAGGTGTGGAGGAGGAATATTGTAATGTTTTACCACTAGGGGACCCACACAACTAAAAATCAGAGGAGATTATATCAGATTTTAGACTGTTGCTTCACTTTTTAAGTCATTTTTAAGGTGCCTAGATTCAAAACAAATGGAAATAGTTGTTAGATGAAAATAGTTTTTAATATAACTGGCTTGGGCCGCCCAAAAAAGTTATTATTCTTTGCATGTACACTCAAAATGAATCGAATTTCATTCATTCCTTTATTAATTTATGCTAAACGGTGCCTTAGGAGTGGCAATTGTAAAAAGTGTCACATGCAACCCAATTCTCTTAATATGTAATGGAATATTTACTTATATTTGAGATTTATAATACATTTTGTTTACTGAAATACTCTACAATCTCATAGTTCTGAGTATATGAACTGAATTCCTCTCTTATATCGTTTTTATTGATGCTGTTAAGTAAATATCTCGCTGTTTAACTTCCATCTGTCTGCAGTTTATGACGTGATGAAATTATTGAAGCCTCTGCAGCTCATTTTAATATGCTCTTTATTGACGTTATTTTTATATGCACATCATCTTTGTTCCTCCCCCTCATATTATAAATAAAGCTTGATTTAAGTACAATTATGATGCATTTTGTATATTTTGTCCCTTATAGGTGAAGAATCAGTTTAAGTTTAGGTCATGCACAAATATGTAAAAAAAACAGTATATGCATGAACACAATAAACAACAGAAATGGGTTCATCAGGGTTTATATAATCATATAGATGTGTGTGTGTATGTATATATCTAAATATACATAAATTAGTGCAGCTGGATTTGCCTTGGATTCTTGCGCTTGGTCTTTTGACACCATTCAACCCTCTTAATTTGTTATTGTCTGAGCTTGTAGTGTTCGACTTTAAATAAATTTTTCAAGACACAATGTATCTCCAAACAACAAAAAAACAATCATTATTCATTAGAAAACGACTGATGTTTTTTATGACAGGACCATGTTCATCACTCCACATGATTATTCAGCTGTAGATTCAGTTTTCACGTTTATGTCTCTCTGCTTCTCTCAGACATTGAATTCACTTAGTTGCAAAAAGCCTTAAATTGCAGGCAAATGTTTCTTTACAGGAACTATTGACAAGATTTGATTTGATTTTATAATTATTATCCATTGCAATCGAAACTAAACTATGTAAGCTTTCCAAACATTTAAAGTAAGAATTATTAATTTATTCACATGACAAATTTAGATTATGGAGTATTATTAAACTATGTTTTTTTGTTTGTAATTGATCATTCTTTGACTAATGGCCGGTCATTTAACTAATTAGTTTACCCTTCATGGTTGTGTTGGTTGGTATTTACACGCAGCACAAAGGCCTGACCAACAGCGTTATTTTTTTATAGGCTCAGCATTTTTAAGTGAGCTCTTTTATGGGATGTTCCTTGTTTTCTTGTGCATGATGTCATGATGCTCTATCAGGACCATAATGCTCTTCCCCACAAATAAGATCAGTGGCATTAATCAATTGAAAATGTGCTGCATTAGCATATGTTGCACTCAGTGCAGGAAATGGAAGCAAAAGTTTGGACACACTTAACAGAATTTGCGGTTCTCGTGGTTTTAACAACCCTTTGTTTTTTAAGGTTTATGCTTAAATATTATATATACAGTAATGTTGTTTTTAATGACTCGACAAGTTCAATTAAATTTGATGAAAATATTTGATATCTTTTAAAAAATATTTTTAATATGAAGGAAGAACAAAACATAAAACATGGTTAAGATATTTATCTGACAAAATTATTTGGCAAAAAAAAAGGCAAATGACAGCTACAGGTTTTATTTTATTTGAATTTTTTTAAAACATTTTTTAATTTAATTTTAACATAACTTTATGCAAAAAAAAAGAAAAAATGGATAGAAAAACAAAAAGCTCACAGGAAAACATAATCAGTTATTCATATTTAATTGGTTCTCTGTTGTTTTTGAATGTTTACAATTTATTTTTTTATGACAGCCTGTCCAAAAATAATGTTTCAAAAATTCGTGTTTCATTGTTTATCAAAAATAAAACAGTCGACTCCAATCACATCTATGCAATATGCTTACAAAATCATTTTTAATAATATTCGAATAAAGGTTGAAGACGTTTTCTTGGCCAGGCATTACTGTTATACTTTATATTTTTTTCTCTTTATGTTTTACATGAATTTCCGTGCAAAACTTTTGTACTTGACTATGAATGGATAAAGTCGGCCATATAGTGAAGGAAAAGCAGATCAAAAAGCAAGTACGTAGGTTGAGTAAATAATTTGTCTTAACATATTTTGCTCTCTACAAAATTCCCACAAATGTTAATTTAATATTTTGATTAATGTGCTTCGAAAATATGGAAAATAATAATAATAAAAGGTGTTGGTGTGTCCGAACTTTTGACTGGGGGTGTTTCTACAATCTCAAAACATTGCAACTTTCAACCTCACTACATCAACACCTCACAACCTCTCAAACAGTCAACTTCTAATAATCTCAGGCCTGTTGAGTCTCACAGCATGTCCATTTCTTCCAGAGGCCTGATAGAGGCCAGTAAGCCTCGTTACTTTAATTACAGTCCTGCTTTGTATTCTTCCATAGGTGTGAGATCAGTTATCACGTGTATCGTTTCAGAGATATCTTTAATAAGGTTACACTATGGATGGGCTTTAGGTTGGTTTAAATAGCCGCCTATGAAATGTACCCACATCAGTGGCTCACTGATAGAGGCTTAGCAATCTATTTAAAAACCAATTTATTTCCACAGTATTGGAGCTGGTGCAGATTGAACGCCAGAGTGAGATCCTCCACTTCCAAATTCTCAGTGGACACCTCTCATCCCATTCTGGTGCAATCACTCTCTCTCTCTCTTCATCTCCTCCCCTTTATAGCTCCTCTCTTCACAAACTCTGGTGACTTATATTCCTCCAAGAGTGTTCAGTAAAAATCCCTTTCAACCTGAAAAATCCCCAACGATGTCAAGATCACAGACTATACTAGAAAACACAGTTAAGGGCTTTCACAGACAGTAGGAAATTAAATATTAGACACAAAAGGTGTTCGTTTGTCTGTTTTTGAAGTGTGTGCACGGCAAAAATCATTTTCTTGATCAGTATTCAGTAATATTTGAATAAATAGGAAATACTGAATGCAAAAACAGTCCGTTAATGTGAAAAACGCATACTTGGATTTTATTTCTTTGGAATGCCTCTTCATCCTGGATTTTTAGCTTTAGATAGATAGATAGATAGATAGATAGATAGATAGATAGATAGATAGATAGATAGATAGATAGATAGATAGATAGATGCAAATCATAAAAATGATTGACTCAAATGAACAATCCACAAAGGCTGAATTTATTAAAATACAGTAAAATTATTAGATAAAATTAGTAATGTTGTGTAATTTTATTACAATTAAAAATGTTTTGAATTTGAATATATTTTAAAATGTAATTTATTCCTGTGATCAAAGCTAAATATTCAGCATCATTTCTCCAGTGTCACATGATCCTTCAGAAATCATTCAAATATGCAGATTTACTGCTCTAAATTCACATTGTTATCAATGTATTTAGTGTCACTTTTGATCAATTTAATTGTCCTTGCCTAAAAAAAGTATTTCTTTGTTTCAGTTTTGATCTTTCTTGTTACAAGTTAATTATTAGATTATTATTTTCTTAAAAGACGAAGACAAAAAACACGTTATAATTTTTGCTGTGTGTGTGTGTGGTCCGTTTCCAGTGGTGAAGAGAGTGATAATTGATTATTTCGCCGTGCTGTTCATTCATCTCCCCTGCTCACATGCAGCTCTGTAAACTGCTGTCTCTCCCCGGACGCACACGTAACGAGGGCCAGGCCTCCTGCTTTCTCTGAGCTATCACCTCAAAGAGAGAGAGAGAGAGAGAGAGACTATGATTAATCAGATCTTCTAAATGCTGGCTACCCCCCAGAGAGGCCCCTTCAGAGTGAAGCTCTTAGGTCCCCACCTCCCGTAAACGCAGGGCGTTCAATCTTCACAGAGAGCTTCATTGTCAAAAGCAAAGAGAAAAAAGAAAGGGGAAAAAAAATAATAATCACACTTTCATTTTAGGTTCAAGCAGAGCGCAGGAAAGCATCTACTGTCTGCTTGCCTCAGTACGAATTCACAGAGCACTCAGTGTTCAACAAGCAGACTCCGGCTCTTACTGTCTGCCAGCGCTAGCGCCGCTACTGCTCGTGTTGTCGCGTTTCAGTTTAGTTGTTTTTAAGCTCGCTTGTTTGTTCCATTCTGTCTAGTCTTAAAGGAGAGTCTCTGAAAAGATTTTAAGGTGTATTTTTAGATGCCAAAAGCATTGTCATTGTCTTTGTCATGTTGCATGCAAAAGGATAGAATGAAAACCCTTTCCTATTATCATTTTTGTGATAATTGTTTTATACTCACTATTATTGAATGTTAAAGGATGGATGGATGGATGGATGGATGGATAGATGGATGGATGGATAGATAGATAGATAGATAGACGGACAGACAGAGATAGATAGATAGATAGATATAGATCCACTGTACATATTGAATCATTAAAAATAATTGATTTAAAGTGTAATTTTTTCATGAATGGATTACTTTTTACTTTTTTTTTTTTACTTTTTCATTGGATGGTTTAATTGCATGTTGACGATTCTCAAAAAACAACGTTTGAAGACGAGAGTTCATATGTTCCTGATTCACTAAAATGAACCAAATTTAAAAAGAGTCATTCATGAAACGCTTTTCTATCGATTTGATTCACGGAAAGGTACAGTGTTTTTTGGGGTTTTTTTTATGAATCAGCTTGCAAGAACAAAGATCTGCCTTTATTTCACCATAGTTAACCATTTCGTCTTTTCATATTCAATTCAGAATGCACACTCTGGTAAAATATGGATCCTTTTCTTTTTTTGAGCTGTAGATTCAGAAGGAATTGAATAAACAGATGTTGTTGATTTTTCAAGATCTTGATATACATTAAATGCAACAACAACAACAGTGCAGAATCCTAATTATTTCTGATTCATTCTTTGTGTGTTTCTAAATCCTGGGCCTGTTTCTTTTTTGGTCCAGGGACAGCAGAACATCACCCTTCAGAATAGAGTTACAGCTACCTCATGTAACATGATATTTCATTGATACATATTTAATGCAAATACATCTGCTTTTGAATAGTCTCTCCAATGTCCCTCTCGCTGCTTCTTGGCTCCTACGACCAAAGCCAATAATGCGCACTGGTGTGTCATTCACATGCTAAACAGGGGCATCCAGGCACTTGTCCCCAGACTTACTAATCTATTGTGTCCCAAGACACAACCTTTCCTCCACGCTGACTGAATGTGTGAACAGCACAACCATCTGCAAATACCAATAGGAGAATATCAAGTATTCTTTGAGGCCGTATTAGACCCATTTTGAAGGTGAAAGAGAAAGAGGGGCTGAGATTTTTCCCTGGTATTTTCAAGGTCCTGCGATAAGCAACTGACTTTGATATCCTGCTGTCTGTCGGAATGATCTTCACTGGACTCAGAGGTGTTATTCTGAACGTCTGTCCTCCATCTGACCCTGCGAGATCTCGCTCCGTCTGCACTCGTCCCTTTTATCAGCGGTTTAATCGTTATTCTGACGCCTTTATGGTACTGCAGCTCTCAAATAATTAAAGAATGTTTGAATAAATATGAAATACTGAATGCAAAAACAGTCCGTTATTGTGAAAAACGCATACTTGGATTTTTATTTATTTGGAATGCCTCTTCATCCTGGATTTTTAGCTTTACATAGATAGATAGATAGATAGATAGAGATAGATAGATAGATAGATAGATAGATAGATAGATAGAGAGAGAGAGGGAGATGAGGGATAATAGATAGATAGATAGATAGATAGATAGATAGATAGATAGATAGATAGATAGATAGATAGATAGATAGATAGATAGATAGATAGATAGATAGATAGATAGATAGATAGATAGATAGATAGATAGATAGATAGATAGAGGGATTGATGGATGATAGATAGATAGATAGATAGATAGATAGATAGATAGATAGATAGATAGAGGGATTGATGGATGATAGATAGATAGATAGATAGATAGATAGATAGATAGATAGATAGATAGATAGATAGATAGATAGATAGATAGCGAAAGATGAGGGATGATAGATAGATAGATAGATAGATAGATAGATAGATAGATAGATAGATAGATAGATAGATAGATAGATAGATAGATAGATAGATAGATAGATAGATAGATAGATAGATAGATAGATAGATAGATAGATAGAGGGATTGATGGATGATAGATAGATAGATAGATAGATAGATAGATAGATAGATAGATAGATAGATAGATAGATAGATAGATAGATAGATAGATAGATAGATAGATAGATAGATATAGATAGATAGATAGATAGAGGGATTGATGGATGATAGATAGATAGATAGATAGATAGATAGATAGATAGATAGATAGATAGATAGATAGATAGATAGATAGATAGATAGATAGATAGATAGATAGATAGATAGATAGATAGATAGATAGATAGATAGATAGATAGATAGATAGATAGATAGATAGATAGGAGAAAGACAAATAAAATGTATTTAACATCACTGGAAGACCATGTTTCTCTCTCAGGCTTTTGTATCGTTTAGAGACGCACACAGACACACAGCAGAGTGTTTGGAGTGTTTGTGTGTTCTGGTTCTACTCTACTGAGCAGACACTGTCATTGTGACTCTTAACTTGAATGAACTCTAATGGCAGCCCTCTCTCTCTCTCTCTCTCCTCTCTCTGCTTTCTTCCTTTCTCCCTCTTTCTCAAGAGATCGAAATCTTTCTCTATTTCCCTCTGTTTCTCAGCCTAATCTCTGCAAGTCCGTGCATGAGTCATGCTGTCTCCCCACCCCGTCCCTGAGCTGGACAGAGACAGTGGGTTGCACTTAATGATGGCCTTGTTGAGTAATTCATTATTGATGATGCCTGTTTTCTCCGACAGAAGCATTATGAGGCTGATTTCCCTATTCTGATTGACCACGTGTCTCCTTGGCTAACCTAGTCTGAATTAAACGATCAGCCCTCATTTATAGTCAACATGAAATTGAAAATGAACCAATTAATTTTAAAAATGATTCCCTTATGTTTCATGATTATGTAGATTTTTTTTGTGTGCATTTTATTCTAAAGAACCATTTATAATTATTCCGCTTTTGTAAAATGAATACAAAAGTGCAGATCTATGCTAAAGAAATGGAATGCTAAAATAAAAGAAATCTATGCAAAAATTGTGGTCTTTTCTGCTGTTGCAACCAAGGCAGGGACGTGCAGAGAGTTTCTCTGGGGCAGGGGCTCAACTGTAAGAAAAATGTAAATTGATAATAATAAGATAATAATAGATAATAATAATAATAGATAATCGTATTATCACACTGGTAGACTTTGCAAACAGGCTGTGTGTTCACAATTAATGAATGAATGACTAGTGAAATAGACTTATTCTTCATCAAAGTCTGTATCTGGTGCTTTCTTTTCAACTCCTTGTCCCATGTCACATTCATCCTCTTCTCTCTCTCTCTCTCTCTCTCTCTCTCTCTCTCTCTCTCTCTCTCCCTCCTCAACATGTTTCTCTGGCTGGTCATTTTTGCCTTCGGAGTTTAATTTTTATATAGATCAGTTGATATTTAATTAATGCATCAAATTGACTTTATATATTAAGTATTAGACTACACACATGCACACACTCATACATATACACTCATATACTCACACACACATATGCACACTCATACATATACACTCATATACTCACACACACATACGCACACACTCATACATATACACTCATATACTCACACACACATGCACACACTCATACATATACACTCATATACTCACACACACATACGCACACACTCATACATATACACTCATATACTCACACACACATGCACACACTCATACATATACACTCATATACTCACACACACATACGCACACACTCATACATATACACTCATATACTCACACACACATATGCACACACTCATACATATACACTCATATACTCACACACACATACGCACACACTCATACATATACACTCATATACTCACACACACATACGCACACTCATACATATACACTCATATACTCACACACACATATGCACACACTCATACATATACACTCATATACTCACACACACATACGCACACTCATACATATACACTCATATACTCACACACACATACGCACACACTCATACATATACACTCATATACTCACACACACATACGCACACACTCATACATATACACTCATATACTCACACACACATGCGCACACTCATACATATACACTCATATACTCACACACACATACGCACACTCATACATATACACTCATATACTCACACACACATACGCACACACTCATACATATACACTCATATACTCACACACACATGCACACACACTCATACATATACACTCATATACTCACACACACATGCGCACACACTCATACATATACACTCATATACTCACACACACATGCACACACTCATACATATACACTCATATACTCACACACACATGCACACACACTCATATATACACTCATATACTCACACACACATGCACACACTCATACATATACACTCATACACTCACACACACATACATATACACTCATATACTCACACACATGCACACACTCATACATATACACTCATATACTCACACACACATACACTCATACACTCACACACTCATACATATACACTCATACACTCACACACTCATATATATACACTCATATACTCACACACACATGCACACACTCATACATATACACTCATATACTCACACACACATACATATACACTCATATACTCACACACACATGCACACACTCATACATATACACTCATACACTCACACACACATACATATACACTCATATACTCACACACACATACATATACACTCATATATATAAACACGTGTGTGTGTGTGTGTGTGTGTGTGTGTGTGTGTGTGTACAGGTTTATATTACATTGTGTTCACTATAGTAAAACAGAGCTGTGTTTGTGTATGTATATTATATATAAAATATATTATTTGAAAAAAGATTAGAGCAAAATTGAAGGTTGTCCACATGTGATGAATACCTTTTTGAATCATCAATCAATCTCAGATTCTCTCACTTTTTTAATCCATGCTGATAGAGAAACTGTCCTTTTCTCTGCCTCCTTTCATTTTCTGTCGTCTCTCTTTGTTTGGCATCTTGGCTTTCCTCCCATTATAACATAAAGATAGAGCTTGCATGCAAATTCGTGTCTGGAAATGTAACTAACAACTTTGAGTAGATTCCTTACCAACACACACCCTCTCAAACCATATTACTATCTGCCGATGGCGAGCAAACAAAACAAGTCAGAAGCAACGGCAGTACTTAACAGTACAAAACAGTAACGAATAACACAAAAGTTTCCATTTACACACTAAATTTGCAATCATACGGTACAATACACTAAATTTGCCAATATCAATGCTAAAGTTATGACAATGACGGGCCTCGACTTTCAATTATTATTATTTATGAAAGCTTTATATAAGATACAAAATCATACAATATCACTGCTAGAGAAAACACACATTTTTGTAATTGATCTTAAAACCTTATAGACTGCGTGATATCCGCTAAATAAGAAAATAATGTAACATGCAAAATGTGTTCCAGTGTTCCATTAAAAGTCATAATCGCAGACGAGCACTCTATCATAATAAGAGCATGACAGCCCGACATGCCTCTCTCTTCCAGGTTAAACAGCAGCAGATGGAGATTGTCTCTGGCTTCGTTTGTGAGCAGAATTAATTAGCAGTCACAGCAGCTGACACATCAGTTTTACACTGACCTGCAATTAAGAATAACACTTCTTTTTGGAGTGTGTGCACAGAACGGCCGTTTCATTGGCAACAACCCATGCTGCTTGATTTGTAATTAAAGTTTCTTTGGTCTCTGAGGCATTATGGGAGTAAAGTGTAAACCTGAGGAACCCATGAAGCTCCAAGACAAATCTTCATAACTGATACATTTATTCCACATAATAGCTTTGTTCTGAAGTTTTGTGAAGTGTGAACAAAACCTGTCTGCTGTCTACATAGGCAGCTGCCTTCTAAAGGGCCATTCACACAAAACGCGTTTTTCCATTCCACTGCACTACTTTTTCTTAATTTTTTCAATGTAAATGTGCTAGAAAGACATCTTTAAGTATTGCATTCGCATCTTTTGCAGAGCTCACACATAAAAAAAAAAAGCACATCCCTAGACCTTGCACTTTATTTTCATTCTGCTGACTTGAGTCTCCTGTTTTTAGCTGTCAATCATATCTGTCCTGATTTTTTGAGGGGAGGGTAATTGAAGGGTAATTGAATTTGCAAAATGTACATACAGAGAGAAGTATCTTTCAAACAAAACTTCAGCCGACAAAGTTTAAATCCTGTCTGGTAAGAGCACTTCCCGTATTGTTTAAGCATCAGGTCAGTAGGCGGAGAGTAGATGGTCTTTTGGGACTGATTGAAAGCATTCGACCACGAGCATTAACACTATGAAAGCAAGCCAGTCAATGCGTTTTCGAAGTGGTCAAAAGTGGACAAGCTCAAAATATTTCAGACTTCGTTTACACCTGTGTTTAGCGTCATCCACTTGTGTTCCGATTAACCAAAACGCAGAACAAGGCATCCGTTTACTCTTTTGACGCGTGGCATCGTGCCGCTCGGACTGATACAGGCAACAATACTTTATTTTGAATCGTTGTATAAATACACTTTATATTCATAAAATGCAATTATATTTAGGCTATAATCAGAATTTAATCAGAAAGTTTGTTGCAATGCATTCTGGGATTTTACAAGGGATTGTGGAATTCTAACTTATGTTGCATTTTGTTAAAAAGTTGGAATTTCCAAGTGTAACAGGATGCCAGTTGCAACTTTAAAAAAAAACTAATTGTAGAAAAATAAACATAAAAAAATGCATCAATAAAGCATGATATTACATGATGATAAAATCCTTTTAGTAAATCATACACTTTTAGCTTAGTTTTAAACACTCTTAAACATATTGGCTCCAAAAGTAGGTTTTCAGAGTGATGACTCAGAACATATTTTGGCTCCGCAAAGAACCTTTCAGTGAACAGTCCGTTTTTTTCTCAGTGCGCAATTTTTCAAAATAAAGAACGTTTTGTTCAATGGAACCATCAATGCCAATAAAGAAACTTTATTTATAATAAAGTGTATCATTATTAGAGTGTAGCATTGTTTATCCTCAAGTTTTTTGTTGTTGACAATAATCTGCAGATTTAACATTAGCATTATGATTTTGTGCCTTTTTACATAATTTTCCAAGCATCGGTCAATAGAAAATCAAAATTAGGTCTTAAAAGCGGCTCAAAATGCTGTCTAGGTATGCAGCTCACTAGGTTTTAGAGTGCGGGCTAACGTGACAGCTTCATAAAAGGACAAAGCTTGACGGAAAATCTTCTTTGTGCCTTTTGCTATCCAAACTCCCAGAATGCACTGGGGCAAGAGAGTGCAGCGATAAGTGCGAGGAAAAGATGCATTTGCTCCGCAGCAGTGGCCACAGTACAGATGTTGCAGGTTATTTCCGTGAAGTTTCATCATGATACTGGGACACCAAACTCTCTGGGAATCTGCCGCTCTTCTCCAGAGTGATGTTTGCTTTGGCAAGGGAACACTTCAGCAAGCGTGCGTGCATGTGTGTGCGGGCATAAATTAATATTTGTTTGAGAGTGTTAAAATTGTGTTGTATTGGTTTGTAAATGTTAATTGTGTAGTAATTTGATGTTTGAAATCAAATATGATTTCCATATGGATCTGTTACATTTTAACTTTGTTTCAGTATGATTTGCAAATTACAGAGTTCCATAAAGTTAATGAAGTTAATGTGTGAAGTGCAAGGAATGTCAAACAGGCCCAAGACAGGTTGTACTCACTACAGTAAGTTGATTGTTAATCAGATTTTCCACGATGACACCTGATTCCTAAAATAACGCATTACCATTACAATCCTGATTGACCTCCATTATAAATATTTTTTTTACAATCTGCTGACTACCAGATTCATAACTAGACAAATGGCCAATGCAAAAACACGTGCAAATGCTTGACAAAGCAAGTGCAAGTACAGTATTTTTACTTCAATACTGAAGTACATTATACTTTACCTAAAAACATTCACAGTAACTTGTCTAAACGTTAAAAAGTTCCTCGTTCAGGGAAGCTATTTTGACGTCTGAGTCGCTAACGAATCAATCTTATGAGCCATTTTCTTATCATATGCTGACTTCTTGTCTTAGCAGCGATGCATAAACTGAGAGATATGTCTAACTAGTATCGCTCATGCTCGTTGTGCAAAAAAAATAAACAAATAAATTGAGTAGAAATACACTCGGGGTGGCTGTCCATGTCTGTTCATAAAAATCAGATGGTAAATAAAATATATCATAATATTAAGTATAGTGAAAATACCACTTATTTTGATTTTAGAAAGGTGAAAATAGCAGTGGATTCTATTTATACTAAGAAAAAATAGCAGTATTTTCTTTGCAATTAGTGTAAATAGTAGTTAGCTGTTATACTTATAAATAAAGCTATTGGGACAATACAGCCTACATCTCCCCCTAACCGATAAACACTTTATTATTAAACACGCGTTAGAAGAATCAGAATCAGCTTTATTGCCAGGTACAGTAGGTTTACCTGTAGAAGGAATTTGTTTTGGTGTGCACGTGTTTAGAAATAGTAAAAAAAAGAGAAAAAAAGGAATAGAATACAGTTATCTCTCGTTTATCGTGGTTAATGTGGACCGGAACCCCACGTGATAGGTGAAAATCCACGAAGTAGGATCAGCCAATCAGCTCACGGGTTACATCCACTCGTGCTCTCATTGGTCGATCTCGCGCCGGGAACCAATCACGTGTCTTGTCTGAGTGCCTGTGGGTGTGTACAAAGCCTCTGAGAGAGCTTCTCTCTTTGTCTGGCATCCTGGGAAACCGTTTCTCTCGCGCATCACAATAAAACAACGCTGCTTTCCGCGATACGGCTGCCGATATGGCGGTATTTTAGAATTTTTATTTTCCGATGAATATTTTTTTGAAATCCACGAGGCACTGAACGCGAAACTTGAACCACGAAGTGGCGAGAGATTACTGTAGTAATATTAATAATAGACATCTGTAAGGTAAGATATTGAACTTAAAGAGAAGTTTGAAATGAGAAGCATAAATAAAAAGCTATAAAGAAGAGAAAAAAATAAAATAATTTAGAAGAATAAAACGACACATTTAACTGTACTGTTGACAATTTATCGTCTTCCATAAGATTGCCTGGTCCAACCAGACGTTAGTGGGCGGAGTTTGTGTAAATAGCCTCTGCCAACCAGAGGCTATCTGTGTAAATATACACTCCATTTTAGTTATATATTTCTTGTTTATTTGCAGTTTACCACTGTTGTTTCATTGCTCACACTACAAGCTCATGTGGAAATAATATCAAACAGGTTCTAAAATATTGCAGCATCTGTGAATGCTCATATTTGAGGAGCATTGGCGACCCTAACGAGCACCGATTTGGCCGCGATCCAAGGGTATTGTCGGAAATCTGTCTGCAACAGCATAATCCAGCCAAAAGTCGTGTAGTGTGAGCTTGCCTTAACTGGTTCTCAAATCTGTTTGCAGCTGTTCTCCAGTCAACAACTCATAGACTCAATGAACCAGTCCTATCGAGTCTCCTGTCAACAACTGAAAAAAATGAGCCAGAACCAAGTAAACAGAACATGCTTCTGCGTTCTTCATCTGCTGCAATGATTTTCCATTACTATTTTTATGTATACATGTGCTAGGCTAAATGGACATCATGGGCTGTTACGATGCAGTGTTTTTAGAATGTGTTAAAAGTTAAAAGCCAACTTTAAAAAAAACATCTCTAGAGACATTGGCTGCATCCAAAATGGCTGCCATAAAGTAGGCGAAAAACAGTATGTGACAAAACAAGAATGTCTGAATTCACAGGATTTATAAAAGAGTAGTCAAAAAATACCATGGTGACCTACTCCTTCCGCTGAGATTCTGAAGTGTGCATACGATGGACACTTTACTATCCCATGAGGCCACAAGAGAGGATTTGTGAATGACAGTGAAGCGATGCAACTGATGCTGGTAGGTCACATGAAATTTTTATTTTTAAATGTAGACCATTCAAACCACATACATCCATAATATATATAACTATTTTAGTAGTCGTGAAGTAATTATTTATTCAAAATAAGTACCTACTCAAAGAGATCATGCAATTCGATTTTGGATGCAGTCAGTTCGACTGCCCAGCATTTGTGTTTTAAAGTCTTTGTGAGTGTGTGGTGGACTTGAGATGTAAAGACTTTATTGCCTTAATGCCTAATTTTAGTATTGAACATTGAAAATAAAAAGCTTGCTATATATGACACTAATGCCCGGTTTCACAGACAAGGCTTAATCTAAGGCCACGTCCACACGAAGCCGGTGCATTCCCTATCCGATCTTTTTTTTTTCCTCATTCAAATTTTTTTTTCCGTAAACACGCCGTCGTCTCAAGAAATATCAGCGTACACACAAAACCACTAAAACCGACAGAAAACTGTGTAGTATATATGCCAGACCAGCATGGGGCGCTGTAATTCTGCCACAGATATACACTATACACGGAGAAGAAGACTTTGAGCATGCGCATAACCTTGCGCGCTGTATACGATAATGTTGTCCGTTATCGCTTGTTGCTCACCACAATTGCATAGAAGCAATAGATTTTGCTGTAATAAAGCTAGTAGGCTTAGTAGCTTCTGCAGCACGAACAAAAATCATGTAGTCCGCCATTATTGTTTTTGCTGTTACGTGTGACGCAACTGACACGTGATGTGATGTGATGACATCATCATTTCACCAAATATATACGGATTGGCTGTACACATGAAACTGCAAGGGTGTCGTTTTCAGATTTATCCACTTTAGGACCCGGTTTCAGAAAATAGCGGTTTCAGTCTCCCAAAACGGCGAATCCATGTGGACGAAACGCCAGTACGATAAAAAAGGTGTACGTATACAGTGATACACGTCTGCGTGTGGACGGGCCCTTAGTTTGAGCTGTTTTAACTGAAAGCAACTAGAAATGACATTAATTGTTTTGTTTTTTATGCTCTCACTCACATTGAATCATTTTTTTAATACTGTATGGTATCTTTTGTTGTTTTTATTTGTTTGCACAAAATTATTATGAGTAACCATTGATAATTAACTTTTTTTTTCTGGATTGGACAGCTAAAAGAGTTTACACTGGCACACTTGTATGTCTCATACCCTTGAGCTAACCTTAACTCTCCCTTTTTTTCCAGAAATGTTCATGCCGTTTATTTCAAACTGTTGTTTGGCTATCTTCAGATTCTCAAACAGCCCAGCAAGAGCTCATGCCTTCCTCCAAAAGACTTTAAAGCTTCCAGCTGTCATTACTTTCTCTAAAACCAAGCATTGGACCATTGTGAGCCAAGCCAGCACTAACCAGTATTTTTGGACGGGAGAAGCTCAAAGTAGTCGCTGAACGAGGGTAAACCTTTCCAAAAACACAGATGTTCTTATTTTGTATTGAATCCTAAATCTATTGTTTGATCTAATTATTCTGCCTCTGAGGCCCTTTTATCCAGGCACTGCTGATGAAACCGAAGCGAAAGAGGAGGCAGAGTGTGTCTTCTGGTTGGTTGAGAGATGCTAGGGCATCCATTGCACAGAGAGAGAGAGAGAGCGAGATGGATAGAAAGAGAATAAAAGAGTACCAAGTGATTCAGTCACGTACAGCACTGGCATTATCTACCCAACAATAAAAGATTACATCATATCAGCTGGCATAATTTCTTCAAGGTCTTTTATTGATTCTTTGAATGGTGAGTGCAGCTGTTGAAAGTGTACAAAAGAAAGCCATTGAATTTACGAGATCACATCAGGATTTTATAGGCACACAGAAATGATTTGACAGTCCAGGTTTCATTTGGGAGGTTTTAAACAGGTAGTAACAGGTACACAACACTCCAGTTATGTTTGATTTCTCTTTGCATGGAAGATGAGCCAGCACTTCTAAACTGAGAACAAAAATTTTATTAAACACTTTCTGACTTTATCTCGCAATTGCGATTTTATATCACGCAATTCTGATTTTATGACTTGCAATTGCGACTTTATGTCTTACAATTGCGAATTTATATCCTGCAATTCTGACTTTATGACTTGTAATTACGACTTTATATCACGCAATTTCCAACTTTATAAATCACAATTGCATCTTTATTTCACACAATTCTAACTTCTAACTTGCAATTGTGATTTTATATCACGCAATTCCGACTTTATAACTCGCAATTGCGATATTATATCATGCAATTCCAACTTTATGAGTCGCAATTCCGGCATTATATCACGCAACTACAACTTTAACTCGCAATTGCGACTTTGTCATGCAATTCTGACTTCATGATATATCCCGCAATTCCCGCAATTTCCCACAAGTGCAAATTTGCATCATGCAATTCCAATTTTATGACTTTATTTCAAGCAATTCCATCTTAATATCTCGCAATTCCGACTAAGACTCACAGTTGTGACTTTATATTACGAAATTTTTATATCACGAGACTTTATGACTTGCAATTGCCACTTTGTTTTGCAATTGCGACTTTGTCACGAAATTCTGACTTTATGACTCGCAATTTCCACTTTATATTATGCAATTCTGACTTTGACTAACACTTGTGACTTTTTGCAGATGAGATGAGCTTTTATTTAGTAAAAAATAAAATAAAAACAAGCAACAAATTATCTGCAAAAGTACACTTTCGCCCCTCATGAAAAATTATATTGAAATGACTGGACTTTGTCTGAAATTTCACAGACAAAAACGGTCTTTTGTCTATCGTTGGTATTGGTATAACACAGTGTTTCTCAATTATTTTCTGTCACGCCCCCCCTAGGAAGAGGTAAACATTTTGCGCGCCCCCCCCCCCCCCCATTTTGGAACGTTCGCCTTATGGTTTCCATGGCAACGCGTCATGCTGGTCACGTGACACACCGCAGTTTCAAAACGCGCTGTATAATAGATTAATACATTTATTTAGTTTTTCTTTTTTATTCAAAATAGTCACCAACTTGTTGGCTCAACTTGTTGAAACCTAAAAGAAACCTTATGTGGTTGAAAACACTGAATTGTTGTGATAAATGACAAGCTCTGAGCGCGTCTTTTTTGGATCAGTGCCAGATAACGCGTGAAAACACGTGTGAATTTAGTGGTTGATCACGTGACACATATGAACACTGGTGTGATCGTACACGTCAAAGGATGAGGGGATGGTTATCTGAACTTCATATATGCTGCTCTTGTTCAGTGCAAGAAAAACTACTCCCTGGCAAAAAAAAGCATGTACTCCAGGGTCACGCGCCCCTATTTGAGAAGCACTGGTATAACAGCATATAGCACAGCTAACACAGAAGTCACTTTCAAATCAAGCAGTTTCCTGTTTGTCAGTGCAACAAATTCACGTGGCGAGCTTGATCTAGCTGTAAAATCTTTCGCCCTCACACGAAATCCTCAATTGCGTGAAATGACTGGATTTCACAAGCGAAAATCACTTATCAACAGTAAATGTAGCCACACCTTAAAGATGTGTTCACACTTGTAGTTCGGTTCATTTGGTTTGTTTGGTCCGGACCCCAAAAAATAAAATACATGAAGATACTGAACCTAAAGGCATAGAGATATGTTCACAACCTGATTTATTGTCTATTTCGAAACTGAACATGGATGGCAGCATTCACACTTCAAATGAACCACGTTAACAGAGCAATCGCACCAGGGTTTGTTTTAATTGAACCAAACATGCCAAGTGTGAACACACCCTAAGAATCTAAATGAAATTCATTTTTGTATGTGGTAAAGTGCATAGTTTCTGCTTCACTAGTGACATCAAAATGATTTGCGATTAGTTTTGGTGCCACTTGTGGCACATCATTTAAGGTTTTAAATTGACTGCTGTAAACCGAAATGGCATATGTAACGTGTTAAACTCATCAAAGACGCAAAGCGAGAATGAGATGGGTGGAGCTGCCGAGGAGCCTTTTGATCCATTCAGGGGTTTCTGAGCGACTTAGGACATGGGGTCTCACACTTTGCACTGCACAAATCAAGGTAATTGTGATTGGCTCAGGCCAGGGGTCGATGACTGATTACTCCACTGAAGAGCAACATCTGTTCTCTGCCAGTTGCCGACAGATCACTTTGATAACGTTTAATTATGCAAAGGGTCACTGGACCAATTAGATTACTGCTCAATTACTCCCGAAAATGGAATTGATAAGAGAGGACAAAAACATTAATGATTTTGCAAGATTGTTGCTATGTGTGGAGAGATTTATTACCCTACGAGGATGTAAATTTGTATGGGATGGATTTGTCCTCAGGGCAATTCATGCAAAATACACCAGCAACTGGGGATTCATCTTTCATAACAAACAGAAAAATGGTTTCATATTTTTGAATGTACTTGAATATAAATGTTGGAAATGAATAAACATGATATATGTAAGAAAAACAAGAATGTAATGCTTGGAAACTGTTTGAACTGATTGTGATGAATATTGTACATGAAAAATATTTAACTCCCACGACCCTAACAGAATTTGAATTTATGAATTTATTTAAGTCTTATACAACTATTTTATTTTCCAAGGTTGCATTCTTGTCTTTTGAGAGCACAAAACCAGAGAAAGAAGCAAGAACACACACACAACCATCCTTTTGTGCATCTCAGACACTACTTGTGTTGTTTTGCTGCACTAAGGATGGATAAAGCATTTGGAAGGGATGCTGCCCTGGTGGGACAGGAAGTAAAGACACAGAGGGGAGCAACTTCAACTGCTGATCACCTTCAACCTGACCAACGGAACTGGCCTCTGATTGGACGTGTCTGATAGCCCATCCAATTGATGGGAATGGGAGAGAGAGAGAAAAGAAGAGGAACCTGATGACAGTTCCCTGCAGAGATGAAACTCCTCAGAAGCGCTCAGAGAAAAGATGACACTTCATACCACATCATTTGATAGGATTCAGAGAGGGTTATGGATCCTGTCACACAGCCAAATGAAGTCGAGGGGAAAACCGCGTCCCTGGGCTCTTCTCTGCCCAACACCAGCCTGTAAATATCATACATTATTGATGGGAAGAAATTTTCAGTCTTGTTAGTTTTAAACTTGACAATATGCCATGCAAATTAAGTGCGTGATGTGTGATGCCATGTACAGTAAACGTATTTTCTTGATCGAAATGTATGCCGTAATGAATATACAAAAGAATGTCTTGAATATCTCAGTTTATTCTCACATAAAACACATAAAAACACACATGGTCACACGTGGAACACGCAAAGCACATCCTTTGCACATGGGAAATGAGGTTATGAAACAGTTCTTATATGAAACATGTCCACATGTGATCATATGTGAAATTTATGTGATTTAAATGGAGATCTTCTCAGATTTTTCTTATGAGAAAAATCCCTTTTAATCTCATACATTTCCTCTTGAGCTTCAGAGCACAGATGTTTCTCACCAAATACCTTTTTGGGGAGAAATATGCGAGTTAAAGTTGAGACTTATATGAAAAACCTTTTATATGTTTAAAATTAAAGTAGCAATTAAAAAAAATCCTAATAATAATTGTGATTAACAGTAATTGTTATCAGGATTGAATATTAAATCATGTATGTACCATTTTTTTTTCAATCAATTTTCCAAACTTACTAGAAAGCGTTCCCCTTTCCAAGTAATAAACTTAAATTCTATATAACAATGTGTAACAGATGGCAATATGACTAAGAAATTTTAAAGGAGAACAGGCGCATTAAATCAAGGATTATTCTTGACGTGTGAAACGCTCATTGGGGAATTGGATTTGACATGGTCATACATGAAGCAAATCCCATTTGAAGCTAATCTTTTTAAGCACACTTAAAAAGATGCAGTCTCCCACACACTGCGTTCAGAATAATGTTGTTGAGACAATAAAGGATCATGCATTACTCAGCTTATTGTGAATGCGCTTTCATTTACAGAATAAATTACAGCATTTATCCAGCACCACAGCGATTCCCTGTCTGTCTGTGTGTGGACAAAGACATATCTATATGCACACTCACAGTAAATGTTGCTGAGGCCCATTATGAACCATCTAGATTATCATAACATTATATTACTAAGCAGTCTTTCACCTCGTGACCAGAAATGGCCCGAGCAGTGAATAATCATCGGTGTAATACTGAGATCTGTTCTCTAGTGCAGATGCCTGTGAGAGTGACAGGCGTTATGGATTTTAAAAAGTTTATGCAGATCAAATATAAACCATATTTGAATTTCCAGTTAAAATAGCTATGCAAGTATGATTATTCATATTGTGATATTTTAGTTATCTCACCCACTAATAGTTTTACGTCAAAAACTGTATTGCGATTAGTGATGAGACATTGCTTCATTACACTAAAATGGATTTCATTGTCTCTAAAAATTGAATACAATTGCTAGCAAGATTTTTACAAAAAGGTCAAATATGTACTTTGAAAGCCTAAACGTAACCGTAACTTAAGGAGTAAAGAAATATGTTTCTTGTCCTGGAAATATAGTTGAGTAATAGTACAAATCTGGCTGATTCTACAATTTCAGTTTGTGGCTTCTTCTGGTTAAAGGGTTATCTCATGGAAATTCTGGAAATCATTTATTCACCCCATGTCTTTCCAAACCTGTATGACTTATAATATGATATATGTTTGAAAAAAGAAAAGTGAACGTTTTTTTTGTGTGTGTGCATACATTGAAAGTCATTGGGGTCCAAAGCAAAATTGGACCCCACTGACTTTCATTGCATTGATGAACAGTTGAAGAACGTCATACAGCTTTGTAATAGCTTCAGTTTTAATGTACCCAATAACAAATGTACAAGTATTACAATTACGTACAAATATGCAAGTACTTTATAGTTTTATGTAGCTGTCTGTGGGTGAGATGATGAAATATTTTCTAACCTGATCTTTAACCATGGCAGAAAACAAACACTCACACAGACACACACACACAAACATGGCAGTCCTGTTTAAAATGCCAAGTCACTCTGGACTTTGTATCGACCACAATAACTGCGCTGCTTTTCAGAGCCACAGACACAAATTCTAATTATTTCCCAATAAACACACACATTGTCAAGGTAAAAGCCCAGAGAACAAACTGAGATGATCAATATAAACAACACACATTTGTCACCTTAAATCAGTCTAGATAGCCTACTTACTTACAGTACTAGTTTAGCCAGTAGTGTTACTCTTTTGGTAAATATAGAAAGCCTTGAAAAGGTCACTGGAATGAGCTACAGATCAAGATGATCAAATTATTTTACGGGCATACATAAAAAATGACAATATTTGGAGATTCTGCGAATATTGAGTCGCAAATTGAGGTTACCATGCTTTGCTGCTTGCATTGCAAAGAACTGCATCACCATTGAAACACTATCGGACATGCAGAAGCTTCTGTCACAAGGTGATCGATACAAGATGTGTGTGTTGTACCAGATCTAACAAACCCAGCCTTTAGGGATCATCTGCATTTTACAGGTTGGTGTGAGGGATAAAAATACATGTTGGCTATTGTATTTTACATACATCCATAGTTAGTTTAGCTGAGAACTTTTTGAACTTATCCCAGATAGCACACATACATCAGCAAGATGCCTGTACAAACATCTGAGAAACGTCTTTAAAATGTCAGTTTCACATACATTCTAATTCATAAACAATGGCATTTTCTAAATCTAAGGGGTTTAGAAAATGCGTCTTCCAGATATAAACACACATCATTTACATTTTACATTTGGCAAACGCTTTTATCCAAAGCGACTTACATTGCATTCAAGGAACATATTGACATTCTAATTAGTTCTTGCTTTACCTGGGAATCGAACCCCTGCCCTTGGTGTTGCAAGCGCCATGCTCTTTTCATCAAATTATTCTCATCAAACAGACATTTTGGAGATGTACGTGTGATTTCAGGGATGTTTACATAATATTAAAGCTAGGAAAACAGCTTTTCAGGGCTTCATTCTGGAAATCATTTCATATCAGCCCTGATTATAAGCACAAGGCTTTCTTTTAGGTTAGTTTTTCAACCTGTAATTTAATATTTTGAATACAATGTTATTTAAAGCATGGAATGAAATTTATACCTAAACAATAGGTCTGCCTGGCCATTGAATGTTAATAAAATCCACCGATTCATTCAGGGCCACTTAGCAACCGCCTATCACACCCTAGAAACCCCATAGCAACAGGTAAACACCTTAGCAACACCCTGGCCCACCTAAGTTTGGAAAAGTACATTTGTAAAATTGAGAAATATAGATATTTTTGGGATATATATTTTCCCCGTTTGATCTAGAATTAAAAAACATCAACAATAATAGAGAAATTACTTTGAAATTATTTAGAGATTTGCCAAAGGTTTGTGCTGAATATCGGGTTTCAGAAGTCACCCTTGTGTTTACACACGTCTTGACCGAGACCTGTCAGCAAACACAGCAAAAGTTAACGTCAAACTAACTTTATCTGTCAGCTGAAAACCCCTTGACAAGTGCCCAGCAGCCCCTCAATGAGCTCCAGACATCTATGCGGTTGCTTTAACTGTCAATTCGATGTCGCAGTAGACGATTTTCAGCCATTCTGACTATATACGCGAAAGGATCCTGTAGTTTCTCAAGACGACGCATAAACTGGAAGTAAACCTGTGCGACTGGAAAGCGGACTATCGTCGGAATACAAACACTTCTATTGCTCTGTCTTCATTTCATCTGCCTTCGTTTAGCTTTGGAGGAAATATGTCTCGAATGCTGAGCAAGGAGCTGCCAGATATCGAGGTATAAACCCTCTCTATCGTAACGTAAACGAACCCGTAATGTTAATATCGTGTGTAAAGATTACGTGTGAACGTAAACATTAATGCTGTCCTTGTTAAAAGACGCCTTGAATCATTTCTTAGTTTAAATCGTCGCATTTTCGTGTGTAAGTTTTCAACTTTGCATGTATCCTACTTGAGTCATGTCTATGCTTTTCCTTTGTATTCTGTGTTTACATGTTGCTTTTTTTTGCAAGCACGAAAGTTCAGTCAGTAGTTTTGGTGTTTCCGGTCTAAGTTTCTTCTTAAGTCACTTATTGAAACATATGCAGGTTATTTTGCGTTCTTTCATGAAAGTAAACTTTGTACAGTTCAAACAGACTGTTTTAAGGTGGTCGTTCTTCCTATGTTTGTTTACAGCTGTGTTGAATTACTAGAGTAGTGCATACTCGACAGTATAACAATGCTTTGCATACTTAAAAAAAAAATGTTAATATGTTATTTTGTTAATTTCGTTGTATGTTTCATTTAGTATATATATATATATACATTTTTTTTTATTCAGTGACGGTTATGTTGTTTTTAAATGGTCAATAAACTGTCATGTTACCCTGGCTGATATAATTATAAAATATCACTAAACCAAAGCATATATATAGCATCTACACACACACACACACACACACACACACACACACACACACACACACACACACACACACACACACACACACACACACACACACACACACACACACACACACACACACACACACACACACACACACACACACACACACATACATATATATATATATATATATATATATATATATATATATATATATATATATATATGTGTGTGTGTGTGTAGATATATATATATATATATACACACACATATATATTAATAAATGAAATTAACAAACAATGGCCAGTCAATGCTTGAATCTAATCTATTCGGGCACTGAACAATGCTGTAAGTTTTTCATGTGAATGTTGAAGTAAACAAGTTTTATAGTAAAGAAGCTTTATAGTGGCGTGATTAACATAAACGTCGTAACAGACAGAATCGGGCCTATTAGGCGACATTTACACTTTAAGGCCTAATGCACATTTAAAAAATTTGACACAAATTTGACTTCTATTTCCAGAAAGCATCAGCCATTCTTTACAGAGTATGCAGGCAAGTGTGCACACGATTATTCAAGTCGCCTGTCAATTAGTTTGACAAATCCAGTTAAGTCAATTCTGTGCATACAGAAAGTTCACTTCCTGTGCTCAGTATGCATACTGGAAAATAACAAGAGGAGTATTCCAGTTTGAACATAGGCATATAGGGTGTGTGGCTGCTGGTTGTTAGGATAAGGAAAGTGTTCTTGGAATGCTGCCATAAAATCTGTTCTACTAGTTAAACACAAAAGCTGTGTGTTGTGGAAGAGTGTTGAAGCACAACGGAATTGTTGGCAGTCATTTCAGTGGCATATAGGATCTTCTTAAAACCATTTGAAGTGTTTTAATGATATATGCATGCCTTAAGGGTTGTGCTATAGACAGCTGCATTTGGCATTCAGCTCTCATTTTTAGTAAGACTATTGTGATCCAAGAAGCAGCGAACACACTGGAAATAATGGCGTGTCCGGTTAATCCAATTTCCCAGTTATTATACGGTTAGTTAGGTCTGAGTTGCAGACTGCAATGCTGAAATGCATCTCACAACCATGTGGTTAATAAGCTGTACTAGCCATGTGAGAGTCACATGCCGGTTTATACCGTTCACTGTTAGCAGGATGAAATAAGAAAGGGAAGCTTTCACTGTATTTCACTGTTACCTGTTCTGGTCCTGGGCTAACGGTTTAGTCAATGTCTTGCCTCCATCAAGTTGCAATAGGATATCTGACAATGAATGGTGACAGAGCTAGAATAGCGAATTTGATTCTGATGATGATGTGAAATATCAAACCAAAATGTGGTTGTTTTGTATGTCAATGTTTAAGAGGTTTGGAATTGCAGTTACGTTTTGAAGTCAAATCGGTGGCAAAACATTGGAACTTATAGGATGGGGATTTAGGAGTTGGGATGAAGGCTGAAGATGACTTGGTTAATCATCTTGGAAATTAATAACATATACTATCACAATGCACGTGAAACATTTGAGAACGAGATGAGTTCTATTCAACATGGTGACCACACCTGATCTATAGATTTAGTGCTTTTGTAGATCATTTGAGATATTTTTTGCATGTACAACATTTTGTAAGCTGACTGTTAAACATTTGATTTCACTATTTTGATGTGAGATATAATTTGATATTTCATTTAGATGTAAGTTGTGTTCAAGCTCATTTTCTGATTCAGTGCACTAGGCTGTTCAACATCTGCAAGTTTAGGCAAACCAATCAGATATCCGGCAGCGTGTTGTTGCCGCTCCACAGGTAAAAAATTCCCTTTGGTGTCAAAAGCAGATTTCAGAAAGTCCTTGCTGTGTTTAAGGTGTCTGGTTTAAATAAACGTGCAAGGTTTAACACGCTAGTGCGGGGGTTCCCAAACTGTTTTGGCAGCCAAACCCTTTAGATATAAACTATTTTCTTGAAGTAATGTTTAAATAATTTAACAACACATTCACGTGCTGGTTTAATGGTTATATGATGAATAAACAGATAAAATAATATTTTTTGTAAAAAAAATAAATGAAAAGAGTGCCGCTCTTCACTCTGAAACACACAGCACATCAGAACAGACTATATGTGTTTTTAATAAAATCTCGCAACCTTTGATTTGATAATTGCAATTTGATCAAATTAGGGTTGGGTTTTGTTTAAATTTGAGCAATTCTGATTCCTAGTTTTAATTCCAGTTTCTGTTTTATTTAACATTTAGATAAAGCTGCCCGATTAGGGATAAGTTTTAAAATCCATTTTATTTGTATTTCAAACAGAGATTCTGAACTGACAGCTAAACAAAAATAACATGTATTTTAGAATCAGAATCAGAATCAGAATCAGAAAGAGCTTTATTGCCAAGTGTGCTTGCACACACAAGGAATTTGTCTTAGTGCTGGAGCTTCCAGTGCACATTTACAACACAACATGAACAAACAAACAAAAACAAAAACAATCACTGAGGAGCTCAAACACCGAGGCTACCATTTGCGGCGCCAACTCTCCAGAAATGAGTGCAGTTTAGCAAGCATACATAGCAGCAGACACAACAAAAACAAACATAATATACGTCACACATTACACGTAAGTAATGTGAGTAAGTAACGAGTTGGGGGGAGGGGGATGGCAATATACTCCAGTATTATGCAATCAAACCGTTTCGCTGTCTGTTTTAAATGCACATTCTTATGCGTCAGCGCTCTCCGTACAGCCTCGCGTGTCAAAATAAACTCCAAGAGACATCATTCATAGTTTGTATTTCACCTCTAGAGGTCGTATAACGACAGCGAACCCTTCCCAGCTGTTCCAGCAACATACACAACCTGGAAAAACTATCAGTTTGGATTTTTGCAGATAACTGATTGTACCGTTCTCAACGGCTACTGAATTCAGTTCTCTTTTTGCGTAAACTTGCTCCTGAAGGGTTTAAAATAACATAATTCTCACACAAGAATCAATAAGCGGATCTGATTCCTTACCTTAAGTCAGTGCTTTTCTATTATTTTCTGTCACGCCCCCCTAGGAAGAGGTAAAAATTTCGCACGCCCCCCCTCCCCCCATTTTGGAACTTTCGCCTTATTGTTTCCATGGCAACGCGTCATGCTTGTCACGGGACACCGCGGTCACAAAAAGCGCTGTATAATAGATTATTCAAAATAGTCACCAACTTGTTGGCTCAACTTGTTGAAACCTAAAAGAAATCTTATGTGGTTGAAAACACTGAATTGTTGTGATAAATGACAAGCTCTGAGCGCGTCTTTTTTTTGGATCTGTGCCAGATATCGCGTGAAAACACGTGTGAATTTAGTGGTTGATCACGTGACACATATGGATGAGGAGACGGTTATCTGAACTTCATATCTGCTGCTCGTGTTCAGTGCAAGAAAACCTACTTCCTGGCAAAAAAAAGCATGTACCCCAGGGTAACGCGCCCCCCCCCCCTGGCATCGCTCCACGCCCCCCCAGGGGGGCGCGCCCCACTATTTGAGAACCACTGCCTTAAGTGTAGGCTTTGGGAATCCTGTTTGCAAAACCCTAGCATACCCCCCTCTTCTTGAAAACTGCTATAGCCCCTCTTTTGTTTCTGTCTTGGAATAATATTTCACAGTATATAATGTTGTAAACAGTTGAGGAAACACTGCAGAATTTCAGATTTCTAAGTGCATGACTTAAGTGCATAGGCGTCATTTACTTTAGCCATGGCCAATTTGCTCCCCTGCATTTTCTGAATTGGCCTGTGGCAAGGATTTGTCTAATATAGACGATGTATCTCCAATTGATGAGTAGAAGTTTTCTTTTTGTTTGAGTGAGTTGTACAGTGATGAGTGACAATCATGCACTAAAATCAGTTTGTGGAGGAAAGTGGGATCTTGACCTACAAAGTATATCTAATTATCTGTTTAAGTTCTTTTGCATGCACTATGGAAAATTGTACTCTGTAATATGTACAAGGTAAAACTGTGTCATAGCTATAGCCTGATTTAACAGCACAGTTTTTGCTCATGGAACCCTGCATCGACAGTGAGGTTGATTGTGATCATACTTGTGTTGGTTTCACTGTGAAGAGCGGAAAATGTTTGGCACTTGCTTTCATCGTGAAACTCTTAGCATGTTAATACGAGTAAAGATGGCCATGTCTTCATACCGGGCGACAGTAATGCAACCTTTATGGAGAGCAGAGGAGAGTAAGTCAAGCCCTTCATTAGCATCTTTATTCAGGCCTTAATGACAACACTGACGTGACCTTCGGCTCTTCGCTGCACTTAAGACTGGGACTAAATGACTCCTGTCTGCCATTGAAAATGGCTTTCTAAATCTCATAATAATTGCCATCTCTGGAGCAATTAAATCCTCCATTTTTCTGCAGTTCTGTCAGATGTCTTATTTTAATATCCATCCGCACTTCTGAAAGCGCTAAATGTGGGGCCCTTTTGTGCGCACATGTAGATTAATTAAAATCCTCCTGGACTGCTATTAGAGTTCATTAAAAAACCCACAGCAATACAGCATTTAAACAAAGAGGTATGACTCCTCTGGCAGACCTCTGCGCCTCTGCCGGCCTGCGCTCTCATCAGACGTCTGGAACGCTGACAGGGGATTGCTCCAAAATAAAATGCAAATGAAATTTTATGGAAATAGTTGGCCACTCGAAAAGCTTGCATGTTATTGCAAATCACTGAGGCTGCAAGCGCTCTGCTTTTTAAACGTAAGACTGTTGCAGCAAAACATTTCACGTCTCCCTCGCTCTGTTTACCCCCTGCACGATGTAGATGGAAATTTTGGAATCAGGAATGAATGTCGGATGCTTTGAGTACAATTTGCACCAGTTACGCAGACGCTTCAGCTGCGCCCCTGCTGTGCAAGGTAAGGTCGCCTACAGGCAGACATTAGTCCAAAAATCATGCTGATCATTTTATCAACTGGTACACGTGTAACTGGTATTTGCGCCATTTATCACAACGTATGATGAACTAAAATCCTGTTACGAGTCTGTGGCATAGAAAATGATTAACATTTACGGCAAAGGTTGCATCGGAGAAGCTATGCCCCTCAAGAAACAGTCCAAGGCAAGGGTGTCCTAGTCTCAGCCTTAGACCGCTGGCTGAACGTCTAATGCATATGGCAAGTCATCATCTGATTGGATGAATTCTACAGGCAGTGGCTCTCCAGGAGCAGGATTGGACACCCTTGGTCTATGGGGAGGGACAGAAGTGAATAGATATGGGTCAATGAATGCAAACCTAATTTTTTGAAGTTACTGAAACGTAATCTTCACAAGGTTTTGGAGATCTTCACATTTTTATTTGTTTGCGGTCGACTAACCGACTTGGTACATTTATATTTATGCATTTGGCAGATGCTTTTATCCAAAGCGACTTGCATTGCATTCAAGGAACACATTGAATCAGTTCTTACTATCTTTGGGATCGAACCCATGACCTTGGTGTTGTAAGCACCAATGCTCTACTGATTGAGCTACAGGAAAGTGGCACCTCTGCCTGAGTTGGGTCCACTATGCCCTTTTTAGGGAGGCTTCAGCAACCCCTAAACCTCTGTCCAGCCGCCCTAAAAAATAGGTGATTAACGTAATCTGTAGACTAATTTGTGATCACTTCAGTCCTCTTTAAAACTCATATGAAAAGGGCGGCTCCACCCTGTCTTTTAGTCTTCAATCCACAGCGGGACAGCGGCACTAAGCAGAGCGATTGTCAGAAAGAGAGGACAAGGTGCATGTATTGATAGATTATAATGACACCTGCATCTGTGCGAGAATCTGTGCTGTATTGTGAATAATTCACGGCTGAAGGGCATTGTTATGCACAACACAAAGCGGAGTGCCTTCAATCCCTTCAACCATGACTTATTCACGATAGAGAACTAGCCTTGAAACGGTTACCACACAATACAAGTACTAAAGGCAAAAAATAGCTATCAATGCAGCGTTCTTGAAGTAAAACCACTAAAAGACTTCCTTCCGCTGGAAAAAATAGTCCCTGACTGTGAACAGCAACAAGTTATTATTATGCCATTAGATGGTGGCAAAGACTGTCTTTATGAGTGAGTCTCTCAGTAGCGAAGACATTTGTAGCAATGGACAAATGCTTTGACTAGCGCTGCAGTGTCAGGCCCCGAAAACACCTTAACTGTAAAAAGGACAAGATTTCGCAGTGGACATTCAAACTGATTTTTTATGATGAACGTAGAACTGACCGGAAGGAAAATGCTGTATCTAAATACAGGTAACAAACCCTCTCACACACAATTCTTTACATAATACAGTAAACTTCAATGAGGACAAACATATGTTTACCTTGCTAAGGGTGATGTGTAGTGATACACAGAACCGTTGGGTGAAGCGTCATAGCAGTGCCTTATCGTGAATAAAACACAGCTATTGACCAATCAGAATCAAGGACCGGAACTAACCGTTTTATAAATGCAGATTTCATAACGTTGCTGGAGCGATACAGGAGGGTTTCCCATCCACTGTAACACGTTTTCGCTGCGTTCATCCCTCATCACACTTGTTTTCTTCCAGTGAAAATGGAGCGATTAACACCCATGAAAGCATACTTTAAAAAAACAATCATGATGCTATTTTCATTTGAACATTTTATTTTTAATTTAAAACATATTATTGTGGTATTACATTAGCATGCAGTCATGCACAGAAATGATTACACACATCAGTGTCAGATAGCACTCTTTTAAACTGCAGATCAGATTGAATGACACACAGAGAGAGAAATCATTTGGATTTATTTTGTTTTGTATTATTAAATCGAATTTTGGATTAAATAATGACCTGGGAGTGGATCGTGACATTTATTAGCCTTAGAGTAAATGGATTTGTTAATTTTCAATAAAAAATTTTGCGCTGTCACTGAATTATAGATGTGGCAAATTGACAGATACATGTTGTTATTTTTTTTATAAATAGAAATAAAAATGATTTAATATAGAATAGATAGAACATGTTGCCAATCTATACCGTTACATTAATACAAGATTTGTCTATATTCTTAATGAATATTAGCTGGTTAGATACAATTATTTTAAATTAAATCTTTCTCAAAACCGTTTTCATTGATTGATTTGATATAAAACCAACTGTATTGTTCATCATTTTGAAATGTATATTTCATTGTAGATGAATATACTAGTTTTTTCTAGAACATGGACAGCCTCACAACAATTTTCTATTTCTAAGGTTTGTACATGGCAATATAGATGCAAACAGTAAAATGTTATGTTTGTACAGGAAACGTGTGTACAGTGAAGAACGAATCAGGTAGTCTTGTATTTGGCTCAGTCAGTTCTCCCATATATGCAATACAGTGTAATACAATGGAATAGTGGTTTGCAATAAGGTTACCCAGTAGTCAAACAATATTTTTTTCATCATACCCTCATTGGGGGCTAAAATGAAAATCCTAGGACCGCCCCTGGTTGGGTCAGACGGCTCTTGTACTCCATCAGTACAGCCGAGATGGTACAGAGAGTCATCGTCCTTTGAATGCAAGCAGAGAACCTTCTGCAAAGGCAGCACTTACCTGGCTGCCTCCCCATCTCACAATTCAGCACACCTCCCCCTCTTCCTCTTATACCCTGGAGGAGGGCCGTGTGCGTTCACCTGTTCACATGCGACCTCTCTGTCTGCTGCAATCTCAGTCTGCAAACTCAATCCCCCTCAGTGAAGTTCATCGCCCCGGCTCCCTCAGGCCAGCCGGCTCGTTTACACACCCAAGAAGCATGTGGCATACTCAACCTTTTTTTCCCCTTTCCCAATCCCCCCCCCTCTCTCTCCGTTTCTCCTCCGCTGAGAGCAGATAAAGCCTCGGTCATCAAGCCCTGATTCTTTACAGTTCATTTCCCTTCTGTTTCTCTGCTAATTGTTTTTCGAGCCTCAACATGGCCAGGGACCATTTCAAATGCTGCATAATGAGGCTCTGGCGCATATGGGCTATTACTGAATTAAACCGCCTCGCAAGAGGAGTGGACCTGACGTGCCTGATGCTGCTCTGTGATTGGCTGAGGACGTTGATTGACAGGCGGAGGGGAGGGTTCACGGTTTTTAGGCTGGCAGGTTGGTCTAGCTGGCGCAGAGAGAGAGAGAGAGTAAACAATTCACATGCTATTGACTGGCACCTACAAACGCCCTCTGCAGGACGGATAAGAGAGAAACAAATTGCCTTAAAGGAATATTTCACCTTTTAAGTGAGTCATTTACTAACTCTGTATGACTTTTTTAAGGCGCACAAAAGGAGACATTTAGAGCATAATTTGAACGGTTGTAGCGGATAGTGACCAAGATTTTTTTTTTTGTGAATAGAGACTTAAATTTCAGAAATCAAATGATTTTAGAAGACTATGATTGCTGCTTTTTGGAGCTTGACAGCCTGGTTATCATCCATTTTCGTTGTATAGATAAAAGCAGCTCACACAATGCTAGATTTCTGCTTTTTTGTCGCACAGAAGAAACAAAATCATACATGGTTGAAACAACTTGCGAGTAGAGATTTTAGAGTGAACTTTCTCTGTAATCACTTAAATGTCTTTTAGGTGAGATACAGAGACGAAAGAAAATATTTGATTTATGTTTGAATCGTCCTGTATTTTGTTCAGTCTCTCTTTTCTCTTGTTGTCATCCACATTTCCCAGCAAAAAACGTCTACAGCCTTCACTACCTCGGCAATGTGGAAGGATTGAGTGATCTGTATGTGTTTTTTTTGTTGTTGTTTTTTTTGTGCTCAGTGGAGAAAGTCAGTCAAACAGGCCTTTCCTTTCACTGCCTGAATCCAATATCATTTCTCTATACTGAAGTTGACATGTAATACATATGACCAGTTTTTTGTTTTGAAAGGTCCAAGGTTATTTAAAATGTGCTAAACCACTCACAAGTTGCTTTATTTACTGAAGGAGCCTAATCTTCAATCGTTTTATTGATATAAAGGATTATATAAATATTTTGCTAGTCTGAATGTTAGCATTTATGTGATTTGTAGACATTTTAATGACAATTAGCTAATTAAAAAGATGTGTTAAAGTCTTTCTTAGAGCCCAAAACATGAATTTTAATTATTATTTGTTTGAAAACATTGCTGCGCAAATGTAAAGAAATCATATTTTATAATCACATCATTTTTATAATCATAAAAATAAAAACTTTTAAATCGATAATGCTAAACTTTAAAGAAATCATGCTTTCTGTATCAAAACATGATTTGTGCCAACCCTTCTACATTTTAAATGTTTTTGAGTGGTTGAATACTCACTGCAAAATATCTAGTTAGAATTAAAAAAAATTCAATTCAACTTAACATACAAATAAAGCTGTTTTAATTATTTGCATTAAACACTAAGAGAAGTTCAGTCAAATAATGTTCAGTTCAGTACATATATTTGCTTCACTGGGTCGACACACTTGCCACCTAAAATGGTATTCCTATATTTTCAAGTTTCAAGTGGACTAAATATTTAGTTCTGAAGTGCTTCATCCCTGATGAGAATTTGATGTGTATCTGTGTCTCATATACTGTTCCCAATCTTATGGGAGAGCAAATTATATTCAAAGCCTGTATTTGATACTGCTGATCTTTATTTCGCTAACGGAAGATCAATATGTGGAAATTCCTCTATTGATCCAAACCAAAGACAGAACAGGATGGCAGCTTGCCAGCTGATGTTTAGTTATTCTCCACCTTTAAATCATTTCCTGTTCAAGGGGATTAAGGTGTTATAGAGTTAAATTTTAGCTGCATGTTTGCACCTTCATGCCAAGAACAGGAGGGCTTCATATATAGTGAGGCATTGGAGGTTCTCTGGTGTGCAGCAAGAGGACGGTGAATGTAATTTATTGCACAATATGGTGCTGTTATTGATTAGACAGCAAAAGGGCAGTACCAGCTGCTCTGCTAATAGCCATATAAATGTTTCAAGCATGTCACCAGCTTCAGACCAGCACTAGAAGGAAAAAAAGAAAAGCAGAACACAAAGGACATGCACCCGGGCAAACTGAAATAACTTGCCAGTCCATACTTTAAGGAATAGTTTGCACAAAAATACAAATTTTGTTCTTTACTCACCTTTGTCTCAATCTAAACCTGTTTCACTTTGTTTCTTCCGTGGAAGACAAAAAATCGATAATTATTAGAATGTGCTTTTCTGCATGCATACAATGTAAGGGAATGTTTCTTTAGCAGTAAATCAGCGTATTAGAATGATTTCTGAAGTGTGACACTGAAGACTGAAGTAATGATGCTGAAAACTCAGCTCTTTATAAAAAATAATTGTATTTTAAAATATTAATTTGAAAAGTTTTGTTTAAAATGAAGTAAAATTGTAAAATACTACTTTCATTACTGTATTTTGATCAAATGAATGAAACTTTGTTGATTTTTTTAAATATATATGTGTGTGTGTGTGTGGAACGATGATAGATAGATCGATAGATACATGATACAGGTAGATGTTTACATGTATTTAATTATATGTATGTATTTACTGTACTTTACAAATATCAATTTGTTATATACAATGGAGCAACAAAGTTATGCATGTCAAACTTTATACAAATGATTTATTTATAATAAAAGATATTATGCATGCAGATTGTGTAAAAGTAATGCTGGTATATTCCCTAAGGATTATCGACAAGCTTTTGCCATTGTATAATTGTGTCTTTTTGTTGGAACTTCCCGAGTGCATTTATATTACAGGAAGTAGTTTGCTCCATATGCACTTTGGTGCAGAATGCAACCCAGGCCTGAGCCCCACATTAATTAGCACTTGCAGCTGAGTTTGATTTGCCATTTCCCGTTGTCCATCATACAGACTCCCTATCTGATTTTCTCCGAGGGGCTGCAGTTTGGCTGGGCAGCGCTGGTTATTGATCTTCCATCTGTTTGGGCTGCGTGATCAGTGGAGAGTGATAAAAACAGACGCAGCGGCTCCCCCGCGGAACCATCCAAGACATGCAGATGGGCCCGACGCGGAAAGAGCTGTCAGCGCTGCCATGCTTGCATCTCCGCGCTGCTGCGGCCCTCCGCAACCGCAAAGGTCACACATACGATGGGGGAATGTGGTCGGTTTTTGTTTTAAATATCGTTTGATAACACACTTAGCCCCTGTTTGGCTTTGGATCCTCAAGGACTGCTGAATAACTGCAAAAATCCATGCCTGAGTCAGACTGTCTGCGTCTCTGGCATTTATCAGCTGCGCTGCGGCGAGCGTTTTGTCTGGGGAGCGACAAGCCTCCTGGATGTTTGTGCGAGCGAGCGAACGCCCAGTGCTTAGCTTGTACAGTATTTGTGTTTATACTCTAAATCTGAATGGTGTTTTCCTTCTGAGCCCTAAAGATGCGTCTGCTCTCCTGTGGAAGGAGGTTTTAAGATGCGAATGCTGCCCTGCGGTGTGTACAGTAGTATCGATTGGGATGTATGAATGCGTATTTCATTTTATGTGTGCCGTCGATCTCATTGGCTTCTTGACGTCACAGAGCAGAGTCCGTCTGACATTTGGTGATAGATGGAAAACCTTTAAATGTATAGTTTACCTAGAAATTAGCCATCCTTATTGTCATTCCAAATGATAAGTTTAGCAGAATGATGTTTTGTAGTACTGAAAAGTCAACGGCTTTGTGTGAGGAACAGGCCTAGAGGAACCTTTTCAGACTGCATCCATCTATATGGTGCTCTCGCTGTCCCATGAATGTTGGTTGGCTGTTGTATCGAGTGCAGAATATCTAGGAGAACAGGTAATGTCTTCTCTTTCTAGACCTAAACATTCTGTTGTAGAGACCGGATAAACATCTGTCCGACATCATTAGAGTTTTCCCCAGCCCAGTTCCAGCGTACATCTATTTCTCTTGTACATTTTCCACTTGAGGAGAGAGGGTCAATATCAAGTTGGAAACAAGGATTTTGTCTCAAAATGGCTTCTTTACTTGCTATATTTACTTCTTCCTAAGCAGATTTTACAAGACGTGAATGTTTTTTCTTATTTTAGCAACTGCTTATTTTTTAAATATAAAACCACAGCATATCTTTTTTTGTTATCGTTTTGTTTTCTTAATTTTTTATTTTATTTTCTTAAGACACGACAGATGAAATAAGACAATACAATAAAAAAAGACTCAATGAACAAGACATAAAAAATTAAATAAAATTGTTTAAATGCTGTGGTTAAAATATAGCATTGAAATAAGGTATTAGAGAAGATAAACACAAAATATTTTTAATGTATTTTTATTATTTTATTTTATATTGTCTGCTTTTTTGGTATCCTTTTATTTGATCTTCTTTTAATGTCTTATCTTTTTAATTGTATGTCTTGTTTTTTATTTTATCTTTCATTTTTGTCTAATTTTACTTTATTGTATATGTCTTATTTTTATTTATTTAATCTTGTGTCTCATTTTATTTTGTCAATTTAATTTTATTGTCATTCTTTTGCCTTGTTTTTGTGTCATTATTCGTTTGATTTAGTCTTAATTTATTTTATTTAATCTTTTCTTTTTCTCTCATTTTATTTTATTTTTGATTGTAAGATATAAAATAATTACGTTTAAAAAAACATTATCATCTGAAAAATAAAAAAGTAAAAGTAATGACTGGCTAAAAGTAGATTTTGGCAATAAGTTAGTTTTTAAAGCTGTGAATTGTTCCAGGGAATATAACTGCCATAATTCATTACATGTATCTATTATGCAAATGTTCCTAAATGTACTTTTCTAACATCACTGTTTAATCTGTTCTAATAGCTGTTTGTTTATTGACTGCCTCTGGTTGATCTGATCACTGGAATTGTTTTTTTGTTTTTTTTGCGGAGAACGTTTCTTAATTAATAAAGTAAAGACTTTCCTGTGTCCTGTCCTCCCATTGGGCAGCAGATGCTAATTGTGTTTGAACATTTCTAATCCTTCATACGACCTCAAACAAACGGTGTGTTTCTATCACAGGCCTTGCTTTAAGTCCTGCTAAAACTTAGCGACTGCACCACAGAACAAACATGGAGGACAAACTTGAAATAGTTAGAAATGTGGAGGTTAGTTGCTGCTGCCCCGGGCTGATCACAGTCGCCAAATCCCGTCAGGATTACTTTTCTGACGAATATCCTTGTTATTAGCTCCCGGTTTACCTATAGGCTTGGCCCCAAAGAACATATTAGCTTTCCTTCTGCACACTATATGAAAATGGATAAGTAATGCTGTCCGTAACACATAATAAAACCTGCAGAGGTGGATTTTTATTGTTTCGGCCTGTATCTCACACTGTGCTTTAACTACATTTTATTAGGTGTGAAATTAAAATATTAATAGGCTGAAGTCTGGCTTTAGGAAGAGCGGGACGTTTGTAGAGGCAGTCGAGTCGAGCGCCGCGGGAGAGAGGCGGGTTCCCGAACGTCTACGGGCCCTTTTAACATCTCATACCTCTGTATGAAATAGACTTTCATCTAGCCTACTGTGAAAATATTAAAAGACGAAGCTTCATGTGTTGTCACATTGCCTGCGGGACACTAATTGAGGTTGGTCGCCGATGTTGTTGGGAAAGGTTGAAAAAAGAAAGAGAAATATCTCAGTGACTAAGGAACTTAAAAAAAGAGAGAAGCATGCTTTGTGCTGCTTCAGAACTATTAAGCTGGGAAACATGTAAGGAAGTGACATCATCAATAGAGGCCTAAGACAATAAAAGGAATAGAAGCACTTAGTAAAGGCATATTATATGCTGAACCAACACAGTTTAAATTAATTTTGTCCATATATGGTATAGACAAAGTTCTATATAAACCCTCCTTGGCTGATGCAGTGCAGTGCTGATTTTGTTTTTAAATCAGCAAGGATGCATTCAATTGATAAACAGTAAAGACATTTATAATGTTACACAATATTTCTATTTCAAATAAATGTTGTGCATTTGAACTCCCTATTAATCAAAGAATCCTTCTCAAAACGTTTTATTGAACACTTAAATTGGATCTCAATGAATGAAAATTTCATTTTGAAAAACCGTCATCAACACACTGAGGACTGGATTCAAAATCATTAAAAAAATTAATGTAACTGTAAAAACCGGCAGCTACTGGCTGATCCAGCTTGCTTGAAGTTCAGCAACTCATAATGTAAGTGAGCAGAGTGTGTGGCCCCCACAGGGATTCAGGTCTAGGGAATGTGAGGGCCAGTCTATGTCTTCAGTGCCTTCGTCATCTAAAAACTGCCTATACACTTGTAGCCACATGAGGCCGGGCATTTTCATGCACCAGGAGGAACCCGGGTTTCCTATGTTTGGAACCTATGTTTCCATCACCTATTTTTAATGTACATTTTGAAGTATTGAATCAGAAACGGGTGGTTGAAACTGTAATTCCCTAAAACGTTTTTAAACTCACTTGAGATGGTTTTTGACTTGTGCGAAAGAATTAATGCAAATAATGGGAGATCGAAATGCAAATGCCGACTAAGGCCACATCCACACAAAGCCGGTGCATTCCCTATCCAAAAATTTTTTCTAAAAAAAAATTCCTTAAACACTGCGTCGTCTCAAGAAATATCAGTGTACACACAAAACCACTAAAACCGACTGAAAACGGTGGAGTATATGCCAGACCAGTATGGGGCGCTGTAATTCTGCCACAGATATACATTATACACGGAGAAGAAGACTTTGAGCATGTGCACTTTGACCATGACACAGCTGACACGTGATGTGATGTCATCATTTCACAAAATATACGGATTGGCTGTACACACGAAACCGCAAGGGTGTCGTGTTCAGATTTATCCACTTTAGCACCCAGATTAAAAAAATAGCGGTTTCAGTCTCCCAAAACGCCGGATCTGTGTGGACAAAATGCCAATACGATAAAAAATGTATACGTATACAGTGATGCACGTCTCCGTGTGGACGGGCCCTAAATCTGTACATAGCGAATATTAAACCTATGTGACTACGAATGAACGACAGAGAGGCTCAAAATCACTCTCAAGAACATTTCCATTCACCGTTTCTTGCTGGTGGAACAATCTCCCTGCCTTCATCCAGAATGCAGAATCCCTGTCAATATTCAAAAGACAGCTGAAAACTCATCTCTTCTGCGAGCACCTAACATAACACCCCCCCCCCCCCCCAATACCTTTCCTTCCTTTCTTTCACTTTCCTCTAGTCCCTCCATTCTCCAGGCTTATACTACTTCAAGAAATGTTCGAAACTATGAATTGTGAGCACTCTTGTGTACTTTTGCTTCTTCAGGATGAATCACATCTGCTACATGAATAAATGTAAGTGTGACTAATCAGCTGTTTCCACTGATGGTGTCAATAAGGTTGCATAACATTTCAAATGTGGCCTCTGACATTCTAAAATGCCAAGGTTGTGAGTAAAATGTGTGGTCACTATGACTTCCAAAAAATCCAGCTGATGTAGTCTTAGCCATATGTACGGATCTCGACGTCCTCCTAGCTGCTAGTGCCTTCATCAGAAATTCGCTATTTCTTCTTCTATGCATGGCATTCAGTTTGGCGATTGCAAGCTGCACTGATAGTACATTTATAACTTGCCTAACAATAACTAATTGCAGTCCCATCTCCATTTTCTATGCTTGCCTTGTTTACTTACTACGTTACCAATACCACCGTCATCTGTTCAAACAACTTGATTGAAAAAAACATAATTTGCATTTATTTATAAAAAAAATTGTGCAAGCTCCACGTTTGGATACATCCTGGTATCTAACAGCAGTAAGGGAACCATCGGCTGGCATGTGGAGGTTTGTGTGACCCTCCAAGGATATTCCTCCACAGACCATTACCGACCCACTGCCAAACCAGTCATGTTGGATAATGTTGCACGCAGCATAATGCTCCACACGGCATCTCCAGACTCACATGTGCTCAGTGTGAACCTGCTCTCATCCTTGAAGAGAACAAGGTGCCAGTAACAGACTTGCCAATTCTAGTCTTCTCTGGCAAATGCCTATTGAGCTGCTCGGGGCTGAGCTGTGGGCAAAGGTCCCGCTAGAGGACGTCAGGCCCTCATGCAACCCTCATGAAGTCTGTTTCTGACAGTTTGGTCAGAAACATGCACACCAGTATCTTGCTGGAGGTCATTTGCTGTAGGGTTCTGGCAGTGCTCCCCCTGTTCCTCCTTGCACAAAGGAGCAGACACCGGTCCTGCTTTTGGATTGTTTCCCTTCTATGTGCCTGTCCAGCTCTCCTTGTGTAACGGCCTGTCTCCCAATATCTCCTGCATGCTCTTGAAACTGAACTCTAACGAAACACAAAACTAAAGACATATCAGTCAAGAAGAATTAGGAGAAAACAATTGTCTATGGCCACCACCTGCAAAATCTTTCTCTTTTTGTGGAGTGTCTTGCTGTTGCCTGTTATCACTTTCATTTGCACCAAAACAGGTGAAACTGATTCACAACCACTTATGCTTTCTAATGGGACAGATTGAATTGACTTGAGTGTTCCCTTAATTTTTTTGAGCAGTGTATTAAGCAGCATGTTTTCAACATTGATAAAAATAAGAAATGCTTCTTGAGCAGCAGATCATCATATCTGAATGATTTTTGAAGGATTGCGTGACACTGAAGAGTGTATTAATGATACTGAAAATTCAGCTTTTTGCTATCACAGGAATAAATTACATTCATTTTTACTGTATTTTTTGTTTAAATAAATGCAGTCATGGTAAGCAGCATAAGAGTATGTCATTTATTTTACAAAGGATTCTGCTATTCCAGTCAAAAACACAAAGGCTGTGTTTTCGTGCGCACATCTGAATGAATGCGAAAGGAGACTGGATGTGTACGTGATTACGGATTGGTTTGGCTGCTATTCTGCTGGAGCACTTGGTCTCTGGCGCTGAGTGGGTCACTCCTGATTGTAATGGAGAGGTGTGAGGCTGTGTGTTTGTTGTCAGGACGAGAGGGGAGGGGTCGATAACGGCGCGAAGCTGGAGAGGGGCACAGACAGACACTCAGGTTTGATTAAAGGGAAGAGGCCTCAGGTAGACCCCAGCCACTCTGAGAGGCTGAACTACACCTGTGATCTACAGGAAAGAGAAAAAAAAAATCTCATATTTACATTGTTGTCTGTCTTTCTCATGTGCCACACACAATTTTGTAACAGCATTTGTTAAAGTTATTGAGTGGGTTTTCCTGTACATAGCAGAGAATTCCTGCCATGTGGTTGATAGTGTGCTGTGGGAAGTTATAATATTATTGCCATATGGTAGATAATATTTTCAAAATGTTTTTATTGTGTTACTATGAGGTTGTGATGTGAACGGTTCAAGTAGAATGTGCTATTTAAAATATAAAATGTAATATACATATATAAACATACATACATACTGTTACAAGAGCGAGCTCGTAAACCAAAATGCTTGTACACCAAAACAATTTTCCCCATAAGAATGCACTAAAAATCAATTGATTCGTTCCACACGACCATAAATGCCCATTTTAAATTTTTTGGGGGGTTTTACCCTATTAATTACAGTTAAAATTATAACCATTAAGATCTCATATAAATACTAATTAATAATTGACAATTAAACTCTAAAAATACTTGACAATTTACTGTAATGCACTTCAGCTTTGAGCAGCATGCCGAGACGAGAGGAGGGAGGAGGGAGGAGGGGGGGAGCGGGGAAAGCAAGGGAAAACACAAAACCCGGATTCAAGTACAAATGAGTGAATTTGTTATAATGGTGCAGAAAACAAACAAAGTGATAATCCAGAGTGAAGGTCGTGGAACATAGAATACGGGAGACAGGAGCCGCGAACGAACACACAGGAGCCGCTTGACTGAGAGGCTGTCATTAGGATATTTCCAGTAAAAATGCGCGCAACGATGCTGAGCGTTAGGACCTTTCCACACAGAAATGCGCGTGGGTGAGGAAAAAAAATTCTGGCACACCGATACAATGCTCGTACACCGATTTGACCCTCCATGCTCGTACACCGATTTGCTCGTATACTACAGGGAGTGCAGAATTATTAGGCAAGTTGTATTTTTGAGGATTAAGTTTATTATTGAACAACAACCATGTTCTCACTGAACACAAAAAACTCATTAATGTCAAAGCTGAATATTTTTGTATCAATATTTTAAGTAGTTTTTAGTTTTAGCTATTTTAGGGGGATATCTGTGTGTGCAGGTGACTATTACTGTGCATAATTATTAGGCAACTTAACAAAAAACAAATTTATACTCATTTCAATTATTTATTTTTACCAGTGAAACCAATATAACATCTCAACATTCACAAATATACATTTCTGACATTCGAAAACCAAACAAAAACAAATCAGTGACCAATATAGCCACCTTTCTTTGCAAGGACACTCAAAAGCCTGCCATCCATGGATTCTGTCAGTGTTTTGATCTGTTCACCATCAACATTGCGTGCAGCAGCAACCACAGCCTCCCAGACACTGTTCAGAGAGGTGTACTGTTTTCCCTCCTTGTAAATCGCACATTTGATGATGGACCACAGGTTCTCAATGGGGTTCAGATCAGGTGAACAAGGAGGCCATATCATTAGATTTTCTTCTTTTATACCCTTCCTTGCCTGCCACGCTGTGGAGTACTTGGACGCGTGTGATGGAGCATTGTCCTGCATGAAAATCATGTTTTTCTTGAACGATGCAGACTTCTTCCTGTACCACTGCTTGAAGAAGGTGTCTTCCAGAAACTGGCAGTAGGACTGGGAGTTGAGCTTGACTCCATCCTCAACCCGAAAAGGCCCCACAAGCTCATCTTTGACGATACCAGCCCAAACCAGTACTCCACCTCCACCTTGCTGGCGTCTGAGTCGGACTGGAGCTCTCTGCCCTTTACCAATCCAGCCACGGGCCCATCCATCTGGCCCATCAAGACTCACTCTCATTTCATCAGTCCATAAAACTTTAGAAAAATCAGTCTTGAGATATTTCTTGGCCCAGTCTTGACGTTTCAGCTTGTGTGTCTTGTTCAGTGGTGGTCGACTTTCTGCCTTTCTTACCTTGGCCATGTCTCTGAGTATTGCACACCTTGTGCTTTTGGGCACTCCAGTGATGTTGCAGCTCTGAAATATGGCCAAACTGGTGGCAAGTGGCATCTTGCTACACGCTTGACTTTTCTCAGTTCACGGGCAGTTATTTTGCGCCTTGGTTTTTCCGCACGCTTCTTGCGACCCTGTTGACTATTTTGAATGAAACGCTTGATTGTTCGATGATCACGCTTCAGAAGCTTGGCTATTTTAAGACTGCTGCATCCCTCTGCAATATATCTCACTATTTTTGACTTTTCTGAGCCTGTCAAGTCCTTCTTTTGACCCATTTTGCCAAAGGAAAGGAAGTTGCCTAATAATTATGCACACCTGATATAGGGTGTTGATGTCATTAGACCACACCCCTTCTCATTACAGAGATGCACATCACCTAATATGCTTAATTGGTAGTAGGCTTTCCAGCCTATACAGCTTGGAGTAAGACAACATGCATAACGAGGATGATGTGGTCAAAATACTCATTTGCCTAATAATTCTGCACTCCCTGTAAGTTGTTTGTAAACCGAGGTATTACTAATAATTATATACAGTATGTATGCATAAGTGTGTGTATGTATATAAACACATGCACACACAAACATATACATACACATATATATATATATACGTGTGTGTGTGTGTGTGTGTGTGTTTGTGTATATATATATATATATATATATATATATATATATATGTATGTATACATATTACTTACATGAAATGTTAATGAAACACGGACTGCTCTTGATTATTGATGAACATCATACTTGTGTGCAAATCCTTCCCAACTACCACACGACGTATCAGTCATGTGATTTGTGGGTTATTTACTTTTATTTCATGACTTGCCAATTGACAACTTATTTACGACATTGCATGTTCATGGTTTCTTTTGTGCTTTATATATAGTAAAGATATATACATTGTGTGCCTCCGTTGATGAGTGAACTCTACGAGCACAGTACAACAGCTGATAGGACAGGAACATCTAATTTTTTCTGAGATGAGTTTTTATTTCATAACAAACTACGAAAATAACTGTAGAATAATGACACTGACATATAGCCTGACAACATCTCATCTGACCGCAGATACTAAATCTGAACAAAAGATTTTTTTCAGACACTATTTTCTTAAACAGCTTCTGACTGAAGTCAACAGCTTTCACGCATGGCTTTTAGAATTTAGAATGATGTTTTTTGTCGTTGATGTTGTTTCTTTGACTGCACACTCAGAATGCTCTTGCAACCCACTTTTGGGTTGCGACCCACCATTTGAGAAACACCTCTCTAAAGTATTTTCTCCACCAGGTCTGCCGGTTCTTTCCCCTGGTTTATTGTCCATCAGGTGATATAACACAATATTGTGCAAGAGGAATAACGCACCAATTTAACGTGTACATCATAAATACATTATAGATAGAATTGTAATACTCTGGGTCAGGGGTTGTTCAGATCAATATAATAGTGATTCTTAGAAAATACCACTTATAAGCCTTTTAAGATTCCTTAAAATCCTTTCATTATGTTATATACACGGCTGCGTGGAACACTGACATTGTCTGAATGGTTGTGCATGTTTTTTGCAGAAGAGTTGCATATTTTGGAAGCAAATGAGTTTGAAGGTCAGCTGTCTGTATCTCTCCAGTGTGAAGCGATTCTGCGGCACGCTAGTTTAGGAATGACAAGCATCTGCTAACACACTCTTGATTCTTTAAAGACAGCCTGTTGGCATGCTTTTTGATTTGTCCTCAGAACTCCCTTAATTGTTCAGCTGTGAAACTTAAAGCGTGCTATTTTCCCAGAGCGCTGGAAATGTCCTTGCCGAGATTCTCATTTGTTCAAGTACAAAAATGCGAGTGGGAGTGCTCAGACTCACACAAACTAACACACAGGCAAAAGCCGTTGTGTATCGCAAGTTATGCATACCATGAAACTACCTTAACTCTGACTACTTCTCTCTCCCTCTCTCCATCTATTCAGAGTATCCTGGCCTTGAACCCTCGGGTCCAGACTCATGCTGCGCTCCTCTCTACTTCAACGAAGAAAATGGAGAAAAAACACTGGAAGAGAAATGCAGAGAAAGGCTGTGAGGTGCGTCTCCTCCGTCACCCTCAACCTTCATCTTTTCACATTCCCTTCCATAGGGCTCTCACTGTCAAATCAGCTGTAGAAAAGAGGAACTTAATGTTGTTTCCAGCTTTAGATGGGCACTTTCCTGGCACTGAACCCATCTGTTTAGTTTTCTTCGTTTTTCTGCTTTTTAACCTTTCATTTGGCCTTGTTGAGAAATCGGCAGCTGTGTTCAGCATCATAACCATAAAAAGTAGTATTTGCCCACATACATGATCTTAAACAGACACACTCAGAAGGGCTGCGGACAGTGAAAATGCTTTAACATGCAGTAATACCTTGATATACGAGAGTCCTGACATACGAGCAAGCCTTAGTGCAGGGGTGCTCAATACGTCGATCGCGATCTACCCGTCGATCTCCAAGGTACTATTGGTAGATCGCATGACAAGGTGAGGTGACATTGTCATGAACTGACGCTATACAAATAAAGTTGAGTTGTTTTGAATAAAAACTAGACGTCAGCGTATCAGCCATCCCGTCACTTGATTGATACACAGGACAACCAGTCAGATGACATCTGATTTTTTCCCGTACAATTAGGTCACTGTGTGTGCTCAAACAAACAACGCTGCAAAGCTAACAAGCTAGTCGTTAGTTACATCCTAATTTTTCGCTTGGTTTTTTCCTCTTAAACGTAAGATAAAAATGAGTGGGGGAGCTGGACCAAGTAAGAAGAAAAAAACGTATCACTTTCATACAGAATGGGAGGAGGACTTTTTTTTCACGATGACATTTTCAAAGTGCGTTTGTCTCGTCTGCCAGTGTACTGTCGCAATACCAAAGAAGGGAAATGTGGAACGGCATTTTCGGACTCTCTCTACTCTCTATATATATATATATATATACCGTATTTATTCGAGTATATCGCGCACACGTGTATAACGCGCACCCCTAATTTTCGATTAAAAATCGGTATAAAATTTTGTTTCACACCAAGCATTGTAATTGACAAAAAACGTTGTTGAACCCGTGCAGCCATGATAAAAAACATTTATTTATTGTATAACATATACGTATATAACATATATAACTTATATAAAATATATAACATATATTTATTGACAACATAAACTAATGAACATAATACCGAAAGAGAATTACCGGTAAAAATATTTATTTAAAATCCTTCAACGTCAGATTCCTCATCAGACACACTAAAGAGTTGCTCCCATTCTTCTGGAGTTAATTTTTCATCAGTGTCTCAGTTGGCAGGAACATCTGTTTCTCCGGTTTCTTCGCTTTCTTCTGCGTCTGAATGGGTGAGGAAATGAAGCGGCGAGGGGACGTTTTTTTTTCTTCGCCCTCACGTACAGTGAGAGGCTGCAGCCTGTGTTACGGGATGTAATGTATCATGCAATCGGCAATCGATTGCTTTGGGCTATGTTGCGGTTGTTGCCACGGTTTATATTTGAATACAGTTGCTGAATTGCACTCACGAGTCTGCCTTTTATTTTATGCATATATTGCTACTTAAACAGCCTGTAAAGCCCAGCCCTCGTGCATAACGCGCATCCCTAACTTTGATTTATTTTTTTGGTAGAAAAATTTGCGCGTTATACTCGAATAAATACGGTATATATATTTCTCAATAAATATAATGGGTAGATCATTTTGACATTTCAAAAGTAGCTCCCATGCTAAAAAAGTGTGAGCACCCCTGCCTTAGAGCAATTTTGCTTTGAGATACAAGTAAATATTTGAGATACGAGCACGCTTACAGAGGTCGACCTGGTTGTCGAGCACACAGAGCAGCCCATGCCTCCTCACTCCTTTACATCACGTGTTCATCGACTAAAATAAAAGTGTGTGCGCACGCGTGTGGGGAATGTTCGCTCTCCTCTGCACAAAAAACCCCACAAGATTTTATATTTCAAATGACGTTTTAATCTTACATTTAACCCTTCTTGACGCGTACGATCACACTGATGTGATTAGAATGTTCATTGAGCGTTGGCTGGCGCTGATCCAGAGACGGACGCACTCAGAGCTGGTCATATATCAACTATTCAGTGTTTTCAACCACGTACCTTTATTGTAGGTTTCAGACGTTTAAATACTCATAAGTGCTTGAAATACAATACATTTATAGTTTGAAAAATACACACTGATATCTATAAAAGCGGAAATACCAAATCATTCAATTATAAATTGACTAGTTGTAATAGTCATACACGTTGCATAGGTAACTATAAAGTTAACTCTGTTCTTCTCCTACTTGTTTGGACACTTACTGTCATGTCTTTCGGGAGAAGTGACTGAATTTACGTGTTGTAAATCAGATAAATTAGATTCTCTGAACTTCTGTGCAAACGAACACGCCGGCAACCGTCACGCACGTCTATATCGTCTGTCTCGAAGGTAAGAAATCATAATTAAAACCACATTTTATTTCATATCACAGGATCCCTTATATGCTATAATTGTGTGTGTGTGTGTGTGTGTGTGTGTGTGTCTATAGGAATTAAAAACATGTTTTTTTCCATTGTTATTAGATTTTTTTTCTTCTGTTATTTCTTATGGGAAAAAATTATTTGAGATGCGAGCAACTCAAGTTACGAGCTCCGTCCTGGAACGGATTATACTCGTATTTCAAGGTAGCTCCCATCCTATTACTGCATTTTAATATATTTCATATACATAAAAAAATGATATATATATATATATATATATATATATATATATATGTGCGTGTGTGTGTATATATGTATGCAGAATATATTTAGCGATATTCATTTATGCATGTTTTTTTTCTTTAAAATTATATTATTAAGAGCAATGACTAAAAATGCCAAGTACTGCCAATTGTCATTATCGATACCAGTGACTGTAGAAAAAAAGCAATTGCACATTTTTTGGTGCAATTTCTGAGTATTAAGTGATTGATTACCATTACCATTATATTTTCAGATAAAATTTGTAAGTCATTATTTTTAACATTTAATAGACAGAAATGGACAGCGGCAAATGATCAGAATTTTAGTTTTGATTATCATTTATTAACACAAACGTTTTACATTTTAATTTCAATCAAGCAGAATGAGAAATAGTTTCTCTCCAACTAGTTTTTCCATTTTAAAGTTTGTAATGTTTTAATGTTGATTTCTATGCTAAATAAATCATAAAATTGCTAGTTAAAAAGCCTGTTTCCACCTTAAAAGTTATTGAAAGAGAAATTGAATAAAAATAAAAGTTACATTGTGGGAGGTAAAGTCACAGTTATGAGAAAAAGGTCACATTTATTTGATTAAATTCTCCTTCCTTAGATTTCACTTTTTCCATGACAGGTCTAGATACTCGCTCGTTGCTCGTAGAACGAACTAGATTAACATAAATGTTCGTATAAATATTAAAAGTCTAAAGCATGCTCTGCTTCTACGATAACTGAGACGCAACAACTGTGCATTTAAGTCTTACCAAGAGTATGTTTCTTGTCTATCTTAATTCTATATATATGTGAATATATAAAAAAAAACATAGAGCTCGTGTACGTGTGAGCCCGTATTTATCTGCTTTTGACTTCCTGGAAGTGAGCAGGTATTTCTTCATTAGACAAGAACGTGTTGGTGAGCTTCCACTCGCTTGCATGCATGCTCAGACAGCCGCTCAAACGTCATTATCTTACGATTCCAGGCACATGCCATCAAAGTCTCACGAATATCTCCCCAGACCAGCATGCGACGGGAAGGGTTTGTGTTTTTTGGCAGGTGGCCCCTATGCCTCGTCTGTCCTTTTAAAGGCAACTGAGCCTCCTGCTTGTTTGATGTGGAGACACAACAAGATGGAGGTGTTTTGTAGGGGAGATTATCTACTCCCCTGCTGACAGCACTGTTGCTAAGTACAGCTGCCTAATTCATCATTCTAATCAATGGGGATGGATCGCAAGCATGATTTAATTCATAAAGGCCGTGTGCTATAAATTGAACATATGGCTTGTGATTTGACTCTATCAGGAGCGTACATGTGTATATTTTGCGTGCCACGCTTGTGCAAATACACGCTGTACCTTTTTTAAAGACTCGCCCTTGAAAATAGACGCATACGCCAAGGGATGAAATGGAAGTTTGTGTTTCCTTTATGTACTGTTAATCAGAATTTGCTGCAAAATCAACCTTAATGCTTCCGCGTGCTTTCCGCCTGCCTATTTTCTCATGCGATGCATTTCTCACTGTCAATTCACCAATAAATGTCAGCGGCGCAGAGAACGCTGAGTCTGTGAAGCTGCTCGGGATTTTCCGTATGGATCGTCTGTCACAGATTTATTCTCTTCGTAAAGAAAAAGCAATGAATGTTTTAGTGATCCTTAAAATAACTTTTGTAGGGGCCCAAAAGCGACATCATAATTGTCCTGCGGAATTGTGCCGGATGCCGGAGGGGCTGTAAATGTAGTTTTTACAGGAAATCCATGAGTGCCGGGTGTCTATAGTTTCTAAATGAGTTCTTGGGAAAATATGGTGGCGTGTAGTCAGCCGTTATCTCAGTCCGTCAGGAATCAGGTGCCGGCACATTTCCTTCCCCTCCCCTCAGGGTAGCCGTAGCACACTGTCCGCGAGGAGATTTCGCTACACTTCCCTGCAGGCGACGTCTTGTACGAGAACGCGGACGACGGTTCAAGTCGACGCTATTAGCTCACCAATATTTGTCTTTCTGCTTCAATGCCACAGGTTGAGGCTGGAGATAATCCACCAAACAAAAAACAAGTCTGAGATTTGCAGCAGCTGCGGAGATAGAAGTGGAAACACACTTGAAGTGCCCTTGTTTTTTCGCAGATAACGCGGCTGTTTACTGATGGTTTGCTTTTAATAATCTGTCTGTACGGTCTAATCCAATTTAATGAGTCTCCAGATTGCATTATGATCCCCAGGTCTTGTGAAGGGCAGGTATATCTGCCAGAAGCAACAGCTAATGCCCCCCCTCCTCCCCCCAGATCACTTTTAGGGGGTGTGAAGTAGAAAGAAACAGGCTTTTCAGATTTGAGTTGTCTCAGTAGGTGCGTTCACATGGTATTTATTGTAAATGTATTAGCATTTTTCCAGGTAGAGGTCATGTGGCAGTACTCTGGCAAATGGGCTTAGGGGTGAATTCACTCCACGTTTCTAATAAATATGTAATACTCATAAATGTTTCGCTGTTGGCAAATGTTGCAATTGTGTAACAAGATAAACGCCTTTCTATAGCTTATATAATGTGATAATATACAAGTAATACATATAAATAAATGTTTATCTTCTGATTCTGGTTGTTCTGGTTCTGGATCAGACACTGTATATGAACATCTAAAGTTTTCAAAACTATTCCATGACAATTTATATACGCAAAACTGTTACCCTGTAATAGCAGTGGTCGTTTACTTCCATATCTTGAAAGCAGCACATCTATCAAAACGTGTTTCAAAGAGAGGGTCAAAACAGGATAAAAAGTAGCCTATTACTTTTAAATAATCTTACTAACATTATGTGTTAACCTCAAAGTTTTTTTAAATGCAGTTCATGCCCCCTTTAATGGCATTTTAATTGGTATATGAATGTTAAATGCCTTTTTTTTGCATACATTTTCAGTAACATTTTTGTGCTGAGGTCACGCAAATCATTAAAAAAACATATTTTTTTATTATGTATGTGCCATTTTAGTCGTAATTGGTTATATATTGGCTGTTATTGAATCTTTAATTAAATAATTTAAGTCGTTTCTGTGTATTTATTTATTTATTTTAATCTAGGTCCCATGATGCTACTGTTTTAATTGTTCACCTAGACTTAATTGTATAGATTTTCAGTTAATGTTTTATTGGCCATAACATGGAATTAATTATTGTTTTATCAGTATAGTCCAGAATTTAAATGATGGTGCATTTTCAATTTTGAGTATTCATTCATTAATTCCTAAATTCATTCATTCATATTGTGACCTTCTTCCTCATAGTCAGCTCTGTTCTCTGTCATTGGCTGGGACTTTATATTTGGGACTGCTTCTAGTTTATTAGGCATCAGAGCTAATTGCTGTAATGAGACATGATGAAAGGGAAAGGAGGCAGAGTAAAAAAAACTTAATTTGAATCCTTTCTGGAATTCGTTAAGTAATTCAAATTGGCTTTCATAATTCCTGTTCCGCGCCAGGTCACCGCTGAGGTCCATAGATGGAATGTAAACTGAATATCTTAAATAGATTTTCCTTTATAGCATAATCATCTTGCGTCTTCCTTGAATCTAGTCTCGACCTCACACTCATTAGATGAATAAATTATGAACAAATTACCACAATTTGGGCGCTAACCACTTTTTCGAAGTGATATTAGGGTTCTTTGAAGCTTTTAAAGTAAGTAATTATGCTTTTACTTAAAATAAACATCCAATGAAATATACTTAAGAATTCTCATGTCTGATCTAAGATTTAAGAGTCTAAGGTCTGTCTGTCTGTCTGTCTATCTCTCTATCTATCTATCTATCTATCTATCTATCTATCTATCTATCTATCTATCTATCTATCTATCTATCTATCTATCTATCTATCTATCTATCTATCTATCTATCTATCTACAGTATCTGTCTGTCTTTAGCATATCTGACTACAGTATCTCTGTCTATAATATCTATCTGTCTATCTCACTACAGTTCTTTCTATAGTAACTATCTGTCTATAATATCTATTTGTCTGTAATATCTGTCTATAGTGTCTATCTGTCTATTTTTCTCTCTACCATATCTATATGTCTATATTTTTTGTGTGTTTACAGTTTAGACTACAGTGTAAATAAAAATGTGTTATGCCCTGTGTTTGTTGTTGTTTTTGACACACTACATAGCCTGACAGCTAGCAGAGGTAAAAAATACTTGGTGTACATGACAAAGTAGTTCTTAGTCTTAGTCGACTTTGTTGGGTTTTTCTTTAATAATGAATATTTAAAAAAAAATTACAAATTAAGCTCCCAAAAAAATTATTATACAAGATATTTTTGTTGGGTTCCCCCAAATTCCGGTCCTTACTTACGATTTAATCAGTTTAGCATTGAACTTCATGAAGATCAGTTTTTCTGCATTATCAGGGAGCAGTCGCGATCGATGTTCAGTAATGATCCCTCTAGCTGAAAATAATCCCAAACGACGCTAAATTTACGCGACAACATTGTTGTTTTTGTTTGTATCCAACGTTTAAAATGGCGGCTGAACTAAATTAAAGTAATAACCGAAAATGACCGAGCAATATCCGGTACCTGGTACCATTTCGACCGGAACCGGAGCCGGAACCGGATAGAAAAAAAACGCCGGATATCCGGCTAACCGGAACCGAAACCGGATATCCGGTACATCCCTAATCTATAGTTCTATAGGTCTGTCTATCATAGTATCTATCGTTCTGTCTGTCGGTCAATTGTTCTATTTATCATTTATACCTTATTTTTCCAGTGTCATTTAAGTCTAATGTGAGGAATACTTCCCTTCCTCCAGTATTATGTTACTCTCCGTTTTTGCGTGTTACAGCTGACCAAAAAATACCAGCACTCAAATTCCAATCACCCATTAAATCATTCCAATCATTATAGACAGAAAATCAATTTTCCCTTTAAAAATATTCAGGCATCAATACAAAATGGTTTAAAGTGCTTTAATGCAGAGGCTACATATGTGATCTTTACATCTGTAATGGTAGATTTTAAAACAAGTTGAAAATGCTGTTTATTTTCATTGTTCCAAATTCCATCTCCTCATAACTGTATAGTAAACATTATGTTGTGTTTGGCAGATCGCAGTTTCATTACTGCGTGAGGACACTTTGTTAGCTTTACTCCACTGGATGTTGGCCAGCAGGTGTTGATATGCATTGGCCTGCTCAAAGCATTACTTTAACACAGGCTTTAGTCTTAAGCAGTGAATTAAAGTGTGTGCAAGTGCTCATCTCTAATTACCTGGCACAATTACACGCCACAGATCAACACGGCTATCGATTGCTGCCGTCTGAGCTGATATCGGCCCTACTTCACTGCGCTAGATTGTAAATTTCAGGTGAGGAAAGGGTGAAGTGATCAATGCGTTTTATCTGCTGGAACATGCATACATCACCGCCTCCAATGCCACCCATTCCATAATGCCACACTTTCCTCCTTTTCCTCACAGGATTTAGCCTCCACTACATGGATTAGAGCACCGCATCCGCCGCCTAATCCATTCAGGCGAATGGGAGGAGATTACAATGTTGGGGTTTGATGTTAATAGAAACCCTTAATAAGTCCTTTTTTGTGCTTTACATGCTTCTTAATGTATAAAGGAAAACACAAAAGGCTTGTTATGCCCGCTCAGCTGGCTGTGTGTACGGTAGGAATGGTTTTCAGCTCAGAATGGGCCGCTTTCTGTCATGCTTTTTCATTAATGTGATTTCCATTGGTCGTCTTGTCAGTGTCTTTAGGGTCTTTTCTTTTTTCCGTCTGAGGGGAGGGAAGACGCTGTCATATTGAAGCGTTTTTGCTGAGAACTATTATTGATAGAGATCCCTAAAAAACATATCACAGATTGACGAAGAGCGTGTCATACCACTATATGTAATGAGTCTTATTAATCACACTTATACTAAAAGTACGCTTCTAAATTCTACATTTAATCTGGTCGTCACATAGTGTGAAGGCTTCCGAGCTCTATTCATATATTAGACATTTTGAATTGGATGATCGGGGTAAATTGCACTTATTTTGTCTTCAGAGAAACATCTTTGCTTTTGAAGAGCAGTGCTAAATAAAAAAGAAAAAAAGATATTTAAATAAAATAAGAAAAATGTACCCTCACCAAAATCAGCCAGTCACTGAAAGAGTTGAAATTTGCAGAAGTGGGTAGAAATCCAATGAATGTGTAGGACTTGGAGGATTTAACCAGTTTAACCGCTCAGGACAAACAAGGGACAACTATCAAAAAACAACTATGAACAATCATGAACAACTATCACAAAACATGATCACACTTGTGGATCATCCAGGTAACAACAAATATAGTAGTGCCTTGAGATACGAGCATAATCCGTTCCAGGATCGAGCTCATAACTCAAATTGCTCGTATCTCAAATCAGTTAAGAAATAACAGAATTATTTTTATCTGTTTCAGCCCTCTAAAAAACTCCCTTACTAGTGCTAATAACAATGGGGGGGGGGGGGGGGGGGGGGGGGGGGACATGTTTTTAATTGCTATAGAGACACACACACAAAATTATAGTATATAAGGATTCCTGTGATATAAAATGTGGTTTTAATTATGAATTCTTACCTTCGAAACGATACAGTAACTGCATGTGCGGAGGAGGGGGATGGAGGGATTGCATAGATTGCGTAAATTCCGTAGATAATGCAAACACAATAGGGAAGTGTAGTGTTTTTTTCCCGTGTAGTGTATTGGATAGAGTGTAATGTATGCCTCAGAACCTCATATTTATTATTATTGAACACACATAACTCGTGTTGTTCCTAGCATAATACTCGTGAATCGCTCGTCGCCCCCGGTAACCCCTGGTGTAAAACCAAGGTGGGCCTCTAGTGGAGATCATATGCAATTACCCCATAAATGTATGTATGTAAGTATGTAAATAGATGCGATGCGTAAGGAAGTCAACGAACACGTGAAGTGAAGGAGTGAGGCGCGTGGGCTGCTCCGAGTGCTCGAACACCTAGCGTCCGCATCTCTCACCTGCTTATATCTCCAATATTTACTCGTATTTCAAAGCAAAACATTTGCTCGAAAGCTTGCTCGTATCTCAAGGTATTACTGTATTATTAAGATTCAAGTAAACTTTTGAACTTTTGATTCAGTTAATATTTTGTCTTGTTAAAAATGTTAACATCTGTTATGTAAAACCACTTATTCAGGACAGCACTACAAAATAACATACCTTTTATTTTTATCAGTATCTTGCATATTCTCCAAGGGTTATGTAAACATACGAGTAGAACTGTACAGTTTGTGAAATACAGTGGAGTTCACTTATCTTGACTCACTGTTTACTCGCCAACCCTATTATGTCAACGTTTTTGAAGTGGAACCGCCAAACTCCCTATTTGTCTAAGCATTTTCTCATCGGTTACGTCGATTCTTTTATGTCGCTGAACCCTAGTATCTCGAGCACAAAAGAGGGACAAATTCGCCACTGACTATGATCGTACCTAGTTCACTGCGCACACTCTGAGGTCGCATTGCACATCGATCGCACATGAATCTCCAGTGACGCTTCACTCACAGTGCCGCGCAGCCGCAGAAGAATTTGCGGACAGTGTTGCAAACTTAGCGCCTTTGTCGCTATATTTAGCAAGTATTCAGACCACATTTTCAAAAAAGCGACTAGCGACAAATCTAACGACTCTAACGAGTTATTGGAGACTTTTGGAGACTCTCTGAAGTGAAAGCACATATCGTTCTTACTCTTCTCAATGAGTGGCAAGTGCTGCCGTGGGCCCCCCCCCCATCCCAAAGCACTCACAGCTTTGTGCACATAAAGCCCGCCTTCTCTGATTTGATTGGTTTTCTGAAATATTTTGACATTGACAAGCGGTTACCGACCAATGAGTATGAGGCTTAGATGAACGCGCGCACACACACACACTCACCCCTGCTTCTATTCTGACGTGCGCTTTGCTCAGCGCCGCTGCGGATTGAAGAACACGGTTATTAAAAGACGGGACGAAGCCAAATTTGTTGAGAAAGCACATTAGACAGGCAGAACGCAAGAAAGTATGCAATCTAGTACAGCGTGATGACCTCATGAATATGTTATGAACGAATGTGTTTACACTTGTTTTGTGACTGTTTACGCTGTGAGCGATCATTGTGTTTGCAATTTTGGAGAATATAATTAAAGGTTTGTATCGAGAATCGAAGGTGTTTTTTATTGTATACTGGTAAATCTCTGCTGTTAGTTGCTGCACATATGCCTTTTGTTGTTAGCAAACATATACAGTGTGTGTACATTTTTATAGCATGCTGATCACTTCATCAAATAAATCGCCATATTGGCTGTTGGTTATCTCGATCCTTGGTTATCTCTATGCTTTTTTGCAACCCCCGAGGCCGTCGACATAACCGGATTCCACTGTATTATTAAAATTTAAAATAACTGTCTAACATATACGTTTTACAATTTTATTATACAATTTTCAGCATCATTCCTCCAGTCTTCAGTGTGAGCCTTCAGAAATCATTCTAATATAATGACTTACTGCTCAAGAAACATTCGTTATCAACAATGTTAAAAACAGTTATGCTTAATATTTTTGTGGAAACTGTGATGATTTTTTACATACATAGAAAGTACAAACGAATAGCATTTTTAAAAAAAAGAAACCTTTTGTAACACTGTAAATGTCTTTGCGGTCACTTTTAAATAATATATGAAATTCTTTAAAAAAAAGTTTTTTATTATAGTTCAAATGATTCCTGTTGTTTGAACAATATACTTAACATATACAAAATGTATATAAAAAAATTAATATAGTCTTTGTATATAGTTTTATACTTTTATGCGCATTTTTTTTCTCACCTTCACTTTCAGGCAGAATTGACTCCACCCCTTAAAAATTGATTGTCATTTATGAACATTTGCTATTCTTTGTTCCTTGTCAAGGGAGCTAAAGTTTGATTTTTGCAGTGTAAACTATATATATGTGTGTGTGTGTGAACGCTGTTATTGAGTTATTCAAATCACAGACTTAGGCTCGCAGAGAGAGCGCTCCGAGAATGCAGTGCCCACGCACATTATTTCCCAAATATCTGTGCTTCCCGATGCAATATTTCCTTGTCACCCACAAGCTCAGACAGTGCAATAATTATCAATTTCCATATCATTGTGTTTTTATTGTTTGAGCAACATAAAATAAAACATTTGTTAATGCCACTCAGTTAGACGAGAGCAGCGTGGAAAGATGAGGGAGGGGAAATGTAATTAAAAAAAATCTCTGACTTGCACTTTGTCTGCAATCATGTAAATTGAATGTCAGTCAGAATGGCGAGCACGCTCTGTTATTAGATTCCAAACTCCTCGTGCCCGCTGCGAGCCTTACCAAACACAGAGTTTGCCACCTTCGCTACTGTATGAGACCCAAACGGGCAGTTCTCACAAACTCACTGTAGTCTTAGCAGAAACATTAACAGATTACATTTGTGAAGTGATTTATCAGTTGAAAACTCCTTTGAAGCTTAGCTTTTACCTGTGCAATTATACCCTTTTTTGGAGTGAAATTTTAAACACAGTATTATATTATTTATTCAGATAATTTTACAAACTAATTTTGTGTGTTTCTATGTATTATAGACTCACTTTTTTCAACAAAAAAATTGTTTTAACCAGTTAAGCTGCCTGTCATTCAACTGGGAAATGTAGTTAAGTTAATACTGTAGTTGTAATTGCTTATACAGCAAGTCTTATTTGTTTTAATTACTCAGCACTGCTCTTCACTATTTTTTATTTTTCCAACAGAGAGGCTAAAGTTCAGTTTATCTGTTTAGTGTTTAACAAACATCCTCTGTACTATTCAGTGAATATTACGGACATTTGTCAGCTGTTAGTCCTGAATTGAGCTTTGTCACATGATTTTAGATGTTCAGAGGTTTAAATGCAGAAGAAACCCTGGATTCGTTCAGCTGAGGGGAAAATCTTCTTCAAGGGTTGTGATTGATGAGAGCTGTCAAGTTCTGAGTGGAGACCAAC